>WEKY01058210.1:0-50712 GCA_013390045.1 Picathartes gymnocephalus
GTAGCTAGTACAGGGCTGTGTTTGGGATTTAGTATAAAGATCATTTTGATAGCACACAGAGGTTCTGGCTGTTCTGGGTATTGCTTACAATAAGTCAAGGACTTTTCAGTGTCTCTGGCTCTGCCAGTGAGGAGCTGCACAAAAATCTGGGAGGGAGCATAGCTGGGGCACAAACTGTTCAAATGGATATTCCATACCACAGTATGCCACACCCAGTATATAAACTGGGGGAGTTACCTGGAACTGGGGCCTATCACAATTCTGGGACAGGCTTCATATTGGTCAGTGAGTGATGAGCATCTTGTTTTTCTTGGGTCCTGTTACCCTCTTCCTCTCTCCATACTGCTAAAATAATTATTATATTTTGTTTCAATAATTAAATTGTTCTAATCTCAATCCACAACGTTTTCCTTTTCTTTCTGATTCTCTCCCCCACCAGGGGAGAGTGAGCCAGCATCTGCATGGTATTTAGCTGCCAGCTGGGCTTAAACTGCATCAACTTTTCTCTTTTGTCTCCAAGTCCAACTGGACATGGCATCCAATACCTCTGTACTCAGGTTTCTATCAGTTCTGCTTCCATGACACAGAAAGAATCAGGGTGTCTCCAGAGCAGATCCTGACAAATAGCATCACATTTCTCTAAACAAGGAAACCTGGAATACTCCCCACTTACAGCAAAAAGAAGGGAAATCTGGGACGTCTGCAAAGTGACCAAGGTGCAAATGAAGAAGCAATAACTTACTTGACTTTGGTAAACTTTAATGAGCTTCAACTTTAAAGACCTAAAATCTCCCTGCCTTTTTTCATGATGTTCAGAAAATTATTTTGTTGTTATTTTCTTATAGTTCATGCCAGTTTAGAAAAAATGCTGCAGCTTTTTTTCACCTATACTTTTTGTATTTATATAAGACTGCCAGTTTAAGTCTTTTGATAAACCAAATAATGCTTGGAGCTTGGCCAAGTCTTAATTCCAGAAAAAACTAACCATATTAGCCAGAAGCATTGAAATAAAAGTTGAGAAATGCAGTTCCAAAAGTCTTTCAGCCAATGACTAGACCTAAAATCGTTTCTTTGGAACCCCTCAATCCTTTCAAAATATATTCTGATTCTGTTATCCAAAACTCCATAAAACTAAGGAGAATCTGTGTGTGCACATGGAAAATGACAGTAGTGTGAAAATGAAAGTAGTGTGAATTTTGTTACGTGCAGCCTAGGAAATTGGACAAATTTCTCCTAACATACTGTACAATTCTGGAATGCCTATTTTTCTTTCAGCAGCAATTTTTTCATGTGAACATCCACAGCATCTGAAGATGATTGAACTTGCTTTTTACCTGCTTCTTTATTATAAAATATTATCATCACACCAGGACAATCAGAGAGAAGAGAGGAAATGTTTCAGAACTAAATTGGTAATTGATAGATTGTAATTTTTTCCCTGATGATATTTTATGGTTTTCTGGTTGATTCCCACTGTGCTTATAGTATTTTATGGTATCAAACCAGATGAAGTTAATGCAAATCAGTTTTTTATTTTAATAGGAATTAAAAACTGTATGAAACTGGGGAAAATATAGTATATAATTTTTATTTCAAAAAGCACCATGTGCAATTCAAGTAAAGCAAGGAAAAACTTTTTCAGACAAAACCAATGCAAGAGAACATAATGCAAAATTCTTTGTTAGTTTTGGCAAAACAGAAGATAAGCCAAGTTAAACGTGGTTGGGTTTTTTTATCCCCCAAATAAAGTAGAAAATTTTTCTTTATTTAGTTTAGGAAAAAAATACAACACCTAAAGTAAAATCAAGGAAAAGAATATTCATGAAAAAAAAAAAAAAAAAGATGTTCTTTCCTAACTATAGATCTCACATAAATTTTGAANAAAAAAAATTCAAAAAAAAAAAAAAAAAAAGGATGTTCTTTCCTAACTATAGATCTCACATAAATTTTGAAATCATGTGTATTCACCTTTGGTATTTGTCATTAGATAGATTGCACTCTGTAGGTTATATTACACTGCCTGTAAATGTCAGGATGTGACATCTGTTGGAAATACAAGTGTTAGGCTGAAAGCTCAAAAATTATCTTTGATACCAAGCTGAGTGATCATTTTTTTCAGCACCTAATATCAAAATGTTGAGATACAAACTGAAAAAAACACTCCCCAAACAAAAGGAGGCATGGCAAACTCCTATTTTGAACATGGGTTTCAATGTTCACACTTATTACAGGAAGTAATTGTGAAGTTCTTGGCCCCTGCAGACTACTTCAAGGATTTCACTAGGGAAAAATCTTCACTTTCTTTTAGTCAGTCGTATGGGAGAGTCCAGAATTATAGAAATGTATCTGATGGGGAAAATACCAGAGACTACAGACCTATAAATTTTATAATTTAACATAAATTTCCCCCTCATCAAGTGTGTATCAGCAGAGCAGCTTGTGAGTGTGAGAACATACTAATACTAAGATGCATTCCTCTCTTCAAATATAAAAAGGAAGCTGAAGCAGGAATAAAAGGTCTCAAAACTCTAAGAGAAACCTAAAAACAAGATAGAGTGCTAGGCCACCATGGCTCAGCTGACGGCAAACAATGGCAAAACTCTGCACAGATTTCATGATTCTTTATCGTGTTGGAATTTTGAATAGAAAACAGATTTTTCCATATTTGTCCTTTAGTCAGTGTGCTGTGAATGACACCAAATTGTACGGAACTGCAAAGACAATGGGGTTAATGGAGGAAGCACAGCTGAATTAATGAAGAATGCAAGTATGAGTGGGAGGTAGTTTCTAGGCACAGTAGGAAGTCTGAAATACATCTTGTTTTTCCTAATTGGATGAAAAATAGATCACTTGTGCATGCTCCGTGCTGGTTTTCAAAACACTTGTACTGAAGCCCAATTTACCTTTATGGGCTAATCAGGAGTAAAGAGTTTGCAGGAAACTTCCTTCAAAATGCAGCTGAGAGAGAACCAAATCTCAACATATGTACAAAGCAATGTGCCTATTGCAGGCAGTGGAACTCTGCTAGGCAATAGGGCTGATAAAATGAGCTTGTATTTCTGGCTATCCTAGTTGCCAGCTTTCTGCTCTGAACTAGGGTATTTTTCTATAAGACTTGGGGACACTCAAGACCAGACTGGATGGTGCTTTGAGCAACCAGGTCTAGTGGAAGGTGTCTCTGCCCATGGCAGGGGGTTGGAATAAGATGATTTTTGAGGGCCCTTTCATCCCCAACCATTGTAATTCTTTGACCTTCTTGAATACAACTTTTAAATATTTTTTCTGCAAATGTCAATATTCTGACACCTGGTAAATGAGAAAGAAATCCTTATTTAGTTTTGCAACAAAATATCAAAACTTGAAGTTTGGTTGACCTGGGAGTGGTGTAGGAAGGATAAACCAGGGAAATAGAAAGAATTTTGGTTTAGTTTGGGTTTTTTTTCACCTACATTTTATAATGATATATATTAATGAACATTCTGCAGAACCCAAATGTGTTCCTAGATGTTGGCAAGACTAATTCAGACAGATGTGGTTTCCACTGTTTTCCACTAGCTCCTGAATCCTGTACCAACCTTCTCGTTCCTCTGCTGGGTCTGCCCTCAAGCACAGAGTATGAGTCTGAAATGACCAGTATGTGGGGCTACTGGCAAGCACTCAATAAAGATTACACAGAAAAAAGTCTTGTAAAGACTTTCACTTCTCTTGTTGGTACAAGTTTTCAAGAATGCCTCTGCAAATGGTCCCTTTCATATTGCCACTGGGAAGTTTGGAATGAAAATCATGGTTCACAGGAAAAAAAAAAAGAAAAAAAGCATTAGATTTCTGGTTTTCATTTTAATTCATGGAAGGTTTCTCTACCAATGTTGATGTCAAAACCACCAGGATTATAGTGCACTCACAATGAACATTTAAGGAAAGATAAGTCAGTGAGAATTTTTTCCCACTACACTCGAGATGATAAACCCTGGCCAACTTTTTGCTTTGAAACTGATTTGACATCTTCAAATCTATATAAAATATGGAAAGAAAACATCCAAAAATTAGATTAGCTTCTGTCTCATGAAAAATAGCAGAATTTGATCAGAAATTGTCAATCAAAATGAATTTTCAACAGAAAATATGTTCTCCATAGAACTGGCTGTACTTGGATTTTATCAATCTTTTATTGCTTTAGCTATTTTTTCCATGAAAAAATATTCTTCATGTAGAAAAAAAAAGAAAAATCTTGGTACAAGCCTAAGCAAAGCAATGTGAAGGATTTTTTTAAATTCATTTTGTAAAATTACATAACCAACGTGATTGGAAAATGCACATTAAGACACAATTAGACAGTGTTATGCAAAAATTCATTCCATGTCACTCTTGCTGACATCGCTAACAGAAATGCTTGGCTGTACATCCAAATTCTCTGCTTGGTTAGTCATGCCTGAACCTGAAAATCAGAGCTGAGGGACAAATATCTGTGAATTCAACCCTTACAAATAACTGTATTTAGATTGATATGCAAAATTCAGTGAAATTCTCTCAATTCCTCTATTATCTTACTATGTAATAATCTGTAAGTACATTTTAGAAAGAAGAAGTTTGTTTGTGAAATTCCAAACCAAAAAGTTGCAAATTTACTTTTAAAAGAAATTGTACAGAAAAGTATTTCCCTAAAACACTGAATTTAAACAATTCTTGGGGTTTGATGACCAAAAATCAATAAATATTTGTGTGTATCATATCTGAATACCTCCAAAGAATGCAGCTATTATTAATAGGAATGTGTGCATGAGTTTGTGTATGTACGTGCAAAGCAATTGGTGCGCTTCTGAAATTGATAAAAGAGATTATACTCAGTATGGAAGTACCAGCAAAGCATGACTTATATTCAAGACAGCTTTCAAAATAATAAACCATTCTGTGGAGCAGTAGGGAATGGTCATACTTGTCTGACTCTGAGTACCGTATTAATGAGAAACTGTAACTGTTTGCAGCCATCTGCCCCGTGTTGCTCCTTGATGACTATGCTGTCTAGCCCCACTCGACTCCATCAACTATCCAGGAGTCACAGGCTTTGTTAGAAAGGCCAGCTGTTGTCCGTGTAACCCTGCTGTGGAAAGCTGAATTCTCTGAGAAATAAACCGCTTCTTTTACTTTCTGAGGTCAACTTTCAGTGACTTGTTTCTGTGGTAAATAGCTAGTTCCATAGGAACATGAGCCACCTCTACAGTCTACACGGGGAGGGGGTTGTGATGCATAGCCAGCGGGAGAAGGGAGCTGCAGCATCTCCTGATGTATTTTCTGGCTTGGGACTATCAATGGATCATGATGCTTTTAGTGATATGCACCACAGAGAGAATTTGCCAGTGAGGTAGGAATGGCCAATTGATTAAATGAATTATTCTGAAGAGGTCTGTAGTACGGCATCTGTAAAGAAAATATGGAGGCCTTAGGTCTTCTTATAGTTTTGCATTGTAAAATAGTGATCTTTCAGGAGCTATGCAGACAATTACCTACCTTGACAAAGGCAAGAACTTCCTTATTCACTGTCTTTTCTGGCCCTATCACTCCTGCCTGCAGTGGGACTCTCACATAGAGAATAAATTTTTTAAGAATTTCATTGCAAAAACTCATTTCCTCTTAGAACTTATAAAAGATAATGCAATTCTGCAAAATTATTTCTCATGCCTTTTTGCATTCTTTGGTCAGATTCCCCACTGAATTCTTCTTCTATTTCTGCTAATTTGAGCAGAAGAAATAATATGATACATAACTAAGGATCATCTCACAATAGAAAGCATATTTCACTAACAGATTCATCCATGAGGTAAGATGAATATACTTATGCGGATATTTCAGTTCAAACAATTGTGGGTTTTGCTCCAAAAGGATGATATAGCTGTCTTCTTTTGTTACATATCAGACCAGAATCTAATCTATTTCATTTGTGACTTTACCTTTAAATTGCCACAATGTTACATTACAATTTGTTGATTATCCTGTAAGGATACCTAGAATGTCATTTTTGTGTTAAATAAACTAAAGCCATCCAAACCCATTAAGCTTTTATGGACATATCGTTTTTTTCAAATTCTTCTTTCCACTGAAACAATAGACTGAGTGTTGCCAAGTTGCTTGACAAAGGGAATTAAATTTATAAAAGCCTAAATTAAGTATTTTAATTGTTGGAACCTCTCTTCGCCTACATATACAAATAAGAGTTTAGAAGTACGTTTATCTTTTCAAGTTAGATGTTTTCAAACATGAACAGCATGGCTATTTCTTCTGACAGGGAATCAACCTTCTTCAAAGGGATCAAATCAAAACACTCAGAAGATATTGACTTTCTGTTCTGGGTCAGTTTAGGCAAATATGAACATTTAAGATTCAAAACCATGTTAGAATTCAATAGGCCACTTGCTGCTCATGTGTCCACCATTTCTATGACAGATATTCTCTCAAATACAAACTTTTTCAGAGTTTTCCAACTTGCTTGATTTCAGAGAAGTTTTAATAATAGAGTGTGGGCAATTTTTTCCATGTTCTTTTGTTATCTCCTGTACAAAAAGATCAGAGATAAGACATACCAAACAGTATTGTGAAAGAAAAATGTCTTTGTATTTTTTTTTTCAGTTGTGCCTATCTATGTAAAGCTATGGAATTCTACCAAGTAAATCAATTAACAAACATAAATATTCTATTTACGTCTCCTTTATATGTGTGTATGATGGGAAAACAAATATAATATTTCAGAGTAGAAGAAATTCAAGTGAAACAGGCTCTGTAAAATATTACATAGTTTTCTAAACATCCATTACTTTTAATATTCCTGTTATAACTGGTGGCTGCAGGTGATCAGGAATGCTTGAGAAAGCATACCTCTCTAGCTATATTGAAGTTAGGATACCTGGCAGTTCTCCTAAATCTTTGTGTGACTCAGTCCTTTCATTTTACAGTGTGAAGTATTCTTACAACTGCCCAGACTTTATACACACATAACATTTTGGGACCTGTTTCAAGGAAAGGGCTTTTTTTTTTTCTTTTTTTTGAGATCCTTGTATATTTTTGCAGTATTTGCCCTCACAGCATGGTTGGGAGCTCTGGATTTCCTGTGAATGTAGGTGTTTGGAATTCCCTATCAGTCCAGGCACAGGTAAGAAGAGACAGCTTGTCTGAAACTTCCTCAAGGGGTCATCAACTCTCTCTTCTCCTTGAAAGGAGTTTAGGTGTTTACTTTGCAAAAGTTATTCCCTATTATAGAATCCAAAAGGTGAGTGAATCAACAACAAAAAACGCCAACATCAATATCAGCTGCATCTCAAAGTGTCTAATTTCTACATGAAATTATTCTGATATGTTTGTTGACAGCCTTCTGATTCTTATGTGCATATTTTAAAAGCCTGAAAAGCCCAGAAAAAATATTTCAGCACTTTACTTGCCAAAGCAGTGATGAGTCATAGTAGTGAGTATTGATAAAACAGTGAAAGCTTTTATACAGGTTTAGTCTCAGACACTTTGAAAACTGTGGATTAAAATCTTCCCAGATCTCAGTACTCCATTGATAAATAAGAAATTAGATCAGGGTGAGATTGGAGTGGAACATGAAAGAAAGGAGGGCCTATGGAGAGGAGAAGACTTTATCACTCTTCTGATTGTCAGAGAAGGTTAGGAAGAAGTACAGACTTAAAAGTTGGTCCTTTCCCTGCAAGAGGGTAGTAATCTTTGGTGGTAGCCTCACTCTGCTCTTCTCAGGAGCCTGGTACTTTCTTACTGCTTTCTAGGATTAATTTCTATATGCTTCTGTTTTATGGATCTATTTTGAGAGCTTAAAAATGGCCCATTATTTCAAAAGGTGGAGTTTGAGGTGGCACCATTTGAGATAGCTCTTGCCCCAGCAAGCATATAGTTCACAGGGCAGACCCTCCTCTTTTACAAACTGACATTTTTGTTCAAACTTTGCCTTTTAGATGATCCTGAAAGAGCAGCCACTCCTACTTGAGCAGTCACATAAGTAAATATGCATGCTAGATTTCCAGAAAAAGAAAATAAATTTTTGCTAAAATATCGGGCCATGAATTGTTTTTCCAATTAAAGAAAACCTGACACAAACCAACAAACCTGCCAGCCAAACAACCCTACTCTCAACAAAAAACCAAAAATACACAAAGAAAGCCCTACCCTTTTCTGTCATAGTCACATTTCTGCATGAAAACCCTAAAACCACAAATTTCCTTTCCTGGAAAAGAAAAAAATATTATTTTGTTGTGCTTCTATATTGTTTCAATTCCCACAGCCATTCTGTGTTCTCCTGCATTATGACTCACTCTCTGTGTTCATTTTTTTTTCCTAAGTCTCTGCCTTCTCAATAGATGCTAAAAGCAGACTCATTTATCATTCCAATAAGTGACTCCCTTAATCTGAACACTGACTTTCAGAATACTAATTAGAGAATACTTATTTATAGGCATGAAGTAGGATTTTTAGAAACTATATTGGCCATGTCCAGATGACTTAAGGAACTTAAGGTATCTTTTAAGGAGCTAAAGGTTGAGTGAGAGTTGGTAGCATTATTCAGCCTCTGAATCTGGACGTTGACCCCATTCAGCTGCATCTTAACGCAGCATCTGAATGAGATCCACATATGTTCTTTCCTCCAACCCCACCATCTTGGTTTCCATGGGACAGAAGCTCAAGAGCTTGGTCCTGAAAGGACTCATGGAGGCCACAAATAGGTCCCTGACGGGTACTAACAGATAGCAGGGCTGGAGGTGCTAAGGACTTCTGTTCTTCCATGAAAAGGCAAGGACTTCAGATAGAATTAAACATCTAATCCTGGTGGCAGTGCAGACCAATGGCCTGGGCTGTGGCTGTCTAATCCCAGGGTCTTTTAAGAGCAAAAAGAGCACTACTTTAAAGTTTCCCACATACCCACGGATTTGTTTCTGCACAGATACAGAAGTGGCTAAGCTTCACAGGACTGAGCAGCTTGTGGTGTCAGTCTTGCCAAAGCCCCGCCTTCAGTAACTATGACATCTTCTGCATAGATCTTTGTTGTATATTGCAGATGAAATAGGTGTTGTCTATCATGCATCAAACACCTTCTGGCAGGATTTTTTTCCCATGTAATCTCCCATTCTTTGGTCACATAGCATTAGATCATTTAAGGAGGGGAACACCACAGTTCACAGTGCATTACAGCAAGACTTTCTCTGAAAGCACGTGGGAGAGAAGATTAAAATAAGGACACACAGCTGTGTGGGGGGGATGCAGGGCAAATAGAAATTAAAATCTTGTTTCTAGCATTCCCTGTGTGTTGTAATAAAAGATGTCAGTCTATTGGATTAGGATGAGAGTAGCTATTGAAATTGATCCCTGCAGGCAGGAGAAAATGCTTTTTGAGAGAATGGTTTGCAAGAGTAAGGGCCTCTACTGTCTTCTACCATAGTACAGATAGGAGCTCTTGGTCTGGCATCTAACAAAACTTCAAACTATTAAGGAAATTGTGAAGCTTAGAAACAAGCTCTATTCTACTTGTTTTGGGGTTTTTTTGGGGGGAGGGTTTCGGTTTTTGGGGGTTATCTGTGGGGTTGGGGTTTTTTTTTTTGTTGTTTTGGGGGTTGTTTGTTTTGTTGTTGTTGTTTTGGGCTTCTTGTGGGGTTTTTATGGTTTTGTTGTTGTTGTTGTGTTTGGTTTGGTTTGGTTTGGTTTGGTTTGGTTTGGTTTGGTTTGGTTTGGTTTTTTTTTCCCTAGCCCAGTGTTTACAACAGATTATGATTAAATAATTATATGATTCTTATTTTGATCTGTCTAAAGTCTTTTAGAAACTTGGGTCTCATTCCAATGTCCACAGGAGTAGAAACTGTTCCTTAAGTGTTTTAATATTTTTATTCTAATGACTTAATGGTGGCGTAAACATAAGAGAAAGAATTAAAAGAGAATCACATTTGCTCATTTTCAAAATGAAAAATTTCTGATTAAATCATTGTTGACTTAGGAAAGTTTTTTTGCTTCAGTGTGAAATTATAGTGATTTTAATGAAGAAATACATTTTGAATTCTGAAAAATTAAACTAGCTCTTTCTGGCATATAAATCATAAGGGACACTTTCTTAAGTGCTCTATGATGACCTGGAACTGTCGTATTTTAATCTTACTGAACATTTGGGAATGTTCAGGAATGCTTTGGGTTTTATTTTTAGGGGAAGAAGAAAGCTATTTCTTGCCTGTTCTTAAAAGGGACAGGTAAAAAACAGTAGCCCTAGTTGTTTATTTTTGGATCTGTAAATGCAAGTGCACAGTTTCTATAGATATCACTGGGTAATCCAGCAAAAATTAGGCTGCTCTGTATGGACAGCTCAAACACAAGGCAGGCCAACCTGCCCAGGGGGGCTGCAAATGTCCCTTTTATGCTACCTTTATGACTCATGCTTTAAGAAGAACTTTTGTTACTGTGAAAATTTCAGATGTTTATTCCAAATATCCTCCCCAAATTAATTTAAATCCGCAAATTTCAGCATACTGAAACGTATCACCATCCTTTGCTTCAGAAAAAACCAGAGGATTCAAAGCAATTTAATAACTGCTTCTGGGTGCCAATGTTTGAAAGAGACCATAGGAATGAGACCTTTGTATTGATTAAAATGTGTTGCCTTCTCTTTCTTCTCCTTAATGTCTCTATGCGGCCTTTGAAGGCTAAGTGGATGACTTATGAAAAGTGGGTGATGTCTAGGAAACAAAGTGAAACAACTTTGAAATTTAACTGTCTCTGGCTCAAAATATTTCTCTGCTTATTGAAGAAGCCTCATCCTAAGAAGATGAGGCTTCATCCTAATATGTAAATGAAAAGTGTTCATACAAAAATGACCAAGAAGAATGCAGGGAACACTTCTGAGCTGCTACTCAGGCACATTTTTATTGAGTTACAAGTTTTCTGCAAATGCTGAATTTGTTTTTCTGGGCAAGAAGTCCAGAGATGGTTACAGTCAGTTTTGAGACTTACAGAATGACATGGTTAGGATGCTGTGCTTGTTTTGTCATTTTTCCTTTCAGTGTTCTCTATGTTCATCTTGAAAATATATCTCCCAGCTTTAAAGAGTCTATGAGATCTGAGAATTGGGTCAAATTCCTACTATTAACAACAATAACACAGGAAAGAAAATATTGGCAAGTACCAATTTCTAAGTTTTGCAATCAGGTTTTACTTTATAGAGGACAAATGCATGCAGTCAAGTCCTGCATTAATTCATTGGCCTTAGAAGTGTAGCAGTTAATTTTTTTTCTGTCAATACAGCCAATATTAACTGCAGTTCAAGGACAGTCAATAAAGAGAAAATGGTACATTGTCACTTTTAGAGCATGTCATTTTATTGGTAAGTTTTTTAATATGTAAACTCAGTTTAAGAGCTGGGACTTCACAAAAATAAAGGAGCCATCAATAATATTTTTAAGAAATTTTGCTGGTATTTTTAGATCTATCATCCTAGGTACCAAGATAAAGCCTCAGAGATTCATCTGGTGAACCAAGAAAAAGACTGCAGATAAATTTTCCAATTACACCAAACTAGCTCTTTTACATAACAAGACTGTGAGGCTGACAATGATTGCTTCAAGTTTAAATAGCTAATTGATCTTCATTGCTTTTGTCTTCTGTCTTCCTTACTGCTTTTTCACCTTTCATGTGCAAATTTATCTTTGGCATAAATACACTGGCCTTCAGCCAAATTATCTCATAGTTTTCTATTGGATCTTTCAATTTTAAGCAGCCTGTAAGAAGTGAGAAATTGCATGGGATTCTCCAAGAATAAATCAGATGTGGTAATTAAAAAAGCTGATGTTGCAATAATGTTTTATTTTCTCCGTGACAGGTTAGAAAATGGGAGTGCAGGTGGTGCTCTACTGAATTCCTTCAGTAGGAGGGATGAATGATGAAAGAAACAGGAAAACCCATGTTATCAATAAGTGGCTTAAGGACTCGTGCCATCAGCAGAATTTTGGGTTTTTTGATCATGGGGCAACTTTTCAGCACCAGGTCTGCTGGAGTCAGATGGGCTTCTAGCCCATGAGTTGGCAGGGCTGATTGAGAGGGCTTTAAACCAGGTTCAAAGTGGGGAGGGGATGAAATCAGGCTCTTCAGAGATGAGCCTAGGGGTGGTAAGCCAGAGTCAGGGTTGGTCTCTTCTCCCAGGCAACCAGCAAGAGGACAAGAGGACACCGTCTTAAGATGCACCAGGGGAGGTTTATGTTGGACATTAGGAAGAAGTTCTTCACAGAAAGAGTGATGGGCTGCCAAGGAAGGTGGTAGAATCACCATCCCTGGAGGTGTTTAAGAAATTATTGTATATGGCACTTGATGCCATGGTCTAGTTGACAAGGTGGTGTTTGGTCACAGGTTGGACTTGATGATTCTGTGATTCCATGATCCTCAGTAGTTTTTTGACTCAATCATATTTTCCTTCAGAAAAATCTTAAAATCTCCCTTATTTTCCAAGGGTGAAGGATACTTACATGATATTCAGAGCTCATTCACCAAAAAACCCAATGTTTTCTACATTGAATGTATGATTATTATTATCATTATTATTATTATTATTATTATTATTATATACAGACCACTTTCTCTAAATTTCACCCTGAGATGAGCAACATAGGGATCCAAAATAAATGCAAATGAGGAAAGTGGCAAGAAATTGTTCTGTAGCAGACAAACAAACCTGGGAGTACCTCCTAAACTGGTAATGGCAGTAGGAGGTCTCCTCGTGGCCAAACAATCTTTCCTTCTGAAGTTTCTGCACAGTTAGAACAAAATGACAGAGCAGCAGCCCGTTCCCTTGGCTAATTGCTACAGAGCACCTTAGCAGTGATTTACAGTGCAATATTTAAATGCATGCATTAATATGTACAGATAAAATACTTGGCTACCACAGAGATATTTTTATTGTGGATCAGGATAAAAGCCCTGACTCATCCATATCGATGACATTTCCAAGCTTGTGTATTGTTCAGGCGTTAACATCCCATTCAGTATTTGACAACCAGGGAGTCAAAGCTGACAGTTACCATCTCTTCTACGTGGCGCCTAAGGCAAGGATTTGTCTCTAGTTTCATTTATTAGTTATATAAGGCACATGCTATTTTTGAGCTATTAAAAAAAAAAAAAAAGAAAAAAAAGAAAGAGGGAAAAGAAAAGAAAGAAAGAAGCCACTGTAGGGAAAAAGAAATCCCCATCTGGGAATTACCCACCAGGTAGCTACGTACAGTGGTCTGATCTACATATGCATGTATTAATTTTCATTTAAAATATATGTGCCAGTGAAAACAGAGCCACTGAAACCTTTTAGGGTTACATAACAATGATAAATGTACTGCAACAGTTACAGGCAAGCACAGGGCCCCTGAGATTTATAGGTTCTTTGTCTCTTTTTTTTTTCCTAGTCCTAGCAAGAAAAGCTCAATTGCAGTGCAACATCTATATTTTTCAACAAGACTTTCCTTATTTTAATTTAATACCTTAGTTTCTATGGCCTGAGTCATGACCAAATCATAAGCTGAATCTGAATCTTATAAACTACCAGTTACTACCTGATCCCCAGTTTTTCTTACATTAGTAAAAGTGAGGAAAACAATGCATTGCCATAAGCTGTGGCAGTGAAATCCACATTCTCATCATTATTATGGTTTCATCTGAGGCCAGTTTTGGGGAGAGCAGTGAGGACAACGGCAGGGAGCATGGAGGAACGAAACTGAGCTAAATAACAGCAAGTGTAATCAAGGCAAGTGTGGGTAAGAATGTCCCTTGTGCGTGCTTCTGCCAGCTGCTCCCTGTGATGCCAACTAGAAAAGCAGCCCTCTTAGCCCTGACCATTCTTTTGCTGGGGTGCATCCTGCAGTCCCTTCAAGGGCACCTCACTTCCTCTCCAGATAGGTTTGCTCTTCAGCACTGTCAGAGACACCACGACATCATTGTGAAACTTCTGCACAGGCAGCCTGGGCTCTGTTCGTGCCAAAGTGTAGCGGAGACGTAGGTAGTAGTGTGAAGAAAGAGTGGGGGGGTGTAGTGGTTTTAACGTCACCTCCTCACACCAGGAGATAATTTAGTGTAGTGGTCTAAGCACTCTGGCTGAACACCAGTGCACTTACTGAGTTTACTTACTCATTTCTATGGTGAGATAAGGATTAGGAGAAATGCAAAGCAGACCTAAACCTTAAAGGTATAAAGATAGTTTATTAACAGACCTAAAAGAGAAAAAAACTTAAAAGGAAAATAATAAGAACGAAAAAACTTTCAGATACATCTCCTTCCCCCATTCCATCAAGTTCTCTCCCATCAACAACATGAAGAGACAAAACCTGAGACCTTTAGTCAGTTTACCACCTTTAAGATAGGCTTTCATCAGTTCAATTGGAAGAAGAGTCTCTCCTGTTATACCATGGAGACTTTTTCACAACACAGTTCTTTTGTGGTTTCAAAATCACAGCGAACTCCTGCCCGGAAAAGGATATCTGTTCGTTGTGAAAGTCCTTTCCCCAACACACAGCTCTTCCCACAGCTGTTTTCGGGGACTCATGTCTATTCACTGGGGTAATATTTTAAGGATAAGCTGTTCTAGTAGAAAAGCAAAAAATATGAGGCCTTGGTTGACACTTGGTGCCAAATGCATTCCCCCAGTTACATCCATGAATTATAGGGACATGGTTTAATATATCTTAGTCCATGACCATGGCTTCACATTAAGAATTTCAGCTTAAAGCATCTCCTCTTTCTCCTTTCTATGGACTTTCAGTCCCACTTTCACTGACCTCGGTGTCTCTGTTGGTTCTTTCTGAGTCCTCACTCTTTCTGAGCCCATTTTTTTGCACTTAGAGAGTTATATCTGAGTCCTTTTGTGCACTGAAAGATTTAATCTCTCTTCCAGGTTCAGCTAGACAGCAGTACTACACTACGGAAACTGGAAGTTGCTGCATTCCATGCATTCCATGGAGGGGGAAGCGGGGGGAGCTGCCGCTGCAGCAGGATTTAGAGGGCTTGGCCCGGCAGCCAGCAGTGACAGGAGCGGCAGCCAGCTGTGGCAGGAGCGGCTGATAGCTTCTCCTCTCCCTGCCCAGCATCTGCAGCACTCCCAGCGGGGGCAGGGTGCCCAGCCCTGCCTGGCACTGCCCTGGAGAGCAGAAAGGGCCCGTCCCGGGAGAGCTGTGGAGCTGCATCCCCCTCCCGCGCCACCCAGAGAGGGGAGCGGGAGCAGCCAGGAGCTGTGGCAGCGCTGCCCCAAGAGAAGGGGCAGGGGGCGTTTCCCCTCCCCCTGCCTGGCCAGCCGCGGGCCAGGCCCAGGGCCTAGCCAGCCTGGGCGGACCGGTGGGCTCCCCTGTTACCTGTTCCGAAGCCAGAAACAAAGAGAGCTAATCCCGGGCTTCTCCGATCTTAAAATGTGGACCACAGGGTGAACTGATTATTTAAGTGGCTAAATAGAATGTCCATCTCAAAATTAGTCAATTAATTTGCTCTGCAGGCCTGCAGGAAACTGCACTCCACAGGAAGTTGTAAGAGTCACTGCAGGCAAAAGCCCAAAGGAAGCCACGCCTGCCAAAAACTGCAAAATCCCTGCAGGCAAAAAAGCCACTCCCTCTCAAACCATGACACGGGCAAAAAGAGAAAGCAATAAAATAAATGAGATAGGGAAAAGGAAAAGCTTGTGAAGCAATGTTTGGTTTAGGTAAATGGAGTCTTCTTTATCGTGGTGCAGCTGCCAAGTGTCACTCTCCTATGGGATCAGAGAAGGATTTAATCTGTCAGCAGGTGCTGCAGATCATCCCTTCTCACATGTTGGGCCTGCAGCCATGTGCTGTCACAGGCACCGTATTGTAGTGGAAATGGAGAAGACTTTCACCTTTTGAAAGTTTTGTGCAAGTAAACACAAGTTCAGTTAGGTGTTGCTATTTAAAATGAAAACTGGGGAGATGAGTTAAATTTAGTTTCCCAGCTGTTTATCAGTTCTCTGTCTGAAGATACTTTAGGGAATACTTAAGTTAGGCTATCCAGGTAAGTTTCTTTCTTTTGTTGTAAAAGAAATATATAAAAAGCAGAGCCAGCAGAGCAAATCACCTTGCCTTAAAACTGCCTGTCGCAGCAAGATACAGCTGAAAACCAGAAACACTTCAGCTTTGTCAGCAGAAGAACCTATGTATTACCTCTTACTGAAACTAACATTTTATTTTACTCTACCTAATGATTAAACAAAGATGATAGCAGTAATAGAGCACTACCAGCTGAAAATAGTCTAAAAATGTAGCTTCTGCAAAACTCTGTCTCGTCATCAACATAGACATACCTGTTTCAGTGAAGAAAATAACATTTCACCATGATGAAAGTGTGAATAAGATTTTCAGGTTCAATTGCTTCAATATTTTGCTTTCTTTTCATTACTTCTGCCTATAGACCACAGCTTAAATTTTCATTCAGCCATTTTTGTGTTTTCAATGTAATATTGCTGCCTTCAAACTGACAAATGGGTTTTCTGCATACTTTCATGCAGTAAGTTAACTATCCTACTGCAGGCCTTAATGAAATCATCAGTTTTGCATAGTTTTATTTTGCTTTATTTTGTCATATTGAACACAAGTCTGATTTCACAGAATCATTTAGGCTGTAAAATATTTCCAAGATCATCAAATCCAAGCTTTGACCCATACTGACCTTGACAACAACCACAGCATTAAGTGTCACACCCAGTCTTTTCTTGAACATCTCCAAGGATGGTGACTCTACCACCTCCCTCGGTAGCCCATTCCAGTGCTTGACAACTCTTTCTGCAAAGAAATTCTTCATAATGTCCAACCTGAACCTCACTTGGCACAGTTTGAGGCCATGTCCTCTCATTCTGTCCCTGGTTTCCTGGGAGATCAATACCCACCAGGCTACTACCTCCTTCCAGGCAGTTGTGGAGAGCAATAAGGTCTCCCCTGAGTCTCCTCTTCTCCAGGCTAAACAACCCCAACTCCCTCAGCTGCTCCTTATAAGACTTCCCCACGCTCCAGCCCTTCAATATCTTCCCCATCATGAGGGGCCCAAAACAGAACACAGCACTCAAGGCATGGCCTCACCAGTGCTGAGCACAGGGGGACAATCACTGCCCTGGTCCTGCTGGCCACACTATTGCTGACACTGGCCAGGATGCCATTGGCCTTCTTGGCCACCTGGGCACACTCTGACTCATGTTCAGCCACAGTCACCAACACCTCCAGGTCGTTTTCTGCTGGGAACTGCAGAAAACTGCAGAATCTGCCCCCAGCCTGTAGTGCTGTTGTTGTGACCCAAGTGAAAAACCTGGCACTTGGCCTTGATGTACTTCATACCACTGGCCTTGGCCCACTGACCCATGCTGAATGCTAATTCTTACCTGAGAAGCTAAAGCTTACATTACAGTGTGATTAATTTACTTTCATACAGGTAGATACAGATAGAGATTATGCAGATGTCGTTCTTGATCATAGATATATAGATTTATTTAGTCCACAAAAGCTCCAAAGTGGGATTGTATGACAAATATTCATGTCTTCGATAAATTTAATTATGAGCACAATTTTTGCAGCATCTTTCCCCAAATATTTTGCTGCTGTGACATATCACTAGAAAACATTCTATGGAAAACTTTTTTTTTTTTTGCATGGGAAGATTTTGCTCTTTTCTACCACTGCCCAACACACATGTTGAGACCCAATAGCATATTCTTCGGTTCACTTACAGACCTGTCTTCTCTGCACACTAAAGAGGAAGTCAAACTGAAATTGTCAAAATCAGGTCTCTGTGGAATTGTAACTATGATGTGATTGATTGTATTATCTAATATTTCAATGTGTCTCATTTTACTTAAATCTATGAAATACACATACCCCCACTCTTTGGAAAATATGAAGAGACTTTGAAATAGAAGGGATCAGTTTAAGTTGAATAATGGGAGACTTTTTGTATATGGGACTTATTTTGTATACAACATAAGAATGAGCTTATATCCCCTACCTGAAGGTAATTAATATTATTTAATTCAGCTCTCTGCAATAGCTTGTTTTGTTATTTTGATTCACTAGCAATTCTTCCTGAAATACATGCTGGTGATTGGCCACATGTTGTGACAAATATTTGGCACCCCATCTGTGCCAGGACTTGCAGCTTAGTCTGACAATTATAATGGTACATTGCTTCTAGTTAATTTAGATTGTTTTTCATGCCATTGCCTACAAGTCTAAACACTGCATGCCATATGTAGACAAAAGAAAAAAAAAAACCCAAACCAAAACCAATAAAACTCTCAAAGCTGAGCATATCTATTTGAAATAAGTCCGTGGAAGTGGTAGTCTAAAGAAACTGAGTTCTTAGCAGGGTCTTATGGCTCTAAGCCATACTGTAATGGCATTGTCTGCCTAGAGCTAGAAATCTTTTGGCAATTTCCAGTCTCTCTAGAACTGTCAGTCTGATATGTGTGACAAAGTAATTTGCATAATTTTGCAGTGTTGTTGCATTGTTTTTTTAAAGAAATAATAGAGGGGTCATATTCCCTGGGAAGGAAAGCAGCCAACTTACCAAGCAGCCCCCATATACCATGAATATAGGAGTGCACTGGCAGCCTACACCCCTGCATTACGTAGTATTGTTCTGGGTTTGGGGGCTGGCTCAAAATGCACATGTCCACAAGAAAACTTTTCTATTTGTGCAAAAGTTTGAAAGAAAAACAACGCCCAGGCAAACACATGAGACGTGCAATTTGGGATGACTATCTGCTCCCTCGTTTTGCTTGTGATAGTTCCCAAAAGCATTTGAGTTGATGTGCTGTGATCACCTCTCCAGTGAGAATAGAAGAGAGCGGCTAAATCACAGAAACCATACAATGCTCTCAGGAGAAGCAAAGCAGTGGGGAAGGTCATTCATAGCAAGGGATGTAAATGGGGGCAGAAAGAACACAGTTATTATGATGAAGCATTAGAGAAATCAAACCTAGTGGAAATATTTAGTATTTGTGCTGACTTTTCTTGGTTTTCCTTCAGCTTTAAAAGAAAAAATCTCACAAAGAAATAATAGCAACCTTGGCAGAACAAAAGGGGAAAAAATCTTTAGCTGAAATAAATTTTACATCCAAAAATTTAGACAGGGATTTTGAACAGCCCTTATTTATATCTTGAAGGTACTGCAAAACAAACATATAATCAGTGAAATGGTTTATCTATAGTTTTCAGGTATTATAGGTGCCTTGAAGTGTTTAGTATAGTTCAATCTAGATAGCAGAAACCCTTTACAAAATAATTCTCTTCTGCCACATAACTCCAGCACTGGAGAATATGAGGGGCTCCTTCAGAAATTTCATAGGAATGGTTTCTACCCTGGGCTCACCTCAAAGTCTGTTCATCTGTGAATAATTTATGCTTTGTTTACATTACTGAACTAGAAAATATTTATAACACACCTTATCATTGAGAGATGTAAGTATGACGTAGTGAATTGGAAGACGTGACAACACTAAACATGCATGCAAGTATTTTTTAGATATTCATGAACAGCTATAGAGAAAGTTTAATTTAGAACCTATAGTGCTTTATTTTACCAGATCCCAGACAAGTGGTTGGAATTAAGTTGGTAGGAAGTAGAAAGAGACTTTTCAAGAAAACATAGGTATAAACAAAAATAATCAGGTAAAGGGATTTTTTTGATGGTGAAAATGTCTCTGAAACCCTCATGCTGGATTTACTGTGGTGTATTTCTGTGTGCTTTCATTTGAACAAGTATAGGAAATTAGATTTTGGCTGCATTGATAGTGTTACCGCAGTAATCATTTCCTCCTTTTTTGTTACATTCTAGAGTACACAAATCCACACTGTGTAGAAGAAATGCATTAATCAGGTAGTTATCAATGCTAGAAAACTATCCATGACCATGGTACAGCATAAAAAAAATGAAAATTTGCCAACACGTCTGCACATTGTATGGATTGTCTTGTCTAATTATAGCCAATACTCTGATGCCACAACTTGAAGCTGTAAATAAGTGCTGAAAGTGTAAGTAAGTGCTGAATAGCACAAGACTAGATTTAGGCTTTCGGTATGAATAACGAGCCAAATGCTCTTCTTATCTTCCTTAAAATACTGCATGAAAAAACTGGTCTGTCAGAGCAGCCTATGTAGGCTTTGCCCTCAGTAAAACCCTAGTGCCTGCAACTCCCCATTCACAGCATCTTATTGACTTTATTCCCAACAGCAAATTGACTTCAGCCTGCACCACCACATTGCAAAAGTGACAATCCAAACCTGCTCAGAGTCTTAAATGGCACATGCAGAGTCAAATGTTACGTGTCTGTGGTGAAGTTGGTTCTCGTGAAAGAAGGCAGAGGAGGGGCTGAATACAGGAAATTTTGGTGCTGTGCAGGAGTGTTGTGACATGGCATGCCTTCTTCCATATATTTCAAAAGACTTGATAGAAGTCTCATCAGGGTCACACAGATAACAAGGCACAGTATTTTTTAAGTATAGGTGTATTGAGGTAGGAGAATCTGGTTCTTTACAATGTATATTCTTCGTAAGTGCTGACTTTCTTATCTCTTTCTTAGTTGTGTGTGGATTTGAAGAACTCTAAAAATAACAATAGAATATGGCAGTGCAAAAATTTGCCTTAATTTTGCATCTAGCATGAAAACAGGACACTATAACATACTCAGATCTTAAGTGTCAGCTCTTGTTTCTTTAATGAGATTTTGCTAGTTGTGGTGCATTAAAAAAAATTAAATGTATATATTATTACAAAAATATAAGAACAGAGCAAATATGTTTTAAAAAATTTTAGTTTAAATGCAGTTTAAATGTAAGGCAGCACATGAAATACACTAAGCCCTGCTTCAACCTCAGTATTTATAATTTTTCAATTATTTTACAATATTATTGTGCATTAATTTCTTTTCTAATCTAGAACAGATATGTTTTTGCAGTTCTTGGGATTAGCAAATAGAGTTGTCAAAGTTTGTACAACTGACTGTTGCTGGAGTCCTAGACAGGCATTCCAAATAATAAGAAACCAGAAGGAGGATCGAGCTTCAGCTTCCTCAAGAAGCAAGAATTTCAAGCGTTTTTTTCCAGTTTTATGGGTGTATTAGTACTTAAATATATATGTGCTTGCTCCATTATCTACTTGTCATGTAAGTGCCCAGAGTAGCCAGGACATTTTCTTTTTCATAAATCATAATACTTTTAATATTTGAAAAACATAAGTAACACAACTCAAATTTCATTGTCTCCTTTGTTATTATGGCAAGGCAATTATGTATCTCTGTTTGATAACTCCCATCAAACTGAAAATCTGATTTTTTTACCAGTCAATGTTGTAAAATCCAATGGTATCTTCCCTTTTTTCAGTATTTCAGTAACTGATCTTGCAGTTGGTTCTTTGTCCTGCCCTTATCTGAACTGTTCTCAGCATGGATTTTCTCACCTATCAGGTAAAAGCTAAACTGTTATCTATCTGCATGCCTTGTGGTCAGAACAGGGTATAAAAACATAATAAATATACATTTAAAAGAGCAAAAACTTTTCCAAAGACTAATCAAATAAAAGGATGTCTCCTATTCATAACTTAGTCTTAGACTGTGATCCCTGAGCTTAGGAAGAACTCTAGCTCTTCAGAGGTTCTCTTACTTGCCTCTATCTCCCTTGAGCTGTAAGATATTACCTAAGCTTTTCTTTCAGCTCTCTCACAAAACTGGTCTCTTCCCTTTTCCCTCCTGAAGCAAAGACGTGCACTGTACATCTTCTGGCATCCCTTCAGCTCCCGCATGACTGCTGGAATTGCATGAAGATCCAGGCTCTTGGCTTGGCATTAAATGCCTATTCTGGTTTTCCTGGATGGCAGTTGTCCTCATGAAAATTCTTGCAGCCTTTTCTTTTTGTTTTGGCAGCAGATAGCTATTAATTAAAAATAATTGTGTGAATTAGATAGCTTGTTATAGTCAGTGGAGCTGAGAATTTAGGGTCAAATTATCCATGGAAATAGCTCTCAGTAGACCTACATTAGGAGGGAATATGTCTTTTAGTTTTCAGGTAATGTGTTATCTCTGTGAACTTTATAATTAAAGTGTACACAAACTTGTTACTAAATCTCTGGATTGACTAGGTTGCTGTACAAATACTAATGACTCCATCTCTCTTATTTCTTGTAAAAGAGCACTAATGTCTTTTTTTTCTTTTTTTTTGCCATAAAAAAGGTACCATGAAACATTCTTATTGTTATAAACTTCAACTTAATAAATTTGAGTGTACCTGGAGGTAATATGTGTCCTTTAACATAATATCCATCAGACTTCTGGCACAAATTCTATTCTCTGTACTTGTTGTTTTGGGGGTGTGTTACAGGAAAGCATTCAAAAAACTGCTGAAATGACGGTCATGGGTTTGTGAGACATTTAGCATGGCAGGATGTGATGACTATCCTGAAAACTTAATGCTGACTTCTCTGTGGACAGTTCTCTCCTCTTTTCTCCCACAAGAGCTTGATCTTTCATTTTCAGGAAACACGGTATTTTTTTTAATCTGTAATTAATCAGGTAACAAAATGTAATTGAAATACTAATTACAGTTGCTTATTCAGGTACCAGTATTTCTGCTACAGTATAAGTTGCTTAAGTACCTTTGTGACAGTGGATTTCAAATCCATATTAATCCAATTATTCAGAATATGCCCCAAAATAATATGGTATCTACAGTCTCCAAATGCTAAGTTACCATTGAAGTTAGGAAATGAATAATGTAGACACAACTGGAAATTACAATTTAATTGTATCTGGATTTGTAATTTTTTTTTCAGGTTTTTAGAATGCATGCTTTGGTTTTGTTTCTTTTCTTTTTTTTTTTTTTTTTCCTTAAATCCTTCTTTTCCATTGCCTGGGACTTGCATGTTTAATTTAAATGTTCTAGGATAATGTACCATCTTGAAATTCATGGCAGTAAACCAGCTTGAGCTTGATGATATCATATCCTGAATGATAGTTTCTGTGAAGATTATTGCTGACATATTCCTGAGTCTGTTATTTATACTGTGTCATTTTTCTGTAGGTCTAAAAGACATTCCTTATGCTATGGTACTTGGAACTGATACAAGGTTTGGAAATGTTGAACCTGGAAGAAGGAAGGAGACTTGGAAGGTGCCATTAAATTTTCAGTTTGGACACAAAGTGAAAGATATTTCCTGTGTAAATTAATTGAATGTGCTATAGTTTTCTTATTATTACAGAATTCTAGCTCATATACTGACTGTGCAAAGCAGGAAATCAAAGGAGTTAAATAATCAGAGTGACATTCTCTCAGTCCAATGTATTTCTAGTCTAAACATAACATTTTTTTTTATTGAGAGAGTTGCTTGCATTATTTTACTTGTCATAATGGAATAGAGCAATCTAGGAGTTTTGCAAACTCTCAATTCAGCCTGCCCTTGTTTTTACAAAGATAAGAATGAAGTCTTTCTTTTGCCCTACCTATTGAAGCTTTAGGACTAAGGCTGTTTTTAACACTGAGAAGGAAAAAACTCTAGGTGGACACTAAGAAGAAAAATGTTTTGGTCTACACAGAGTACATTTTAATGCATGAATTATATAGTTCCTCTATAATAAACCATTCTCTCCATGGCAAGTTGCTCTTAGTGATAATAATTAGTGATGGTAATTTGAAATTATAATCTATCCTGCCTTTCCTCACAGGATATCAAATTACTCTTCTGAATAACTGCTGAAATACCACATCTCCTTCCTGGTTAAATAAAGTATGCTTTTCTTTTGCCTGTTTCTTAGCTAGAGAAATAATTTCTTTTTCATTAGAAATAACTGTAATTTCCAAAGACCTAGCATCTCTTAACAGTAAGGAAGAAAGACTGAGGACTTTCAGACCCAGAAAAGATTTTCTAGTGCATGGCTCGTGTATTGGCAAATGCTACTTGACTGTTTTTTTTCCATTCTGAATACAGTACTTCTTTGTCAGTTCTCTATTACCATGAAATTTCATGCTTGCTTAAAATGTGCTTTATTCCTTTTCTCTGCTAAGATATTGACCAGTAATACTGGGTGACAAGATACTTTTCATCTTTCCTTAAAGCAGGCTGAACTTCTGATGAAAAGAAACCAGCAGTGACTTATAATTGTACTTGACACTGACACAGAATATATAGAACAGAGACTGTTTAGTCTTTTAATGATTTTTGTACTCAGTCAGGGCTCCTAGACTTTATGTTGCAGTGAGGTTTTACGACTTTGAAACCTGTTTATTCCAAGCAGACTAAAACATCTTGTGGGTAAGCTTGATTGATAATGCCATTGTTTAGACCTTTGAACTGCTTTCATCCTAATTAATTTTAGTTATTGTACTGATGCTTTTTTGCTCTTCTGGATGTCATATTAAAGCATATGATGACTGTACAATCCTTTTTAGTTTTGAGGTACAATCTTGGAAGTCAACTTTATGAAACCCATTAGGAAATTTCTGTATATATACAGTAAACCGTGATGGTTTCGGTTATAGAAACTGTCTCTCTAAAAAACTATTTCATGATTATTCCTACCAATTCTTTTAAAAATCAATTTACAGCTAAAAGATACATTACAGATTTACTTATGTGAAACTGAAATTGAGCTCAATTTAGTGTTAAAATTTCTATCAGTAAGAAGTCAATTAATGTAATCTGAAAGATATTCTACAATGCCACTATTTTTTGAATAAGTGTAGGAACAACGAGCCAGCTGTCGCAAAAAAATCCAAAGCAAACTAACCAGCCAACCAACCAACCAATCCCACTCCCCCCAAAAAAAGAAAGAAAGAGAAAGAAAAGAAGAAAAAAAAAAAATTCAAACCTTGAGGGAACTGGAGATTGTTGTATTAAGCTTAGTTTGATAGCCACTGGCTGAGTGACCCAACATCTTTTCCAGATAGATGACTATTAGGAAATCCTGTTTTACCCAGCAGTATCAGTAACAGCACTCTTTTATTTGGCAAATGAGAGGTCACATTCATAGATCCTTTTGAAACATTAGAAAGGGTAAAACTGACCTCATAAGGATGTCTGTTTGCAATTTTAGTCTTACAGAATGACTCATTTATATTGATGTTCCTTACTTTTGCTTTCTTCTGAACCATGATATTGTCATTTTTTCCATGATTGTAAAAATTAGATGTTTGATGCTGCTACAGATGATCTAATACAGAAACTGAATGCCTTGTTATAACTCAAAATACCTTGATAAATGTTACATATATAAAAGGAAATAAAATAAAAAGTAAAAAACCACAATCGAACAAGTAACAGCTGACCCTTGGTACAAATGTGTTAATGATTTCCTAAAGATTTTGTAGGCAAGCTACTTTTTTAAAAGTATGGAAAGTAAAAAAAAAAATTGCAAATATTTAAACTCTCTGACATAAGCTAATAAACATCCTTTAATGTTGCGAGGGGCTGGAGAAAATGATTACTGGCTCAAAACAACTGAAGATGGATGGGGCAGGGCAGTTTCTGCCAAGGTGGAATGGTGCTCTGCTCCACATGGAGCCTCTAGCCCAGCCCAGGATGGCTGTCAGGCACTGGCACACCTGAAGCAATGCCCCACATGCTGCCCCTGAAGCCCAAACGGAACACCAGAGTGGCTGGATGGCCAGAAGCCCCACTTAGGGCAGGTGGGGGGGGTAGGGGG
The DNA here is from genome assembly GCA_013390045.1 of Picathartes gymnocephalus. Classification (NCBI taxonomy): domain Eukaryota; kingdom Metazoa; phylum Chordata; class Aves; order Passeriformes; family Picathartidae; genus Picathartes; species Picathartes gymnocephalus. The sequence goes on from WEKY01058210.1 coordinate 25,682, forward strand.
AGGCAGAACACAGGAAGCCTCAGGATCAGATAAACATCATTGCCCTGACTGCATGTGGTCATGTTCCTACTGCCCTTGGGTTTTAGGGCAGCTGAGTCCACGCTGGATCCTTCTCCTAATTTCTTTTTCCTGAAATTTGGGTAATTTCAGGTGGATGGATTTGCTAATTTGCTAATTCAATGCTTTGCGAAATACTTTATTTTGAATGAATGATGCTTTAAATTTTGCCAAGTTCCTGATCTTCTAAAATTTGATGGTAAAATTTAGTTTTAACATTCTGGAAACTTTTTTGGGGTTCTCCTTTGCACCACCTCAAGGAAAAGTAGTACCTTAAGACCCTTTAAGCTAGACTTGCCAAGCAAGGACTGGGGCTTTACAAATGTCTTGGATAAATAGTAAAAATAATTTCACTGAAGGAGAAAACATATACCTCTGTGACACTAGCAGGACTGGCTTGCAGACCCACACACCTTAACAACAATTCCGGTTTGTATTGACATCATTCTTGCTTTGTACTCAGGACTCATATCACACAACAGGGACTATTGAGAGAGAATATTTAGTCTAGAAATGCATTTGGGCTGTCTCTTGTGAACAGGCATTTGCAGTCTCTTTTGGATGCTTTTGGGGTCTATTCTTTTCAGTTCCATTGAGGCACAGTGGAAAGTATATATCTCCAGGGACTCAGTGCCACCCTATGGCACATTTAATGAATGTTTCTGATGAGGTACTGTCATTGGAGAACTGCTTATAGAGAAGATATTGCTGGCTGTTACTACTTTGCAGAAGTCCTTTCCTCTCTTCTCACCACAAAGCTCATATTGTGACCAGTTGTATTGGATGCCATAAAGCTGGTTAAAGGGCAAAGGACAATTCTCTGTCATCATTCTTTTATATTTCAACTCTCTAAGTATCATTTTGACTTTCAGGATAATCTGAAGTTCAGCTGTATTAAATCACATGTATGGAGGTGCTACCACATGAGTTGGAGCAAGATTAGTATCATCTTTGGAAGTAGGTACAAAGGTTATAACTATATGGATTATGATCCTAAATATTCTTTCAATCTTCAGCGATGTGCATCTGAGGGTCTGCCTGAACTAGAAGAAGCTTTTGAACATCCTCATCAGATTTGCCTTCCACAAGTTTTACTTGCCTGTTGTATGAGGAATCTCCTCTTTTCTTTGAACTGCATGTATGTTAGCTTCTTTGGATGCCTTCTAACTCATATCTTCAAAGAGTCACTGATGAAATACTCTCTCTTTGCCCTTGCCATGTGACCCATCATTTTGTAGATCCCATGTTATATGTCTCTTGTAGTCTCTCTCTCCCAATACATGAAACATAGTTTGTTTATTCATTCCTTCTATGGAGAGTGACCTACAGCCTTTGCCAATCTTACTGCCCTTCTCCACGCTTTCCCGGTTTTAGTAAGTACTTTTTTGAGATAAGTTCAACAGGAATCTTTTTACACGATACCCACACTTTGGATCCACATAATAGGAATCAGAAAGGTAAAAGTGAGTTTAATAATTGAAACAAAAAGCATAGTCATAAATTGTAACAGAAAGGAAAGAGAGAGAAATCAAACCGGAACAAAAGCAACGGATGCTTTTAAAAGCAATTGCTCACAACTAAACGACCAATGCCCAGCCAGTTCCCCAGCATGGACAGAACCTTCTCCCATCTGTATTTGCTGAGTATCATGCCAAATGTTATGGGGTATTGCTTAGGTCATTTGACATCAGCTGTCCTGTCCGTATCCTCTGCCAACTCCATGTCTGCTCCCCACCCTCTCTCTGCTGGGGTGGGGTGAGAAGCAGAACAGACCCTGACTCTGAGTAAATGCTGCTCAGCAGTAATGAAAGCATCCCTGTGTTACCAACACTTACCAGCACGAGTACAGAACACAGCCTCATCCCAGCTACTGTGAAGAGAATTAACTCTATTCATACAAAACAAAACCATCACTAAAGGGTTGTGAAAAATAAGAATGACAATTTCAACTAGCTGGACAGAAATCAGGAAAACATTTTTAAAATCAGGCAATTTTAAACTAAAAAGAATCAAGGAACACTAAGATACCTTACAGGAGTAAATCTGAAGTTTATCTCCAGAGAGCAGAGCAAAATAAACTGATTCCTTCAATGAGTATATATATAGTATATAGTACTACTATAACTTTTTTATATTTGTACTGTACTTTCCTATAGGTATTAGTACAATCTATTGATAAAAATTTTGTGACATCATTGTATATGCCTGTGAAAGTCAATGCCACTGCGTTTGACTGATTCTTGCTTCAAAACAAGGTTCCTGCTCTGAAATCTGTTCTTGAGTTCTTTGAAATACAGTTGCATGATCTTCACAGTTCTCTTAAGTTACAATTTTGTAATGAAGCCATCTTAATGAACATACCAGAAAAGTTGATAGTCTACAACATGGCTTAGAGAAAGCATTCATTTTCTTGTCTTGCAAATTATGGCCTCTGGTTTCTGTACTAAAGACAGGCATTCATAAGTTCCATTACTGAAATCTAGACGACTACTTACTCCAGAAAAAAAACAATTTTATCTTTTTGTATTGGTACTATTTTTTGCATTTGGAGTGGACTCATCATGTTTCCTTAAAATCCCCCCATGCTTTACTATCTGCCATGGTTTTTTGGTTTTGTTTGTTTTGATTCTATATATCCTGCTTATAATGACATGTACATTATTATTCTGGAAGGAACTTCCTATTTGTACCATCACCCTTTCTGATAGTAATTCACTTTCTCTTAAAGGTCTCATTTCCATCTGCTAGTGCTCTCATCAGTGACAATTGTCTGATTCCTGGCTGTCATACTAAAAAGTAAAATAAAGCACATAGTTATAATGATAGCACAGCAATTAATGACAATTTTCACATAAAAAGCCTACAGAGTATGATGAGAAAATGGACACCACATTTTTAGCCAACATTGCTGTCAAAAGAATGGTAATCGCAGATGGGCTTATGGAACAAAATTTAGCAATCTTCTTGACAACAGCTGAGGACAGATCAGCTTGTCACATCCAGAAAGAGTCAGTCTTTTTTAGATTATTGAGTGATGCCAAATTTAACACACATTGTATCAGATTTCTTCATGACTTTGTGAAAAATGGAGAATTCTGACAGAAACAGAAGGGCTAAATCACTCTCATAATGCTGCAAGAATGTGTTCAGCAAAACAAGCATTCTCAAAAGGCCGAAAATTACATTGAGCTGCCCAAATGGGTCATTTAAAACATTTTTGCATGGATTTAGTGGTATGAAATATGCTTTGTAATCCATCACGCTGGTATGAAAGACTCATTTTTGAGTTACTGAATCCTTAAACTGAAAGCAAATCTATGAAGAAAAGCCCTAGTAGTTGCTAAACAGCATATCCCATAATAATTTTAATGACCATATTTTTCCTTGGTAAATTAGGATACTGTCTTCCTGCTTAGATGCTTTCATCTTTTTTCTGGTGTTCAGTGTAAATGATTTCTCAGGACCAGCATAGAGTGGAAACACAGTTTAGATTCAAATTCAAGAATATGTCATTATCAGTAAACTCCCAACTCTGCTTGGTTTTCTCTCAGTTTTAACAATTTGGCTGTTGGCAAGAGTTTAAAATAAAACTTTGCCTAGTTTTAGCATTTGGCACTTGCACACTAAAAGTGTAAATGAGTGTATAATTGTAATAAGTGTAGATGAAAAGCATGTTATGCTTCAACTTTACATAAGCATTATAATTTCACTGAGTTGTAATAATGTCATTTTATTAATAATCTCTTTTTTTTCACAGAAAAGCACTTTTATTCTAGAAATGTCCCAAATATCTAGCCAATACAATACTTGGTGCTTAATTAATTCTGATTGTATCACAGATCAGCAGCCAAGAACTGCAAAACCTACCACGGTAAACAAAGCAGTATAGTACTTAGTATTTTCTCAGATCTAGAAATAGAACAGGCTATCTCAAAATATACCTCCACAGTATGTACCACATTTTTTCTACTTCTAATAAATATTTGGCCAAACTTGTGCTATATTTGGTTTGTATGGTATCTCCTGCAGCTTTTCCAGCAAAGAAATAAAACTGATTTAATATGTACTCTGTGAAAAACCATTTCTGAAGGAAAAAACCTCACATGTCAGCTATGATAGGTAGTATTGAACAATCCCTCAGAGACCTGTGTTTCAATTGCTTCTGGATCAATTTTCTGAGATAATTTTGAATAAAAGGTATTCCTGCATGTTGAAAATAACACCTTGTCCTGAGCATGAATTCTTGGAATTTTTGTGTATATGTGGTTTAGGAATTACTTCACAAAATATTACTCATAATTTTGGGGGTATAACATGTGCTAACACATGAATTCAGTTTTAAGATTTCTAGTGAAACAGGCAAATATGCAATAGAACCATTTAGATTACATTAAATTCTTAGTAATCTTCACTTTTAAATTTTAAAATTCAGAGATGACTCCTCATATTTCTCTTAAAATTGCCATTAAACACACAGTAAATAGCTCATGTTAAGATGTTAATTGATTATCACAGATTTCAAGGTACTTTAATAACTAAAAATTGGCCAAGATACTCTGATGCACTCCAGTATTATTTTTTATCTTTTTAAACAGTTTCAACATTCTCTACATTTTCCTAAGCACACCAAAATATCCTAGCTGAACAGTAAAAGTTAATGGCATTATAAATAGGTTTTGCATTTCAGAAGAATCATGCTTATCATCACAAAACTATTGAAAACTTTCATGTTTGTTATGAATAAAGAAAGAAATTCCAGTGTTTGTGGATTTTTTCAAAGATATTTATAAAAAAACCCACAAAAACAAATAAGAAAAAAGGTGGAGCCCAGTACTAGAAAATAACTGGCAGCCTGCTGGTGTGTAGCTGTGCTTTCTACATCGAAATTATTATTTCTTAGGTTTTCTTGAACTTCAGTCTTAGAGGAAAAGCATACGGCCCATAAAGGCTTTTGAGACTTCTACACAAAGGCAAGGAATCCTAGCTATTCCTTGTGGATAGCCATGATATGCTGCTAACAAGCTTGTGCAACTGAGTTAGGGAAAGCTTTAGCCTTTGCCAGTGACAATGGAATATCTGACTCACAGATAACACTCACTCCAAATGGTGCTTCTCCTACGTGACAGTTTAGGTTTATCATGTCCCAGTTACTACATCACAAACATATACTGTTGGCCATTTTCAGTGTTTTCCCTTTTCTCTTTGGGGTTTGTATACTCTTTGCCAAGGACTATTTTTGGAGTTGTCAGCCAGGCCTGATGAAAATGACAGGAAAACTATATTAACTTTAAATAAGCTACTGAGCTGTGTATCTCTGCAGCTTCAGTGATCATGAGTCATCAGGCGGTCCCTGGGTGACTGTCACGTTTACCCTCAGAACCGTCCCTTGATTATGCCATGATTTATTTATATCAAATTTTATACAATGGCAAAAATGTTTTTCCAGTTCCCTCTGCAGTTGCAAAAAGAATTCAGAAAAAATAAATTAAAATAACATCTAATAAAAGAAAGGTGTCTAATGTAAAAAAAAGTAATTATCTTCTGCAGAGGGAAAGATGTGAAAGAAGGAAAGAAAAATCTTAAGGCAAATAAGTGGGTTGCCTATGCTTTTACAAGTACTTATCTCAACATTCAACAATAAACTTGGATGTAATACTACTGGAAACTCACTTGGGATTTGCATTTAGTAATTTAAATAACTTAGTGTAAAATTTCTGCAATTGAATTTAATTTTAGAAAACTTGAACTGACTGCAAATTTGAAGTTGCAAGACAAAGTATGCCTTTCACTTTTTACCCAAGAAATTAAAATAGGATTCTTCTTTTTTTGAAGCTCTTCTGCTGTGCATGTCTCAACAGCTAAGCCCTATGAACAGGAATCCTCAATCTTGTCTCCACACCAATACCTTAACTTTTTGTCATTAATTTGTTTTAGATCAGATCACACTCCCTCTCTAGAATCACCTACCTTATTTTCTCTCTTCTAAGGAAAAGTACTGTAGAGCTGATCCTATTTTGAGCAGAGGGTTCTCTAGTTCTCTCTTGCAGTTTAAATTATTTTCTGTCTATAGACACAAATATTCCTTTCCTATTCTTGCAATATTTTGCCATTGAAAGTCGTTGTTTTACCTTTTCTTAACCAGTAAAAGTACCTTTACCTTTCTTATTGAGTCATGTTTCCCACTTCTTCCTTTTTTCACCTTTCTTTCCCCCTATTCCACAGAGAAACACTGCTGGTGAAAAAAAACTAAATACTTATGCAGATATTTGCACAAAAATAGCATTTGCTCATTTAGCAAAATTTATAACTAAACTGAATGAGAACCTTGTACTTAGGCATATCCCAGCTACTACATTTCTAGTCTATACTAGCTAGGTTACTGAAGACCCTTACTAAATATGACAATTATTCTACCTATTGGTAGGACTTGTTAAAGATTTTCTTTCTTTTTTTTCATTTGTGTGTTAATCTGTTGATCTCTGTAGGTTGATCTATTTCACTACTCTTGTTATGTTTTGGGGTTTCATTTATTTAATATTCTTTATGTTAATTACTCTCTTAGTCTTTCTGCTTCATTTTAAAATTAATTTTTTCATTTTCTTCATCTATGTCTGTCTTATTGAACTCACAACTGCATGTCAGTTTTCAGGACAATATGCTGTGGTTTCAGTCCGCTTAGAATATGTCTATGTAGAGATAAAAGTATTCCACTGCTCTGGTGTCAGGATATGGCTCTGAAAGTACTATAATTTTGAGGTGTCTGACCTACAATGGAAATATAGATGGTAAGTCATGTACAGCAGTTAGAAGTGAACTTTTTTTAAAATGAGGTTATTAAAAGAAAGATCAGTGTGAAAAATCTTGATTTTTACTGAACACCACTTCTTTTTGACTCTTTTCTTTCAACTAGCTATCTTTTCTTCCTTTCAACACAAACTGTTTGATGTATTTTCCACCTAAATGAAAGTATTGTGCTAGGGATTGCTTTTTATTTCCCAGAAACACTGGTGCAACACTTCTAATTAGCTTTTAATTGGTGAGTTTTTTGAAAAATTTTTATCTTAAAATTCCCTCTATTTTTTTTCACCAAAATTTGATTTTGACTTTATTTATGTCTTAGGTTTAAATTTTATTTCTTATTATTTTTCCTCTGAAAAATACAAAGTTTCTTTTTAATTCAAAGTGGAATTACACTTTCATGTGCTTCTGAAAGAATTAATTGATATATTCAGATATTCTTTACAGATCTGAAAATAGAGAATGTAGTTTAACCATAGTTCCAAGCTTTTACTATTTTTATCAACCTTTTTGAGGAAATGCACATGTATACAAAACAAACCTAAAATGAACATAGAGACTACCCAATTTTTCTTCCTAATGTCCCAAAGATAATACAGCCTCAGTGTACCATATAAATCAAATCGTTGAAAAATCTGACTTAGAAAATAAATACATATCAGAGTATTTGTATCAGACTGTATACACAAAAGATTATCAAATGTTGGTAACCAAGAAGAATTAATTTCAGGTTAAAGACTATATTTTTTGTAGGTGTAGGAACAAAACCAATTTCTTTCAGAATTGTTTTAAAATATGGAGACTAAATCTTGCATGAAATCCTAGTATCATGTAACTCTTACTGAATGAATGGGTACCATTTTTAAGAAGAAAAATAATTATTCCTCATGCTTGTAAGGCACAAGGTACAGATGATAGCTATAAAGTAATTTAACATTTTCTCTATTGACCTTTGGAAATTGTCCAGCAAGCCAGTAAAAAATACATTTTTAGAAGTTCTGACTATTTTATATCTCTCTTCATTATATCCCTTTATAGCCCTTAATCATATTCTCCACATTAAACCATTCTTTTTCCTCTCTTTCTATAAATAGTAAACCAAACCAGGGGACCCATGAATGCTTCTCTTGTCCCACGTGCATCTGGGTGTTTTAGCAGCACCCCACTTTATCTCAGAGTGATATCTGGGCAAAAATCGTTCCTTCTTCACATCTTCTTTTTCACGAGTAAATGTGCCGACAAGAAGGAAACCATAACCTACTACAGCCATCTGGACATATAATAAAGCCCTGCTTAACTGTTATATTGATCAGCTGCACATATTTACCTACCCTTCACAAATGGAATTTTAGTACTCACAAGATATTGGAAAAGTCTCAAACCACCCTCAGGACAATGTTCTTTTTATATTGCTAGTAACAAACTTGGTATACTGCTCTAGTCACTGTGGCACCAGGATTGTATTTATCAGAACAATTTTTATGTCTTCATTTAAGTGTTCTGGGGTTTTTTGTAAAAGAATTCAGAAAGGCACTGGCCGAGGATCTTTTAGTTATCAAACTAATGACTGAATTGATGTATCATCCAATATGGGATCAATGTGAAAATTGATTCCTCTATAATAATTTGCTCTAATTTGTTTTTCACAGAATATATTTCTAATCATCATTTCCCTTTGTCATTTCTTTGGATGGATTCTTAATTTCTAGTGTTAACTGTGCAGAAGTCCTTATTTTGTTTTCTTCCTGCAGATATTTCATGTTGTACTGAAATAGTTTCATTTTTATTCCTTTAAAATTTTAGTAGTAGTAAAGAAGGTTCTGACTTTTCCTGCTCATTAAAAAATGCGATAGTACTTTTGTCAGCCATGCAATATGACCACAGAATTGCTATTGTGTACAAAGAGTAGCACTTTGTGACTTCTACTCTGTTTAAATAAATATGATGTTTTTAAATGGAATTTGACAAATAGAGAAGACACATGCATATGACTGTAGGTCACGACTGAAACAGAGAAGATATACAGTCTAACTCGTACCCCAGAGAAACCTTTCATTACAGATTAGAATGAACCTTGTTTTCTATTTTCCTCTGTTTAAGCCATGCACACTTAATAATTGAAAAAGCAACTAAATAAACACAGAGTTCAAGAATTTTCCATTCTGATTAACACAGCCTTTTGGATGGTGGGAGATGCAGCTGCCTAAGAGATTATTTCCTGGGGATCAAAATAATTTCATTATGTCATTCTGCTTCTTACTCTGAAAAACATAGATAATGCATGTAACAAGAAAAAAAAGTCTTAATCATATACATAGAATCACAGAATAATTTGGGTTGAAAGGCACTTTTAAAGGCCATATAGTCCAACACCTCTGAAATGCCCAGGGACTTTGTCAACTACATCAGGTTGCTCAAAGCCTCATCCAGCCTGGCCTTAAATGCTTCCAGGAATGGGGCACCCACCACTTATCTGAGCAGCCTGTTCCAGTGTTTTACCCCCTCATTGTAAAAATTTCTTCCTTATACTGAATTTAAACCATCCCTCTTTTAATTTAGAATTATTACGCCTTATCTTATTGCAATAGGCCCTACAAAAAATTTTGTCCCCCTTTCTTGTAAACCCCATTTAAGTACTGAAAGGCGGCAGTGAGCTCTCCTCAGAGCCGTATCTTTTCCAACCTTAAAAACTGTACTGGTTTAATCTGGGGTAGGGTTTACAGTCTTCACAGTGGCTGGAACCGGGCTGTACTTTGGATTTTTAGTGAACACAGAGTTGATACCACAGAGCGGTTTTTGTTATTGCTGTGGCTTACACAGAGCCAAGGCCTTTTCTGCTTTTCACATGGCCACACTGATGAGGAAGTTGAGTTGCGTGGGAGACTGGGAGGAGGCACAGCCAGGACAGGTGACCGAAGGGATATCCCTGACCATGTGACATCATGCTCACAGTATAAAGTGGGAAAGGGAGAGGGGTGCATTTTGAGCGATGCTGTTTGTCTTCCCAAGTAACAGTTATGCATGACGGAACACGTGTCTGCCCACAGGAAGGGGTGAATTAATCCTTTGCTTGTGTGCAAAGCTTTTGCTTTCTCTGTTAAACTGTCTGTATCACAACCCACAATTTCTCTAGCATTAACCCTTCTGATTCTCTCCCCAGCCAGTCTGGCAGAGGAGAGCAGCTCCATGGGACTGCTTGATTGGAGTTAAACCACAACACAACCCCAACTCCTAGCCTTTTCCCACAGGAGAGATGCACCAGCCCTCTGATCATCTTTGTGACCCTCCTCTGGACTCACTCCAACAGGTCCCTGTCCTTCCTGTGCTGGGACCCCAGAGCTGGATGCAGCACAGCAGGTGAGGTCTGACCATAGCAGAGCAGAGGGGCAAATCCCCTCCCTTCCCTGCTGCCCACAGGGCTCTGGGTGCAGCCCAGGACACGTTTGGCTTTCTGGGTTGGGAGTGCCCATGGCTGGGTCATGTCCAGCCTCTCACCCACCAGCACCCCCAAGTCCCTCTCGGCAGGGCTGCTCTGTTCTCCCCCAGACTGTGTTGACTCCTGGTGTTTCCCTGATGTTACACTTAGCCTTGTTGAACCTCATGAAGTTCATCCAGTGATAAAATCACTCCATCATAGAAGGCCGTTATGTTGGGCAGATAGGAGTTGCCCTGTGTGTGGTGAAGCCACGTGATTTAAAATATACCAAATAGTTTATAACTTCTTTCAGTAAAGTAACAGCTACAAATTTAAGTGTGCTCTGAGTTTTATGGGATACTAGTAAAATAAGGAATGAATTTTACAATTATTGAGCTTACATCTTTTAAGAAAGAAAAAGCATACTGAATATGAGAAGCTGATGCATGAAATGAGGCAATTAAATATTTCTTTACTTCTCTTTATTGTTACATAATCTACATTTCTGGGCATCCAACAAGAAACCAGTGGTGATTTTAGATGTCACAAACAGAATTTCTCCCATTAGATATGAAATAAGGACTTTGCTGAGTACACATATTTTCTTCCATCAGAGTCCCAGGGAGCAATATTTGCATGTATTTGCTATCATAGCTACCTGTTAAATTATCTCATTATTTTCTCTTTCTTCTTTTGGAATAATCAGGGTAGTACTGGAATCTATTGCACTACCTACCATTTGCAATAAGCAGTAGTTCCAAACCTTATCAAATTAAAGTTGGATTTGCATATCAAAGTTGATTGTCCTAAGGGCAAAGAGTCATGATAAAGTTATTCCTTAATCTCTAGACCATGCTGCAGTACAATTTTCTTTCCTGTCAGCCTGGGAGGCTCAGAGCTCCTGCCTGCCTCAAACCTACAGAGAGTTCTCACTGGGAAGCTGGAGGCTGATCCTGTAGCTGGATTCCAAATAATACTATGAGCTCAGTACAGAGAAAAAAAAATTTTAAAAAATCAAAACACTTTTATCTGTCAAGAATGTTTTGAAAAATTTGGATCACATTTCTGATATCTGAGTTTCATCCAAAATTTGTTGTGCTTCTTTGTAAAGAACAGAGAATTGGCAACACAAGCACCCTAGTGGGGAAGGGATATTCACTTGGAATGTCTGAAATATGGAATTTGTTCATGCTTTCTTGGGTTCTTATGTCACTGATACTGTTACAATGTAACATTCTAACACAGCAATGAAATTTAAGTTCTAATTCAATGAAAATAAAATATTCCTATGAACTAAAAATAGCATTATTTTGACTTTAAATCAAGTTTAAATGAAATATAGGTTGTACTGAATCATGCAGTCCATTAAATAATGGCCGTATTTACCATCACAAGTCAAAGTCTGCCTTTGCCCAACAGTGATATGTAATTAATATTACCCCATTGCATCAGTGAGCTGCATATTTCCCTCACCCATGTAACGACTCCATGTGTACCTTGGCACACCTGCTCCATGATGCACACACCTGCTTCATGATGCTTATAGTTTCAGCATTTCAGTATGAAATGCTCATAAATCTCAAAAATGTTTGAATTATTGAAATGCTATCTATTTTGTATCTTGGCACATGTTATGAGTTGGAATGCAAAAGACAATGAAGAGGAAGGAGAAGAGAAAATGTGTGCAGAGGCAAATAAATAATCTGTTAAATTTTTTAGGACACAAATTTGTGTGAGATCAGCTGTGAGGGTTAGTCACTCATAGCTGAATCATAGGAGATCCAGAAAAGAGGACTCTAAGCACCTTCTTCAGCAATGATTTACATATAATTATCTTTTTTTCAGCACAATTATTTCTTATACTTGGTCTGTGAGTTAGACCTTCTGACACAGCTGGATTTCGGGAATCATATCAGAGGTATTGTGAAATGAATATAACTATGTGTCAGAAAGTGGATGTGATCCTAAGGAAGACTCACTGAAGCTAAGTGAGTAATTGAGGCTGAGAGAGTTGGAGCAAGGGTGATGTGCATCCAAAGTGCTCCAAAAGGAGATTTTTGAAATTTCCAGTCTCTTCTGCCTTTAGCAGACCAAGGTATGCACAGGGTATTTTTCCATTTGGAATGGAAAAAATGTTTGAAAAATAGGGAATGGTTTAGGTAAGTTAGCATTCAAACTCTGAAAATGTTCAGGACCTGTGCTAAACTGGATTAGCATATTATAAATAAAACAATGAGAATTATTATATTTGAGACAAAGTGCTTTCTGGATGAAAAGAATTCTATACTTACATCATTTTGGAATCCCTCCAGAGTACAGTATAATCCTGTAAAAGGATTGTGTTATAGTACAAGATGCATAATTTCCTCATTGTATTTTGTCATAGAACAGATCCTTCATTAGGTCTAGTTACAGTATTACTTTAAGTATGTACATATGTACATATGTTGAGAGCCTAAAAGGTGTTGATTTTGGTGATAAATGAATCAAACAGTGATTATGGTGTTAGTAATGAACAAAGACAGATCAGAAGACAAATCATGAGTTTTAGACATTTTGGAATTTGTGGTGTTCCCCAAAAAGAATGAAAATAGTCTTTCCCATCAGATACTGTTTTAATATAGGCGAGGAACCATTACATCCAGGAGGCCTCACTGCAGATTCTGTTTTCAGAAAAAAATTAAAACTAACAGGTTTTTCTTTTTTTACTTTTTAATGAGAAGAGCCAAATTTCAAAGTCTCAGAAACATTGGGAGTAAAATTAACTGTGATTTTCATGGCTTATGCAAACTGAATTGACACTTCTTTAGCTCTTTGGTATTAACTGCACCTAGATAATCAAATAAAAAGATAATTATGCAGCATTTTCACTCATTGATTATTTTTGTATCATTTCATATATTATTTCATTCCTAATAATTAGGGCACAACACTACTCCATGGTACTTAGACTGCTAGAACATGGTGCATGTTGGACAAGAAATTTGCCTCCACCAAATGCTGGAAATGTTAGACTTGTGGTCCATATACATTTGGTCCTTTATTTGCAGAGCAAAAATTGAAATTCATATCCATATTGGAAAGTAGAATGTATTCACAAACTTGAGTAACTGTTTTCAGATATAGACAGATATTTGTGTGCATCATTAAGTGACTGGTGTAAATATGCATAACTGACCATAAAAAGTGTATATGAAAATTTACAGGGAAGTTCTCAGCTACTTCAGCTTTCTTATTCTCGAAAATATTAATGTTGAGAAGATAATGATGACTATAACCTAACATTCAATTGAACTATGCTCTAACTTTAGTGTCACAGACAGGAACTAATGGTCAATCCTCCCCCATGGCACTTGTAAATAAGCCAAGGATCCATGAAGTAAAATATATGGCTTTGATAGCTGACAACTAATTAACATTTGTTCTGTAAACAATTAGCAACCATGTAGAGATTTATCAGAAAGCAATATTCTGTGTCCAGGAAGCTGTAACTAGGATCTTTGGAACCCAAAAATTGGACAGGCAGTGTTTACTGTTTGTTGAGCAATATTTCTTTACTCTGCCTTGCTGCTTGCTAAACTGCCTCAGGACAGGTAGGAAAGGTAATTGATGAATTTGGTGTTAATCTGACTTTGTGTTTCTGGAGATCAGGAATCCCCAGCTAACAGGAATGACAAGACCTCAAGAAATAGTGAGTAAATGATTAACCATAGTTTGAGTCATGGTGTCAAAGCACCCATAAGGATTTTGAATAGATATTAAGAACAGAAGTTATTTTTTTACTTCAGTGAGGCCAAACTTTTAAAACATGGTGCTACCTAAACAGAGACAGTCATATTCGTTTTGAGTGGTGTTTGTCTATTTCTGCATTCTTGTTTATAGTATTCTGTAATGTTTCTTTCAACCATATATAATGCTTGTCTGTAGAAATTAAAATTTCTCTGTGGAACAGTAGCTACAATTCTGACCATAGATTTATCTTTTGAGCTTAGTTTAGTATTTACCAGTTGATTTCAGGTTCTTTTAAGAAGACAGTGAAATGTTATTACCTTTATCAGTCTCTGTTCTTCCATCAGTGATTATGCTGTAACTCATTTGGTGGTTCATTCTCACTGTTATTTTTCCTTACCTTTTTCTGAACTTTATTTTTTCTTTAGGGCAGAGTGTTAAGGCAAAGTAATCATAAGATAAAATAAAGACTTTTCTCTCCCATCTTCTTTCAGTAGAGATTAAACAAACTGTTGACTTACAGAATGGATTTTTCATTGAGTAAAATGTGCTGTTTCTTGAGACTACATTTATACATAGAATATTTCTATGTTATCAGAATAATGATAACAACTGCAAGCAACCTTCAGAACTTTGCAACAAAAGGAATACATTTAATGAGTTTACTCTCATAGAAATATATAAAATAGTGCAATAAATTTCTTAATATGCACATTTTGAGCCGATACACTATTCCTCTAAATGTTCCCCAGATTTTAAATGTATAGTTTTCCATATTTAAATTAATAAATGAGAAATACTTTGCCTAGATATATATTTTGTTATAATCATAACAATTTTCTACTATACACACACATGAAAGGTGTAAGCCCACATTCCAGTCTTTTCTGAAACTAAGATACAGTTCTGGCTTCTACAATATATCAGCAAGAAGGCTTCCTGGAAATCTAACACACTCAAGGTAGCTATTAGAAAATAAAGAAATCCCATTAATTTATTATAGATCCACTTTTAGATCCAGATCCTCAAACAAGTTGGAAGTCTCAGTAGAGTTTCATCAGTTTATAACAACCATGTATTAAGTCTACAATAAGACAAGTGGAAAACTGTACATTTAAACTGGAGTAATCAACTATGTAAACAGAGACTACAGAACTAGATAAATCATTATTCCTAAGAAGAAAAACTGAGTATCACTGATTCCAATGCCATCATAAATAAAAAATGACATTCTATTTCTGATAAAGGTGATACCTTTCTTTTTCCTCTAACTAGTAAAATAACCAATACAATATATGCTGGAAATATATTCTACTTAGCTTTGATAAAACTTCAGGGGAGATTTTGTCCAGGATCTGATACTGCACAGCACAAAAGGTATGGCCTAATCTTAAAACCGTGGGACAGACCATAAGACTGCTTTGAAAGAGATGATGTATGAGGAGAGAGTATGGGCATTGTTTAGCTGTAGAAGAGAAGCTCCAAAAGTGATAGAGAAACCATGTTAAAATATGCAAAAGATAACTGTGAAGAGACAGAAAATAAATTCCTGACCACATGAAAGATGATAGAATGGGCAGAAGATTCAAACTAAGCAAATAATAATCAGGCAAGATCCTAAGAAAAATGTCCAATATCATAAATGGTGACACATCCAAATAGACTGCTGGACAGGGCCACGGAGTTTACATTGTTGGAAGTCTTGGGAATTACACTTATATCATAAATTGAATATAAATAAAAAATAGTATTCTATTTTGCTTTGTATATATGTACTGGTGCCACACTGGGGAAAGAATATTGACTAAATAAACTTTTTATGGTCCTTCCAATGAACATTTTCTGGTTATACTGAAATATCATTGGAAGGACAAGAAATAAGAATCAAGGGAAGTTTTTATTGCCATTTGTCCACAAATACTTGCAAATAGTTATGGAAACATAATTCTGTGAAGTATTACATTATAATAGTAATGGCATATGATGAAGAATGTTTAGTAGTAAGGATTTTTCAAAGAACCTGTCAACATTTTTCTGCCCGTAGAACAGATAAAGAAAAAAAAGGTGAAAGTCCCAATTAGTTGACCTTACTACTACTCAAGATTTTAGAACAGATTCTGAAGGGAAGCTCAGTGAAGGCTGTGGTGATAAGAGGAGGATGGGATAAAATGCTTAAAAGTTCTACTGCATGTAGATTTTATCAGAAAAAGTTTAATGACTACAAATTTACTAAACCTAATATATCTGTAGTCTACCTGTGAAAGTATCTGATATGGTGATCTTGGACAAAATTTTTCAGGTAAATTAGGTATAGAGGAAATGTAAGACGAATGCAGTTTGCCCACTATTTTGTTAATTATATAGGCATAGGAATTATCAGTCTTTTAATTGTCCTCTGCCAAAAAACAAAACAAGAGTAAATGCTGAGTTTAGGTGTGCTACATTAGGTAAGAACAGAAATTTTTCTTCTGTCCTGTTCATAAAAAAAAAAAAAGTTTGAAACCAGCTTATGAAACTTTAATAACATGATTCTATTGAAAATCACACCAAATCATTCAAGAGTTGCATTTTCAAAATGAGATAAACAGAATAAAATTTCATCTGGTCCATTTCCCAATAATTTAAAATTAGAGGGATTCTATATTCAATAAATCAGCCCTGTGGGACAAGACTTTTCAGAGTACTTGAAATGAGAAAAGAGATGTCAAGAAATATTTAGGCATTAGAGATATATGGCATAAGGAAATATAAGTAGAACTAATAAGTTAAGCTTCTACTCTGAAGATATCATGTTGAAATGCTTATTTTTCTTGTGTTTAGGGAAGCTAACCAACTGAGTTGACAGTTATGATTTTCCTACTGCATTTCACATCCTTAGAATCTTCCAAGAATCTTCTGGAGAGATGGTAGAGATGCTCTTAACACAGAAATAAATCTGTCTTTCTAAATACCAGACTTATTAATGAGGGAAATAATACGTACTTCTTTGACTGGCTTTCTAACCCTAAAGAAATATTTGAGGATGAGGGTAGCGATAGGACGTGTGGACAGTTAGAAAAAGATATTAAGTGCCTTAGTGCTTCTGATCCCCATATGGATAGCATATAATATATAGTAAGTTTGGTTGGGGATATCTTTTCTAAGAAAATTTTTGTTCTAAATGAAAAATTTTGTTTTGTGAAAAGTCACTGGCCATGATTCACACTATTGCATCTATGAGATTAAAAAAAAATGGTCCATGAGCTGAACTGAGTTCAGACTTCCTGAGGTTCATTATAAGGAAAAACCAGCACAGGGAAACCTTAGAATGCAATAAATTAATGTCCAGTTATAGAAAATGATAAAACAGGCAAGTAAAATAAATGTTTTTCTGTGTTGTAGTAACTTCATAATCTATAAAGCTTTAGTTGTCAGGATGTTAGACTCTATGAGGTCTTCCTAGCAGCCTAAGTGAGGTTACATCAGGTTAAAGTGGGTTCTGGAGTTTCACTTAGTGTAAGCTGAAGAGATATCCTGTGCAGGAGCTGCTTTTGCTCTCTGCTTCCTTCACCCAGCAAGTGCCTGCTGCCAGAAGATCACAATTTATTTCTCTTTCAGAAACATTTTCGGCAGGCTTATATGTGTCTTCATGGAGAAGGTACTGGAGTAGCACCTCAGATTTCCTGGTTTCTAAGATGTAGGTCCTGAAATTCCCAGAAATTTGAGTCTTTGAGGTTCCAAACTGCCACCAAGTTGGAAAGCATACCAAAGGAGTAGGTAACTACAATTCTCAGCTCCAGAGTTTTTCAGCATATCTTCTGGGAACTGCTGAGTTGACTATACGCGTTCTGTTGAGGTGATCGTGTCATCCACATGTGACTTTCATAGCAAATTATAAAATGCTTGTGAAGTAAAATATTCTGATATTTTGCTCCTTCTGTAAGCAAAACCCAATTAAAACAAAAAGTTCCATCTGGGTATTTTGTAATAATTGAGAAATCTATTTATATAAAGGGAGACCTTGCTCTGTGCAGAATTTACGTTTAGTTTCCTGAACAGAGCAAAGCCATTCCACCTCTCCCAAACATTCAGTATTGTCAGGTGGGCGAGGGTCAGAAAGAGACCTGAATGTATGAGTCTTCTACTCTGGGGACCAAGAACAGGCACAGAGATGGATCTTAGAGTCTCTGGGGCTGTTAATAGTTTCTTTATCTGAGCCAAAGTGGACATAATTTAACTGGGATACAGACAAATGAGAAAATTTTCAGAAGTTGTAGCATTGGGATGGGAAAAAGAAACAAACCTATTGCTGTAAATTCACACCTCTCAAAGAAAAAAGAGTGGGGGAAGATAGATATGAGAGTAGGGACAAGCCGTTTCTAGAAACACACTGCATAACAATGCATTTCATTACCAAGGGCTGTAGATAGAATAGAATAAATATCGTACCTGTTAATGAGTGAGTCCAAGGGTCACAGTTCTGAAGAGTTTGTTTTGGCTGGTTTGGTATATGATTGAATATAATTTCTAGTTCAGTTTTATTTTTGGTCAGAAAAGGATCTTATAAAAGTCAATCAAATGTTTAGCTCTAATGTGGTGTCAAGTGGAATATAAATTCCTCAGTTAGCACTTCATATAGCATACTCATACTTTACCACATTTCACAGAGTAAAGCAAATAAAAATTGCTTGATTTACAAATTTGCACTCAGGCTCAAATAGAGTGTATATTAAATCATATGCATCCTGTACAGGTTGCTAGTAAGCAAGTAAGAGAAAAGAAAAGCTGAAGAGAAAATGAAGACTGGAATTTAGTTGCACTCCACTATTCATCTCATTTCCACTTTTTTATATTAGGATTCTAGAAGCAAGCCTTGACAAGCTACCCAAACACTCTTGCTGATCGTATTTTATACATTTCTTTTTATTAATCTTCCTCTTTGCAGTGGTAACTGAGTTTGTCACACTTCAATTCTAAAAAATATTGCAATATTTGAACAATATTACTGGTTTGTGTTGCCATACTACTAGGAATTTTCACCAATCACATAAAATTTTAGTTTTGATAAATGCAACATAAATGAAGAGTTTATAAAAGAGAGAATGAATTAATCACCCTTTTCTTCTCTTTATTTCCTATGTTGAGATTGTGACCAAATCACCAAAGATGTTTTAAAGTCCACATTTTCCTCTGGAAAACAAAACCAGTTGTTCCTGCTGGAGGTCATGAGCCTACATGTTCTCTGGAGGATGTTCAGAATCTCAGACTGCGCTCTCATGAACACAAGCCCTGCCATGGCTCTCTTTTCACCCCTTCACTTCCTGGGGACGATGCTGAGCAGCTGCTTCTAAACACCCTTTCATTTCAAAGCTCTGCATAAACCATTCCTGTCTGTAACCCTTAGCTACCTCCCATTTCCTTTTCCACAGTGTTCTCCATCAGTTTCAACTCTTTCTATTTCACAGGTATCTCTCTGCCTTAATCCAGGATGCCTCTTCTACTCTGACCACTCATTTACCAGCTAGATTTTGATCTCACTTAATGCTCATTTACGTTTTAAGACCCAGCTAATCTAGTTAATCAGTATTTTCCAACAAAATAAGAAAGAGGTAAGTTGAAGCCATTGTCTCCTGTTTTCTTCCTCGTTCTGTTTTTACTTTCATTTATTTATACAGTGTTACACCACTTTTGATTTGTGTGCTGTTTTGTACAGCCAACAGCTTTCCAGAACAACCCAGACTTACTAGAGGTCAATCGGACAAAGAGCATCTATAGGAAGAATATTCTAGACAATCAAGCTCTCCTAAAATAGAGGTATTTTTTGGCACAATTCCTGGGTCACTTTTGTTTAAATCTAGGGTGTTACTCACAGCTGGCAGAACACATTAGGGGTCTTATATTCCTGAAAGCGATCTGAGTATCAAGCCACACAAAGTTACCCTGTATTTTTTTTCACATTTAGGAAGAAAGAATTAAAATTAGATTTGGACTGTGCAGATATCTCAGAGAGAAAATTGCTGATGTTCTTTAAAGTAATTGATTGTCTTACTATTTGCCAAAATGGTCATTAAAACCACATGAAAAACTACCATCTGATTCACTTTCAGAATCCATGAATCCATATTCTGAAAATCTACAATCTATAACTGTGTTTTATTTTTCAGAAAGTCTGAATGACATAATTTAAAAAAAAAATTCAACCGGTATTTACTTCAGTAATGCTTATATCAGAATGGCTTTGTGCTATGATATTAGCTTTAGAATAAAAGAAAAAATTATTTAATTTTAAAACTGAAATGCTCAGGGACTGAGGTTAATAAAGAGCAAGTATTATGCATGAACATTTTTCTATTCATACTTAATATTCATTATCATTATGGGTAGAAAGCATTGTAAAACATTCTAATTTTTTAAATATTCATATTCATAATGAGCTGTATAAAATGCACCCCCTTATACCATTAATAGTCTAATTTCCATTGACACAGTAGACCTTTCCAATCATATCCATTTTTAAATACTCAGACTAAGATGAGAGATTTATGCAGGTCAGTCTGTCATATGCAACCGGAATAAAAATCTGTAATCATGTACTTTTGTAGATTAAGAAAGATGGAAACACTGTATGCCAAAAACTAGGCAAGAATCTTTGGTACACCTCTGTTAACCTCTTAAATTCCTTCTGCCTTTTAAATTAATATAAGAAGGTATATGATTTTTAAGAAAATATCTGAATTTCCACCTCTTTTACCTCTCCTCATCTTTCTCTAAATTTAAAAGCCAACAGTTCACAATATGCCACTTCTATATCATCACACAAAACCATATTGGATCCTTTCCAATTTCCTAATGGATTTTTTGCTTTCTAAACTGCTGGTCTAGACAGAGACTTTTCATCCTTTCAAATATGACAGACCTGAAAAAAAGAATTTCTATCTTCTTAATCTCTATCTGTATAACTGTGCAGTTATCGCAAGTATACTGTTATTGACTGTATTTATACAGAAGCTATATTGAGCTCTCTATGCTTTCTCTTTTCTGTTGAGTGAAATTCGACTTTCTAAAAGAAAAAATACAATCACTCTTTAAGACTCTTCTTCAAAATTCCATTTGTCAGAGGAGTTGATAGTTTCAAAGAAGATCTGAAATAGTTCTTCTGTCTCCTACTGGCTAGCATTTAGGAAGCAACAATGTACTGCATAGTTTGCCTTGGATTGTTTGACAGCACAGTAGGCTCTAAAAGTTCAGTGTTCATATTTTTATACAGGAACAGAGAATACTAAGGGTTGGTTCTAAATTTATCTTGGCAGTGAGGTTTTCCCTAGCAGCAATGACTTCGTAAGTAAAATTGAAAAGGTATTTTTTTTCAAGTATCATTGCTTCTTCAGCACCACCTTGCCAGTGATTTTTTTATTTTCATTTAGTGTTCTGTGTGTTGGAAACAAGGTAAGTGCAAACTAAATGTTCTCAAGGAGATAAATTCCACTTTGTTATATGGTCGTCTCTTTCCAGACTTAGCCAGTGTTAATTGTAGTTGTTTGCGACATTCTTTGCAAAAAGCATTCATGTAGAACTCTAATAATGATTTCATGATACCTATAGTATTAGTCAAATGTTTTAAAAATTAAATGAAACAAAGTAATTGCAAAATAGGAAAGTTATTGAAGGTTTAAAATGTTTAGAGAAAACTTTCAGTGCCCTTAATGATCTTGAAACAGCTTTATTTTTACACATAGTATCAGTTCAATGTAGAGCAAGAGGAATACCTAGATGACTGGGAAGATCAGGATTTGGCCCCATATAAAAGGTCTTTGATGAAAAAGTTAAAGGCTTTTTTGCAACATTAATAGCAAACTTATTATAGACTTTCAACAGTGCATGCACATTTTTAACAAGAAGCTTACCTTGATTGAGTCAAGATGTTAAAATACATGAAAGGATTGACTTGGTAGGAGAAAAGAGTTTGCAAGTATAAACACAGAGAACTATAATGATGTTAAAACCTAATGATGAAACATCTGATCCTTTTAATGAATGGCCTGTGAAAATCCTTCCACCTGCAGTGACCCGTGGAACCCTTTGTGTTATACAGTAATAATGAATACATGCAGGCTACATATCAGAGGATGGATACAAAATTCACCAAAAATGCTGAATATTAAAGTACATAATGTTTTCAGGTCTCAGCACAGTTTCTCTAGATATTAACACTTTTCTCTATACAGTACTGCACTGTAAGCATAACTTAAATACCTGGCAACAGGAGTACAAATTGCTTGACTGAATCTTAATGGTGTGTTGCTAAAGTCATTATAATAATGAGAAAAAATTACTTTCCTTAATATTAGGGAGGATGAAAGAAGAAACAGTCAAATATTTTCTGTCTGTAGTTAAACAATTAAATCCATATTTAGCCACTTGAATTCTAATGCCTTTATTTTTAAAAATTCTGTGTACCGGCTCCTCAGTGGGCATCACTGAAGTCACTAAATGATTGGCGTCTCTGGAAACCAAACCCTCTATTTAAATGCCAGGAGCACACACGTTTCCCAAGAGTACATACAAGATATAAGCATAGTTATGATATCTGAAGCTTGTGACTAAGCTTGAGCTCAGAGACTCATGATCAGAATACTCAGTGCCAGGCTGTAATTACATTCAGGTTTGGATCATGCTGTAAAACTTGTGAGCTGATAGCAACATCAGGTCATGATGTGGAAGGGAGCAATTACTGTCCTGTCCTAGACACACCTCCTTCCCACCAAAAAACCACTTGTTTGTGTTGTGGTAATGTCACCTCGTCCAGATGAATCACGAAGCAGGGTCCTTCCTAAAGCTTCTTAGGTCATACAAAGCAAGAGAGAATCATGTAAAACAACAGCCTGTCCAGGATGACATATTGCTGTCAGTGCAGACGCATGGGGAGGTGAGAGATCACTGCTTCAGTAGACTTCAGTCCACTCTGACTCAAGAAATTTATAACTGTATTGACACATCCTGGCAGTTCATTTAAGGTCCTGCATGTGGAATGTCACTTTTCAGTTTAACTCCTGATTTTAATTGTGGTTTGGTAGCTCAGGTTAGCCAGGGTAAGAAATGTGTGTCAGATTCTTAGAAGTAAACCTGATTTAAGTAATCACCTTTAATGGTCATTTTCTTATGCTACTACAGTAGGCAAAAAAAGTCTAGACTTAGAAGTAGAGAAGCTGAATAACATTTTCCACTTTTTGTGCATACCAATCATGAATGCAACCTGAGAAACAAAAAATAAGATTTAATAATAATGTCTGGTTTAAGTGGAGGAAGTTATTCCTGTGTTGGTATTCTTAAAACATTCAGCTACAGGATTGCTTTTAAGCCCTTTAAATATACCAGCAAAAAGTACTTATGTAATCCTTCAAGCAGAAGGAAAAAGGATATATTCTGTTTATAACACACTAAGTAGGCAGATGTCTCTAAAGTAGATTCCACTTCAATGCAACGTTTTGTGATACCAATTAGAAAGCATATGCCACATTGCCCTGACGTCCTGTTACTAAATGCTGATGAAAGTTTATGATTATAAGTGAAATATGTAAAGTAGGACTGAATTAAAACTGTTAAAATATATACTCTGCAGGATGTATACCAGGTGTTCTGCAATACAGGATCCAGGGGTGTATTTCTGTGGCAGTTTGTGGAGTACAGAAACAGATTTCAATGCTGCCTCAAGTACTGAAATACACAGTTTCCATATTTTTGCTGTGAAGACTAATACCAATTGCAGGTGACCAATCAAGTTAAAAGTAAANAAAAGTAAAAGGTGTAGTGGAGTTTGATAGCAAAGCTATGGTTGCACTGTGGTAAGGAAGTTGATTTTGAACCAGAACCTCTCAACTAGCTTTGAGCTCAGTCATGCTTTGTAGCACCTACTGTTACCTTGATCCATGATTATCCAAATTGCTGCTGATGCTGCAGCTTTCTTCCTGCTCCTGTGGAAGGTGGGAGTCATGGGGACCTGAAGCTACTCAGGGCGTATGATCACCCTGTGTCTGACACTGGCATGGATAGCAATTTGGCATGTACTGAAACCTTGAAGCTGGGACTCTGTTTCAGTTCCACAATTTAATGTATACAAAAAGGCTGCCGTTAAGCTCCTGACTCTTCCAGGAATGGGACAATCACACTTTATGCTGTATTTTAACTGTAGATCTTTGGACTGATGCAGGGATCATTTGGCCAGAACTGCAGTCTCATGTTCTCTGTTATGCTGCTTTGATTAACAGTGGGGATGTTATTTCTGTATTTTCCCTTGTTTACTAAGCTCTCAAATTCATAGTCTAAGACCAAAAATGTTTATCAGAACTAGTCTAATGCATTTCACAACACAGACTATAAAATTTCAGAGTTTTTGCTTCACTGAGAGCAAAAACTGATGTTTTTAGAAGGGCTAAGTGTCTGAGAGGAAGACAGTCAATCTGTCAATCAAAGACAGAAAATCCATCTCATGTGTTCTGATGTTTATTCATATTGAGTCATAAGGAAAATAACGCTATTCAATTTTCAGCATATTTCATTATATCCTAGCTATCTTTGTTGTTGTCTTTAAATGCTGAAGGATTAATGCCTTATCTAGCAAAGCTAAGTATATGGTATGATCAAATCAACTCATGGTCTTAATTTTAATATTGTAATTAGGCAGAACTCATAAACCTACATTTCTTTAGCTCTTAAATGTTCTTATGGCTTTTTCACGCACCATTTCCTTTTTCCATTTCATTATTTTAAATTCCAGATTTTTGAAGTACATATATACAGGAAGTGGTCTCCATATTTTAGTATCTCTTTGAACAATGCTGAATTCAGAGATGTGTCTTTTATCACACTAATTTTTAAATCAGCATTGCTCAGTTTATGTTCTTCTGTCACTGCTAGACACTTCTAGTTCAGTTCAGTCTGTTTCCCCATTTTGAGAAATCAGTTGACTAGTTATTGATCTATTTGCCTGAATTTTGCTGGTCTTGTATGTGTTTCTTTTTTTTTAAATTAAGATATCATGGAGCAGTAAGTTAAA
>WEKY01058210.1:50754-75018 GCA_013390045.1 Picathartes gymnocephalus
ATAACTGTTTCTGTCCCTTAATGTCCTTTATTAATATTATTCTTTATCAGCTTCTCAGTTAATCCACCTGGTATAACTTCCATAATAACCAATTTATAACCAACTCTATGAGGCCACTTTAAGTGTCGGCAATGGAAGAAGATTTTCAGACTGCTAGGAATTGTGGCGAGCACTTCTTTCTCTTCCTTTATTCTTCCCCTCTTTCTGCTCTCTGCAATTCCAAACAAAATTTTGGGAGTTATTGAGATAAATATTTCATAATTGTCCTGATTTTGGCTAAGGACAGGGTTAATTTTTCACAGTAGGCATAAGGGGGCATAGCCTGGAGCTGTGTGGGCATGGCCAAGACATTGTGTTATTCCATACTATTTTCCATCATGGCCAGGGGTGAGGGAAAGGAACTCTCTCTTGTTTCCTAGAAGGGAGGGTGTTCCTTTCCCATGGAGCAAGTGTGGTGAGCAGCCAGGAAAAAAGTATGGGCATGGAGGGTCCAGTTCATTGTTCATTGTCTTGGGGCCACACCAGGTCGGGTCAAGTGGTGAGCAATTTCTACATGCAAATTATATATACTTTTTGTATACTTTTGTTGTTAATATTATTGCTGTTGATTTTCATATCTCATGGCTGTCTCCAGTAAAATTTTCTCATCTCAGTCCATAATCTCTGCCTTTTTTCTCTCTCAGCAGAGGGGAGCTGGTACTAAACCACAGCAATTGTTAGTTTTCAAAAATCTCAATTTACGATGTAAAACAAAGACAGCGTGTAAGAACTTCAAACATATTCATGCATCCCAGAAAACATCTTGGTTTTGCTGAATCTCACCAGGCAATTGAATTCTTCATCTTTACCAGATAAAAATGCAAATTCTTACTCTAAACAGAATTAAGTATTCACTGAGTTAATTTTCCTTTTCATCATTATTACATATTTTATGACATCTATCTTATAATTAGGATATGAGAATTGTAGGTTTTTTTACATCTATAATATGTTTAAACTCATGGATCCTGCCAGAAAATATACTCCTGATTTCTTTCTTTTCTTTTCAATTTCCCCAAACCATTTTGTACTCATTTATACTGTCTCTTTCTTTTGCTTCCTCCCAACACTACACATTCCCTGTACGTATTTTGCTGTTACTGCTTTTTTCCTTTTTTTCATCAAGTTTCTGTTAAATACACTTATTCCAAGCTATTTTCTGCTATTTTTTCATATGTTTCTCCTTATTTATAGTAGAATTTCTTTGGTATTCATGAAAAGACCTAACAAAAAAGTTTTTCCTATATTTTTTTTCTTTTACTGTTGACTTGAACAAGCAATGTACATAGAAATTGTTGAATACTTTTAAAGAATTGCGGGTTGAGAAAGACTTAGTGCATTAAAGTGAAAGTTCAGGAAAAAAACCCAAAATACAGAAACAACATCTTATCTCATGACAATTGCAATACAATCTAATCTTAGTCTGCACATACTGTCACTGCCCCCATCATTCTGTGTTTACTTTCCCAAACCTCTGTAAGCCTCTTGATTTGGATATTAAAATCTGAGGAGAAAAAATGTTACTTTTCCTACAAATTGCATCAATCAATCAATCAATCAGGAACTGCATGATTTTGATAGATCTTGGCCTTGTAATTGAACGAAAAAAGAAATATGGTGTTTATAGCCAAACATTAGGATGCATTCTAAAAACATTATATTGATTATATCCATTTATGAGAATAGTGAGTAATCCAAAAGCTGTGCTGCATATATTCTGTATATTTAAATTTGCAGCAGTCTTTGAAGGATTCTTGTACCATCTGTAATCCAATTTGTAACATTTAACTGCATATGATTTGAATGAATATTTCTAAAGGATTATACATACTTTTTTTATCAAATTGATGTGTGTTACTTAGTTTTTCCTCTGATTACCTATAAACAACTAGAATTATTATTATCGTTTAAGTGCTCTGCACATGACTAAGTAAACATTGATATTGCCTAATGCATGTACTCATTTACATATTCCTGTAATCTGTTTCAAAGTCAGTTGCTCTGAATCACTGATAACATTTTTCTATATGTCTGTCATTCACGTCATTATGAAAGTATTCATTTGATTTCTGATATCATTTTCAGAAAAAAAAAGGTTTATTCATATTCAAAAATATTGTTGTCTTAGGTTATATAGTTGTCTCCAATACTATTTTCCCCTCTCATCTGCCTTTCTTCTTCTCTTGATGACAAGGATCATTTAGACTCTTTAAGAGTTGACTTAAGAGGAAGACTTGAAAATACTCTTAGAAAAAGCAGAGAATTAAATATGAATGTTTAGTGGGACAGACTGAATTGAATAGATAAGTGGCTAGGAGGAAGGTCTGCAAATATAGTTGTTTCCTTTGGTTTTAAATATATGCAATGATTTCATTCAAGAGCTGTGTACTTCCATTACAATGATTTGCCAGCCTCACACATTCCTAGAGTATGCAGAAGGAATTTGTGCTTTCCTGTGTTGTGGAGCATATATGATCTTCTGTTTTTACTGTAACCTCTTTTCTGGCCATTATCTCATTTATTATTATGTTTAATTACTGTTTTCTCTCAAAAACTTATATAGTATCAGAAATACACACGAAGTTTTATAAAAAGAATTTCTAAGTCTCCTAGATTTTTATGCAAGATTGAGGCCAGTGAAGAGTACAGAAGATAAAGATTGGCTTGATATTATACTGTTTGAGGAGGGATGGTAAGAAGCCAAGATCCATGAGGTCTGGCATATGCTTTCCCTCCTTTCTTTCTCTTCTACCATGGTCTGGTGGCACAGATGCAAGGAGCCAGCTCTGTTGAGACAGCAAGAAAGATTTTGTTCTCATGGAACAAAGTCTACTGGTACCTGCTAGCAGTCCAATGACAGGGTACAAAAAATTGATGATAGGCTTCTCCAAGATTCTATGAGAACAAAAGTGGTATAACAAAGGAAATATGAAATACAGAATCCTACTTGAAGTTTTGAATGCATATCTTCACCCAATCTAATATATCTGTTCGGTACTTAAATAACACATTTTTAAGTAGTTGAAAAAGTGCAAAATATGTTATTAGAAAAATAACTGCATGGTAGACTCCGTTGTAACACAAACTTAGATTTTCTTAATTCTATTCAGGTAACAAAGACTTCAGGACGCCACAGAACTTTTCAGCTAGCAAAACATAAATTACATACCAGTACATTATCAATTATTGTATCTTAAAAATTCTGAGCAAGACTTATTGTGCCTATAAACTTCTTTCATAGTAAGTTATGGCAGTGGGTCATATACAGAGTTTGCCAATAAATCTCTAGAATTTACCCACAGTTAGTAGTCAATGAACTGCTGAGTTACTTCATGTTTTTCAAGTCTTAAACTATGAACCTACACTGGTAAGCAATGGAAGAAAAATTTTTATAGTATTGCTGATAAAGGCAATCAAGGAAGTTCCAAGTAGCACAGGAGTGCTTCCTTGCTTTCCTTTATATTTCGCCTTTCTAGATCCTGCCTGACTTTGCACAGAATACTGAATACCTTGAGCCTTTCATTCCTTTCAAAGCAAACCTATTTACCATTTACCTAGGGGATGTGAATCATCATCTAAACAATTTTGCTGTAATAAAAGAGCATTTGCTGATTTAGAGCACTGGGCTGATGGACGATGGATCTTGGTGAGGTAGGTTGCTAAGACATTTACTCTCTGCTCTTACTTTGAACATTGTTCTTATGGGAACATATGCCTCCTCAAATGCCATTACACATGGACCTGTTAGGTTTTGTGTCACTTGTGAGCTCTGGTGGCCACTGCTACTTCAGGGCAAGGTTGTGGGAAGACCACAAGGCATTAGGGCAGAGAAGTGAACAATATCTCAGTATGATACAGAGGGAGGAAGCCACCAAGGGAGGAGAGGCTCTTTGGGACATAATTTCAGCATTGGGAAGCCTCAAAAATCTCAAAGATGAAAGAGGCAGCTTGTAATTTTTTAAGATCTGAGATGAAGGGAGTGTTGAATTATGATCCTTCTGTAGGCCCAGGTCACAGAAGATCACCTGCTGCCTATTCCTCCCCATTGCTTCTCGAAGTGTTATAGATGTAACCATACCACTCAAGGAGCCCTTAGTTGCCCAGATTTCTTGGTCACGTGGTGGCAGCCTCAATAGATCCTGTTCTTAGGAAGCTTTAACTTTCTAGCTCCCTCTGTACAGTAGTCTTTCATATTGACTATATTCTCAATTAAAGATTTAAAGAACAATTTTTCCCTGAAGATAAAATACAGAACTGATAGACCACAACATGTATTTTCCACCGGCACATATTTTTTTCAAACAAGTAATGAAGTAGCACCATCATTACTTTCTGCCAGAAAACTAAGTCATCCTTCTTTCTTAGAAAGGACTTTGTCAAAGAGAAAATAGACCTACATAAAAAATGTGGACTAAGGTCAACACCAGCAAAATAAAATCAATGGAAAAACCCCAACTTTTCTGTTACTTACATTTTTTTAAAGTAAATTCCAGTCTCATCTTTTTTTATAACATTGTTCATGAAAACAGCAGTTTCTAATCCAAAACTCTGTCAATCATTCTACCAAATGGAACAAAACTCACAGGATATTGAGTTGCAAAGCAAAATAATAAAAACCAAAACATGGAAAATTTACAGACACCCCTTTTCAAATAAATGCTTAAAAAATTCCACAAAGAATACTGACAAACATGTCCTGACCATAAACTAAGTCTTGTGAAATGCTGAGGCCAAGGTTATTATGATTTCTGATATAAGTAATTTACCCTTGGGGCACTGGTTTACCCCTAATCTAGAAAAAAAATTGCAAGTGCTGGCTCCCTGTGTTAATATGCTACTAAGTTATTTCTCACTACCTTTTTGTCTTGGGTTCTTGTAGTCTATAACTTTTGTCAAAGTCTTCTGTGAGAGAAGGGCTAGAAACAGCATGAAAGCACAGAACTAAAAATAAGCAAATAGTTTTGGGCATCATCAAGAGACAAATACCTATAAAGTCCTCTGTACAAACTAGTGCATTAGTGAATCATCATCCAGAGTGCAGAGCATATATTGGGCTCACTTTCAGGGGAAAGGTAGAAACTCTGCACGGGATGCTACTGCAGTAATTTAGTCAGAAAGAGCTATCGTTTAACACTAATTCTGTTTCACAGAACAGCTGGGGAGAAAAGCAAAATTATAGAGAAAAATAACAAGGACTGTAATGCATTAATTAATCACTTGTGCAAGCAACATCCTTCCCTCTCCAGCCTCACTTCCAGCCTGGTCTAGCAGACCGGCCTGACTCCCATCTGAAGGGCAGGCACCACTTTAATTTCTGTATTTGTTTTGTCACATATTGCTGGGCTGGAAACTCTCAAATCCAGTTGCTCCTAAACTGGAGTCTCCATGGCAACATTCACAGAGGTGCACGTTGGAGCCAGCTGCCAGAAGAAGACAGTTACATAATACAAACAGCAAGATTTCTGCTTTTCACTTTTACTGCCCTGAGATACATAGATGGACAGACAGAATATAAATAACAGTGTAAAACTCTGGTAGAAATGTAGATGATACCACAAAGCTATTTAAAATTATTTCAAGAATTGAAAAGTTTAGTTTCAAATGGTGAAAATTAGGTTGTATATATGACTTATATACATCCTTTGTGTTGTTTCTAGTGCTTAAAAGTAGTGACTTTCATCAAGAATATGAAGCTGAGAAGGTGAAGGGGTGACAGCATCAGCTGTATGTCAGTTTACTGCCAGCTAAATCCAATTTCTGTGTCAGTCAGGTAATGCTGAAGGTAGATCAGGACTCCATTGTCAACTATGCAGTGCAGAACACTCAGACAGAAGAGATTTTAAAGAATGACATGTTGGTTTTCCCAGAGTGACTGCAAGGAAATTAGTCTGAAAGGTCAGAATGGAGACTGGGTTTGGGTGTGGAACTGAAGAGTAATTAAATACAGAGAGACTTGAGTGATCAACTTACTTGCCATCATATTTGGAAAGGCAATACTATATGCAACATTAAAACGAGAAAATTAGCGGTAAGACCATTTTAGCAGCAGAAAATGCTTAAGTTTCCTGTGAAGCTTTCTGTTCATGTAGTAAAATACAAAATAATAAGTCTTTTTCTGAACTTAGAGCAGATATTTTTATTGCAGTCATTGGTTGTTTACTTCTCCAGGAATAATTTTGACAATTTTTTGACCGTAACTGTGTATTTCCATACAGAAATACTGTTCATCTTGATGTCAGCAGAATCCCACAAAAACCTAAAAAGTCTTCCAGGCCATTTCTGAAAAGTGTGACTGAGAATGTTTAGGTAATTATAACTAATATACAAACAATTTTCTTTTTCTCCTCAGAAATAACTGATAAATGCAAAAGTTGACCTATGTGTTACCCAAGATTTCAGACTTTATATTTGACTTAAATTCGTGTACAAAACATGTATATTTATTTTTCACACAAAAATCCAGACTCCAGACAGGTTCTTTTAGACATCAATATTTTTTGGGACAACTGCACAACCAGTTCTCCACTCTGGTATTCTGTCATTCAGATAAATGCTAATACACAACAGCTGGGTCTCAACAGTCATCCATTAAGACATATTTGTGATTCCTCCTCATGTCAAAAGTAATGAGAAAATAGTTCAAGAAAAACATCTTAAAAAATTTTTTCTTTTTTTTTAGCTTGCCCTTTTTCCTCTGTTAATTCTCAGAAGGAATATCTACATCTTGGTCCAATCTCATGTTACACAACAATTGAAAGCTTAATTTCTTCTGTGTTTTAAAAATACAAGAAAAAACAAAAAATCTGGAAAGCTGGCACTGACTAAGTCACTGCAGCTGAGCTGACACATGGAATTTGGTAACATCAAGCCCAGCAAAGCATGGCTAATTTAGGGTTTGCCTGGCTGATAAAGCTTACCAGGGGTATCCTCCTGTCACAACCTTGAAAAAAACCAATATTTCCAGTTTCTCCTGACAGGTTTTCTTTGATTTCATGCCATGTTTTGTGCAGCAACAATATTTTGTAAAAACAATGAAAATGTAAATTTCAGAATCTACATTATGGAGAGTTACAATCTTTAAGTACAGCCCCACAGGCATTACCATTTCCCCTCTTTTTTTTTTCCAAGTAGAAGATGTACAGGGGCAATGGTTGGCACTGGGCTTCTTAATCACCTGATTAAGCATTATATGAAATTGAAAAATAATTTTGAGGGAGAGAATTTAGACAGAAAATAAGGAGTCAAAAATACAGGCCTGAAGTTCAATTGAAATTTCTGGCTCATTAAAATTCTGAAATTCTGACATTTCAGTTAACTTCTTTTTCAAATTCAGTTAATAAAGACAGGAAGCAGATGTACCAGAAGTGGAGAGTAATGGAGCAAACATGAATTGTGAAAATCTTTGGAAATAAATGTAACCAACTTACAAATAAAATCAACATAAGTAAGCATCTATAAATAAAATGTGAATAAAATCAGTGTTTATTAAATTCAAATTTACATTAACAAGTATTTAAACATGTTATGCTGGATACTCTTGAGTAAAAAATGTTCACCATTAAATCATTTTGCAGATTTAGAAAAAGGAGTATCCAGAAGAACAACATTATTCTTAGTTGAAACTGAATATAGTCAATACTAAAAGCCAAAAAGAGTAGAAAAGTTTAGAATTATTTTTTCTAGTATATTTATTAATAAAATACTTTCACTTGCTGCATTTTTTTCACTTAGAAACATGTTTAAAGAAAATGTTAAAAATATGGATAGGACTCAGGAAGATGTCTCCCCTTTCCCTCCTTCTCCATTTTGAAAAAAAAAAAAAAATCCTAAAAACTGGAAAAATCAAAAACTTTTCTGCCGTCCTTAGCTAACTTTTTCCTATAACTTCTTCATTTTATCAGCTAAGGTGAAATAATCCTCTATTCCATGTTTCCTCTAGGAGCATTTTATAAGTAAAAGACCAGAGAATAACTTACAGGCACTTCTCCACAGCCTGAATAGCTTTGCAATCCTTTGTGGTATTGTTCTGGAAAGGATTTCTCATCCAAGTAAGGTTTTGACATTTGAGACCCCGAGCAGCAAATCCCATGGCTGGCCAGGAAGAGAAAGGTACCCGAGGTATTTCTCAGCTATGTGTCACCCAGAGGGTGCACGAACAACCCCAGAGCCTTGTTCTTCCAAGGGGGACCCACGGGGACCACAGACCAAGCAGAGAGACAACCTCTGCCAGGGCACAAAGCTCTGTCATGGCCTAGTGCTTTGTCCAGTGCAAATTTTACACCCCAAGTGGATATTGAAGCCATAGCCAGATCTTTCACTTTTTCTGCGGGTATGAGATATGTTGCTACCATAGTGAATGAAGAGCAGAGAGAAGGGGGAGTGGGAGCCTGAGAATAGCAAGATGAAAGACCTGAACTGGTGGTACAAACTCACACATCTCCATTGTGCTTTGGTGAAGCTGGCTAAGACGGTCAGCTCTTTTTGCTTTTGTTTAGTGCTCATTCACACAGATTATGTTGCTAGCTTTCATCTGCAATGAATTACAGCTTCTCCTGCATGTGTCAGCTCAGCTGACCAGTACAGGAGGTACAGAGCATAGAGGGAAAGTATCTGCCACGGATAGCCCTTCGAGGAGCATTTTATTTTCACACTTTTATACTCCCATGTATGTGAACCACAGCATAATTAAAATTTCAGTGGCAATGTTTAAGCACTTTGCTGGAACTCTGAAAGTAAAATTGATGAGCTTTGTGTTAATTTGGTGAAATCTCAATAAACATCTCACACTGGGATAAAGATACTTAGTGGGACATCTGTCAAAGTCAGAACTGGATTCAGGGCTTCAGGCTGCCATTTTTGCCTTTGGCTGTTTCCTGCACTGAATTTCAGCATATTAAAAATTCTTTGCCTTGCATCAAAAGCATTAGATCTTTGTGCAGATTTTCTTTCCAAAGGCTACAGCTTGTACCTTCCTAAGCACCAATCCTCAAAATGTCTCAAGTGAAGCCTTCCTTGTGGAAGCGATTTAATTTTATCTAACACAAACCAGGAACAGTTTATTATGCCTTTAGCTCTTCAGTTGCCTCCTACCTCTCTGACTGTCAGTGTTCAAACCAAACTCAAGATTGACATACAGAGAGCAATTTTGCCAATAGCTAGTCCCAGAATTCTGTTCACCATCATCTCTGTACCTGCATTTTTATCTTAGATTGGATTACCAATGGTACAGAAAGTGCAGATCCTCAATGAGCATTCTTTTTCATCCTTATAAAAATGAAACCTTCTCTTTCTTATTTCTGTATCTTGAGAGCAGATACTGTTTACCACCTTCCCCTTTAACTATGTGTACAGTTTTCCAGTATAGTTTTTCTATATTTAGTTCATTTGGGCAGTTCTACTTTCTGGTAGTTGCAAGTAAAAAAGCAACAGCTTGTATGGTAAGACCCCTATTCCAGTTCTGAATTGGAATTGATCTTCCTACTTTGCCTTGTTCCTAGTGAGCAAAGCACCTCTCTCTGGAGAACCCTGCATCCACATACCACTTTAAACAAAAAGCCACTCTGTTCAAGTGGAGTAAACATTCTAGAAATGTTGAAAAAATCGTTCTGTAATACAAGGAAGAATAAACAATAAAATCTCAATGTCTTTTCATCTATATATTTATTTATGTGTTTAACTTGCATTTGCTAGTATAGCCATGGAACAATAAGCATGAACAGAACTCCAGCAAAGTCCTGAAATATCCTTGGTTTTGCTCTTGACACATATCCTTTCTCCAAATCCCTCTCTTGAGAAAACTTGAAATTAGTTTGAAGCATTCTGTTTGCTTCACCTCCGAACACAGTTTACTATAACTGTTAAAGGGAATATCTACTTTTAGGTAAACCTTTATGGGTGACCTCCAGGGACAGGAGGGGAAACATCCATACTATGTCTATAAAGAAATTGGCTTCATATTTTTTCTATTCATATATTTTTCATTATATTGGAAAATTTCTGTATGTCAGGAAAAAGTTCCTCATCAAAATGTCACTAAATAGATAAATAAAAAATACCCAAATATATTCAGCAAAAAATCTCCTGTTCAAAAATAAATGATACGCCTTATATTTATCAGGAAAATTCTCTGTAGATGTATTTAATGAAAATTTTTCAGAGTAAATACAAATATGAACCACATAATGTCACACTGCTGTAAAGATAAAGTCCAACAATGTTTTTGCTTGCAGTTCAAGCTAGGAGATCAGGCATAGGCCTGGATGATTTTTTTTCCCTAAGGTTTATCCAAGAGGAACAAGGTGCAAGTTGTAAATTATTTGCTAGTGTCTGAACTTCTCCCCATGAACAGGAACTAAGCAAAAACATACTAGAGAAACAATGCAAGGATTTGAACAGATCTGTTCTAATTATACAGGCAGACTAGTAGCTCTCTTATTCCAATATATACCATCATGTATTGTAACTGCTCTAATTAAGGTAATTTAGTTGTGTAATTCCATAGGACTTGGGAAAAGAGCATATTATATCAAATTCCTTTATTAATTTCAAAGTAAATTCCTTCAAGTATGTAGCTGGTAATGTCATGGCCAGTTATTCAGGAAAAAAAAAACGCTTTCCAGGTCATGTTGGTGCTCTCTTATTTTCTTGCATTTTTTCCTGAAGAAAATGGTCCCCATTATATATTCTCAGTGTAGTCTTGAATGTAGTATATATTTGAGGAAAGGTGAGCTGAATTGGGTCATTTTTTAATTGCTCTTTGGGTCTTCTTTCACATCTGGGTTACCAGAAGAGTCACAGTGTTTTGGATAGAGGCCAAAAAGAACTTAAATAGTATGAGATATACACTTTGATGGCTACTAACATTTGCTATACTTTGGGGTTATAGCAACACTAGCACCCAGTGATTGACGCAAAGTGGTTGGTAATTGCTGTAATTAATCAAATGTCATTCAGCACTGAGGAACTATTGACATCACACACACACACACACACAAAAACACACATGGAAATCCCTTACCAAAGAGGGTCACAAGTTCAGAAAATGCTGTTTATTTTTATTATTTTCTCCTTTATTTGCTGCAAAAACAAGGTTCCATGCGCTCTGAGAACAGTAGCGTGACAGTGGGAAAATTTGCACTTTGGCTTCAATCACCAGTCCCTAATTCAAAATGTTTCCAGGGTCTTCAGAAATTCTTAGATACAGTAACTACCCTACTAAATGGGGAACATGGCAGCAGATATTTTTTTCTGCTTGACATAATTGTTGGAAACACATACAAGATCCTTGATAAGGTTTTATGCAAGAGTACAGACTGATAGCTGGGCTAACAGCTGTTGTTCAGTTAATATTAAAAATGCAGGTGAAAGTTTCATATAAGATCAAATTACTTATATTGTAGGTTTCACAAGTAACATGAATGTATGAAAAATGTTGAGAAATTCTTCCTGTACTTATTCACTTGCTTTCAAGGTTATGGATGTGTGAAACTGGTACTGAAACTAAATGCATCTTTGGTTATTAGGAGAAGATTTCTGCAGCAATGCAGAAAAATCTTAGTAATATTTGCTGATTTTTTGCTACTTTTGCTAAGTGTATGCTGCTTTTCCACTGGCTCTCTGCAGTGATTCAAGAGCTACCAGGAGTATTTGAAGAATATTTAAAATTATTTCTGGATACTACTGGGACTGTTCCTATACAGGGGAATAAAAAAGACTAAACAGGAGCATTCAAGATGTATTCAGGACCAAAACCCATTCCATATGATAGATGGACACCCCTCAGTACTCTGAGCCAAAAAGTCTCAAGATTCCTTCCATAAGTAAATCGTTGCTGTCCAGTCTGTAAAGGTCACAACACTGATGCTGACAGTAACTTTACATTTGATCTATGCAAGCCCTTGCTGGCCAAGTCTAACTAATGCCTTCTTAGACGTGTTTCTTTAATTTTTGTTTCATGTGACACTTGAAATACCAGTACATTTCCTCAGGAGTTGGACTCTGATGATCCTTTTGGACACTTTCAACTCAGGATATTCTGTGATTCCATGAGATGGGCCCTCTCCAAAACACAGATCTACACAGCTCTGGAAAAAAACGCCTAATCCTCTGAATAGCTCCATCTTGTTTCTCTGGAAGCTTCTTTTCTTGTTAGTGTCATTATCAGGTAACTTGCACTACCCCTTTGCAGAAAGTAAACTCATATAAAATCTGCTGGGGCAGGCCAGACCTGACCAGTTTGGATTTTGTTTGGTTTGTTTTTAAACATTGCCCAGAGCAAACATCTAATCTCAGTTTAATGGCAAACTGTCAAGAGCTTCTTTATTTTCTTTCTCAGCCAAAAACAGAAAGAAAATAACATATTTTGTATAAAAAATCCCTGACACTATATAAATTATGTATTTCTCATTATTACAGATTTTGAAAGATTAATATAAAAAATAGACTCTGCTCTTCTCTAGTGTCTTACATAACTGAGCACTTGAGTATAAAATAAAGTTTTGTAAACACTATTTAATAAATATTTTCAATTTTTTAGTATTACATATCAGTAAATTGTTCCAGCTTATAAATTAGTTCAAAAATACACAGTAAGGGAGGTGACACACAATGTTTGCCAGTCACTATAGCCTGTCAGTTGGACTCTGTGTACTTTGTTGTTTGAAGATGTTGTAAACCAGCAGAAGCCATTTCATTCTACCACTAGAATTCAACCATTAATCCACCTAATACATTTGCAACATCGTAATTTCCCTATGTTGTCCCTGGTGAAAATGTTATCTGCAATACATGCTAACAGCACATTGCTCCAGGGAGCATCTTCAGATGCAAGATTTTAAAGCTGTTTTCAATTATTCCCATCTTGTCAAGAGATAGAATTTTAAAAAATCATCGTTACAAGCATTTTTAATTTTGAGAGAAAATGGCAATATAAATGGGCAAAGAAGATACTTGAGGGCATCATATATGTACATAGAGACATATAACAATGTCATTTAATGTGACTGTGTCAGTTTTTGGACACAGGCAATGTACTGCCAAACAGTTCTGTGTATGAGCACCATCTCCTCCAGGCATTTCATGTGCTGTGTTTTTTCAGTACACATTTCAAATACAGTGTTTTCAAACTACCAGCTAAGTACCACAGCTTCTCAGTAAACCTGACCACTGAACTTGGCAATAGTGTACTTTTGGGCATGTTTTTCTTTGAAATTATCAGAAAGTGAGCCAATAACCTGCAATTTTTTTTTCTTTGAAACAGATCCAAAGCAAGGGTGGGCTAATCCATTCAGTCTTTCTAGTTACTGCACAGGGCATGAAGGAAAGACCACTCAAGTCAGTCTCCATACTATTAACTCACTGTCTTGTGCTTTCTGATTTTGGTAGTAATTCAAGGCTAACCTCTGCCCAAAGACTCAATATTTGCTTCTGCTCTGCATTATTGAAAAGTTGTTGTTGTTTTTGTGATGAGACACAATCCCACTTCTGATTCACATGCTTATCTCTGGCTCTCACCAATCTGTTTCTTCACTGTCACCACAAGTGTCCCACTGCAGAGATCTTGTGGGCATAGTCCCTGTCTCCCTGCAAGATTTCACCTGACCAGAAGCACAGAAACTAGGAAAAACAGACAGATGAACATCCTTAAACTCAGGCACCTCTCCTAAAAAGAACCCCACAGTTCACTGAGCAAACTTACAGTAACATGTGGACAAACAACTAAAACAGGTTCTCTTTCTGTCGCAGAGTACCCATCTACCCTGTGTGATCAATAAAAGTAAGGTTTATTCTTGAGGATCCCATGGCCCATCAGACGCTATTTATTTTGCAGGTCTGTACACGGAAACGAATATGTTAAAAATATTGAATATGATATTAAATAATATGGAAGAACTGGATGATACCTAACATGTAGTTTTGGTTTGCTCACACCCAAGGAACCTGGTAGAACACTACAGCTCAGACATCTTCTATGGGTATCCGGCATTCCCTAGGCTTGGGTAAGTTATCCATCCATACTTTCAAGCTCAGTAGGATGCTTATATTCATCAGCTAAATCAACGTTCACAAAGAGCATGGGCGGGGGGAAGAAAAGTGGGAAAGTTGGCACTGAGGATTTGATATTCCCTCCACAGGTGTTTCAGCAATTCTGTCTTCCCATAAGGTAGCTCTAGCAGGTTTCTGTGGATTGTAGACCTGAAAGGGCTAAGCGCTGGTTTTGGTTTTTTTCTCATTCCAATGGCATGCAGTTTGTGCTCTTGCAAACTGCTCCATGTCATGATTCAAAACATGACAAATGTGGAGGCTGAGTTTTGATTGAAGATCTCACTAATAAAATGAAACAGTGCCCTAATTTAATCCAATATTTCCCTTCATGGTGTTCAGCAGAGGTATGTCTTCCCTATATCTTGTTGTCTCGGTGCACTTACATCTGCCTACCTATACAGCAAAAGATAGAGAGAGAGGGAGAGGACTGAGAGACAGGACTGAGAGGCAGGGAGATAGATAATTGTGTAGATAAAGTGACAATTCAATCTTGATCACTACTGATGTAAACGTGAGTCACATTTACTGAAGTCAGCATGAGATCTCTTGTCTTACACCTGGGGAAATGAGAGCAGAACACTACTCTTAACATTAAAAAAAAAATTATTTGAGTTATTGCATCAATTAACATTCTCAAATATAGTATTTTTCTCCACAGACCTATGAGTTCTGCCATCTAGTGAACTGGTCAACTGTCATTTTAAACATCAGCCACTCGATAATACTTTACACTAACAGAAGTGGAGGTAATAGGACTATCATTAAAATATGAAATCCCCAAATAATTTTGTTCTTATTAACAGACTTGGAGAGAATTTGGTCATACTGCTAATAGTAAGATGTATATGATCAGTCACAGCCTGAGAGACAAATAGATTGTTTTTGATACTGTATTTAAACAAAATTATTTCAGAAAATTCTGTATATACATGCCCAAAATGTGCATATTTGAGTTCATGTCCTCTTCTTCTGGCACACTAGTAGATTATGAAGGGATGGATTCTGCAAACACATTTATTCTTAATTTTATTTAGGTAAATAACACTATTAACCACAAATACCATAAATATACAAATACACTGTTTTCGAAAATGCTTATATTTTATCTAGTGTAACAGACACAAGATGGACTGAAATATCAATTAGCTTATTGTACTAGCTATAATAATAAAATAAATATAGTCAATAATAATTTGTATTTCCTTATATATGTGTATGTACATGTATATATCAAGTAATAAATCAACACCAGAAAAACTATTGTAATAAAAAATATGCAATAAATGATGATATTTTTAATACTGTAATCATACTGGGAAAATCCAGGGCAGGACATTATTTTCTTCTAATTACATTTCCTAAGTGTAAGAGTTTTAACAAAACAACAGATGCTAGGCATCGCTTGAGATATGAATCTTTGATTTGTTTTTATAACTGCTCTGACATTTAGACTGTGGGCTTTAAGAGGAGATTCCAAGGCAAATGTTTTCATCATCATCTGACTCATTTTTGCCTGAAGGAAATACCAATTAAAAAAAAGAGATAAATAAGCAGCAGCAGCAGCAGCAGATTATTGTTAGTCAAAATTTCCTCTGGTGATTCTGCTGTGTTTATCATGAAATGTCTGAACACTAACTTTCACTAAGCATTGCACACTTTCTTACCACCACATTTATCTTGATTTGTGTTTGTGGTTGTACACAAATGTTCAAACAGTCCTTATAAATAATTTTGCTTGTCTAATATTGCCCTTATGGGGAAATTACATGTTCACTGGAAGACAGAAGCAATAGAAGAAGAAGTAATAATAGAAGAAGACAGCAAAGAAAATGTGCAAAAAACTCTCCAACAAATAACAAGCAAAATGTCAATGGGTTTAATTACTCTCCCCAGCAATATGAGCCCATGATGGTGCCTGCGTGCAGTGATGAATATAGCATGTGATTAGCACTGAGTGTAAAGGCATGCACTGCCAAGGGGAAAGTGCTCATCTTCTATAATAAATTCTCTACTAGATTTTGAGAGATATTATAGACCCGATGTACATAGGGCCCCAGAGTAGGTTCTGGATCAGCCTTTCTTTCCAGGTTACAATTTGATTTTTTTTTTTTTTTTATAATTTTCTGTGCTGTATCTTCAATACTCTCCTATGTCTGTGCTTTTCAGATTAGTTTACCAGAGAGTATGAAGAACGAAATTTTCTTTGAACATTGATCTTAATAGATAATTATTCCACACTCAATGATAGACATTTATTAGATATAGCTGTGTTTTGTAAATCAATTCTGAATTGGAAAAATATTTGTAGCCCCTCACAAATATGTAAGGTGAAAGTTAGAAATTTTCCTCTTGGAGGAAGAAAGATCTGAAATGTCCTTTTTATAGAAACTGAAATCTGTCCAAATCTAGCTCACTGACTGGGCCCAACAATTTGTATATGACGGGGTGCTCATACATTCTTCCCTGACTGTGGCAGGAGTCTTCAGATCTCTTCAATGAGAACACAATTATTTAAGAGATACAAAAATGCAGTCTTTTAGATGCAGAAACTGCTTCATTTAGTGATCCACAGGGAGTCTTTAAGGGGAGAAGTGGATGTGATTACGAGGAGATAGCTGTGTTTAATTTTTTAATTAATGTCAGTGTTTTTTCAAGCGTTGCAAAACAACAACATATGAAAGAGGAGGGGGGTTTGAGTTTTGAGTAAAAAGGCTACAGAATAGTCGCATGGGATGGAGAATGAGAATTGTGGTCAGTTGTCTCTGCTGCTCCTTCTTCCTCAGGAAAAGGACTCCTCACACCCTTCCTGTGCTCCAGTGTGGGATCCTTCCTGCAGAACACGATCCTCCACGAACTTCTCCTGTGTAAGTCCTTCCCATGGGCTGCAGGTCTTCATGAATTGCTCCAGTGTGGGTCCCCCATGGGGTCACAAGTACTGCCAGCAAACCTGCTCCAATGTGGGCTCCTCTTTCCACAAGCCCACAGGTCCTGCCAGGAGTCTGCTCCAGTGCAGGTTTCCCACAGACAT
The DNA here is from genome assembly GCA_013390045.1 of Picathartes gymnocephalus. Lineage (NCBI taxonomy): Eukaryota > Metazoa > Chordata > Aves > Passeriformes > Picathartidae > Picathartes > Picathartes gymnocephalus. Next base: position 67,865 of record WEKY01058210.1, read on the forward strand.
CTTGCTGCTCCACCGTGGAGCCCTCCACGGGCTGCAAGTGGACCTCTGCTTCCCCCATGGACCTCCATGGGCTGCAGGGGCACAGCTACCTCACCATGGGCTGCAGGGGAATCTCTGCTCTGGCACCCAGAGTACCTCTCTCCACTCCTACACTTACCTTGGTGTCTGCAGAGTTGCTTCCGCCAGGCTGGTTCCACTCTCCTGGATGCTGTTGCCATTGCACAGGGGGTTTTTCTCCCCTTGGTTAAGTACCTTAACCCAGAGATGCTATCATCCTCACTGGTGGGCTTTGTTTGGCCAGTGGTGAGTCCACCTTGGAGCTGGCTGGCTTTGGATCAGACATAGGGGAAACTTCAGGGAGTTTCTGACAGAAGCCATCCGTGTAGCTCCCAAAACCTCACCATGCAAACCCAACACACATGTATGTAAAATATTGGCCAATTTTCTTGCTTACTTCAAGAGTGAAAAGCCAATATGTGGTAGCTACAGCTCTGAGAGTCCACATTGGTAAAAACACCTTGCAGTTAGGATTGCCTGTACCAAAATGCCTATTTCACATCCTTTGGGAATTTTGACTGCACCTTTCTGCACAGCCATGCCTTCGGTCTCTTCTCTGGGGGCTTGAAGTAGAAGTCAGAGAAGTCTATAGACTCCTTGAGTCCTTTTCTTGTGTGTGACCTGCAAGAATGGACTTCTTAGATATTTGTTTGGAATTTAGTCTAATTTATTTTTTGCAAATGAAGATCTTCCAAAAACAGAGCAAAAGTTAGTTCAGTATTCATACTGTTGTTGAATAAACAGAAGCTAAATAAAGCAGACTTCAAATATTATCCCTTTCTCAAAATGAAAGACATGTCTGAATGGTTTTCCATATATAAGGTAATAAATATATTAGCTGATTCAGACAAACAAGTACTCTAGATATTAACAGAGAACATGATCTTTCATGATGGGTTTTTTATGGGTTTTGTTTTCTTCTCTCTTTTAACATGTCTTGTCAAGAATTTCACTATAAAACTCAGAAGAAAAAGTGTATCACATAATGATATGTAGAGCTCTTTACCTGAAAATGATATGGATTAACTTGCAGAATGAAATCTGGAAGTATTTGTGCAAAGTAAATGGAGTTCTACAGTAAAGGTCTTTTATGGAACTGTCGATAGCTGAGGGCACAGGTTCTTTCAACTCTGTCTGAAGAGCTTCAAGAAAGAATCATAACTCCAAATTCCTGTACCTAGTATTTAAGATCTAACTTACAGACTGGAAATAATAACTGATTTCTAAAAGTTTTTCAGAAATTATTTTGAAAATAAAAAATTCTGACATCCATTTCAAGTGTTTGCAAAATGACTGTGAGCTCTGATTCTCCAGAGTTGTACAAGACTTTTTGCTAAAAAGGAAATGAAAACTCTTCAGAAGCCTGCTATTTCTCTTTTTTCATCTCTTCTTCTGTTTGTCCTGAAATAATGACTGCACTCTTCAGCCTCCTCAAACTTGTCACTTTCCAAAAAACAGAGAGCATTTTCTTGGAAACTTAGTACCCAACACTGCCACCTTTTTTTTTTTCTTTTTAAAGGTGTAATATTTTCTGTGAGGAAAGGATTGCAATAATGAAAGTATCAAATGTAATTCTGCATAGCTCAGCATTAAAAAATCACAAGTTATATCTCTGGAGACTGTATTAAAATTCAGATTATTAAAAAATAATTAGGGAGGGTGGAATGATAGAAATGTCAGTGATCTTATTGTAATTAATTCTGTAGAGTTCATATTATGAACTTTCCCTTATTGATCTCAGAGCTAAAAATAAAGAAATCTGGAAATCTCATGTGGTAATAGGCTTTCAAGTAGATAAGGATTTTTTTTTTTTTTAGAAAACACCAAATACCATTATTTTCATTGTTAACTTATGAAAAATTGACTTTTGTGTTGCTGGTGACTTATAGTACTAAACTGATGAAGTTTTCAGTCTATTCCTTAGAATAATACGCTAAAGACACTAAACAGTTAACACTACTATCACATATGGCTTTTAAACATTCAGCTACTTGAAGTATTGGATTGTATATGTAAAATTTCAGGTGAAAATCAGTAACTATTTTTATTTATATGAGAAAAATTTCACTTTTGCTATAGAGCTGATATATGGTCTTGGAAGCTTGGAAGAAGGAAAAAGAGGGCAGTCTGTTATGGTTAAGGGATCTGAATTATTCGAAAAGCAAGGCTTGGAACACTGTAGTTACTGTTGCTACATGAGTCAAAAACAGAACATGGATGTCTATTTTCAAGTATTTAATGAGAAAGCACAGTAAATAATTTATCACTGTCTCTTTTCAAATCCTTCGGAACTATATTTAGTAAAAATCTTTCCAGCTTGCGCAGTACCATTCAAAGGCTGCACTAGGTCTTCATGTAGACATCCATATTTATCCATCATACATGGTGGTTTATCGAATTGTTTTCTGTCATTATCTTTGACTGTTTGATTCCAGGGTAGCACAGTGTCACTGAGTCAGAAGAACAGCGGTTCATTCCTGCAAATAACACGCCTCAGACAACTCATGTCATGCCAGGTGGACTTACCCTGGAACTCCTTGTTAGTGTCTAGACAAATCAAGAATATAAATGTCAGTCTAAGACTTCTTCTTTCAGATCAATTGTCACTTTATTTCATTTGTTTTGATTTCTCAGCTGTGCATCATTCTTATGGCTGGCTGACAACTTGATATCTTATGTTTTAAATACAATCTTTCCAAATCCATGGGACAATAATAACAACAATAGAAACAAAAGGAAATGTAACCTGCCTAAATTATTATCTTTTTTTCTGTTCCCCTCCACCCGAAGAAACAAGTTTTACAGCAACAACTAGTCTAGATCACCCAATCTTGTGGTTTAACCACAGCTGGCAACTAAGCTCCACACAGCTACTGGCTCACTATACCCTGATGGGATGGGGAGAGAATCAGAAGGGATGAGTTAAAAATAGCTTAATAGAAGAAGCAAAAGCCATGCATGCAAGCATCTCAATTTGGCAAGGAGTTCATTCACCACTTCTCTTGGGCAGGCATCTCTAGGAAAAGCCAAACTCCATCACATTTAACAGTGACTTGGGTACACAAATGTCAACACTTTGAATGTCCTCCCATTCCTTCTTTTTTGGCCAGCTCTATATGCTGAGTACAACACCATAAGGTATAGAATATCTCTTGGCCAGCTGGGGTCACTGCCTTGGCTGTGTCCCCTCCTAATTTCTTGTGCACCCTCAGTCTCCTTGCTGGTGGTGTAGGGTGAGGAGCAGGGAAGGCCTTGGCTCTGGGTAAGCACTTCTCAGAAGGAATTAAGAGCATCTCTGTGTTATTAGCACCAAAAAAACCCCCCAAAAAACCAACAAAAACAAAAACACCCAAAACATATCTCCATACCAGGTACCATGAAGAAAGTTAACTCTATCCCAGCCAAAACCATCACATGCAACACAGCTTCTACAAACTTTACTTTCATCTTCAAGTCCAAGACATATTTTGGGATCTTAGGCTAAATCAGCCTGCATAGGTTTTTCCCCTCAAATACTTGTTCATTTTGGGATGCAGAACAATGGAATCACTTCTTCCTGAGTCATCACCAGTAATAAATTACCAGTACATTACCTTTTATCTTTCAGCTCACCATGGTTGGCCAGCTCTAGGCCTGTGGTATCACTCTTGGGGCTGTTCTATATAGAACCAGGAGTTGGACTTCAATGATCCTTGTGGGTCCCTTCCAACTCAGGTTCCTCTATGATTCTAGATTCTTCTGCCTCTCTGCCCAAGAGGTTTAAAACTAAGTTTTTAATCATTTCCTCTAGTTTCTTTTAAAACACCCAGAATGTTGCCAGTGTTCTTCATCAAAACCAAAAATATTAAGTCTTGAGTCAAAACTGTATGGCCAAAGAAACTGAGAATCGAATCACAGTTTTCAGTGAACTCACTGAAGCTAGACAGGATGTAAGTACCTGGATGTGTGGTATCCTGACTATATCAGTCGTATGTTCCCAGAAAGTAAGCAGATTAGGCATTAATTATTTGCATGTATGAACCAGTGCTAGAGGAAAGCATAGTATTTACTCCTAATTTCAGTATTTCACATACAAAATAATCAGCATTCATTTACCAATTAGAACTGTTTTAATGTACTTTAGTTCTTTTAATTTATTTTGCATGTCCACGTTAGAAGAGTGAGTTAGAGAAAGGAAAAATTGCAGACTTGCTATGGGTGAGAACGCTCTGCCACATGTTTTTGTGGGTGTTGCTGTAGACAGGCAATTTGATTATAAAGAGATATCAATCTAAAGAATTAACAAATGCATTTTCAAACCTATTTATAGGAACACAGATAAATCCTGGAGGTATTTATAGTGATATTCGTGCCCACTGTTTAAAAGCATGTCATGGTTTAAGCCCAGGAGGAAATTAAGCACTACACTGCTGCTCAGTCAACCCTCCACTCCACCCCACAACCCGATGGAATGGGGTGGAGGATCAAAGTAAAACTTGTAGGTTGAGACAGACAGAGATTAATAATCAAAAATAAAGTTAAAAATACAGTAATAATGATAAATTATAATAATAATTAATAAGCTGGAAAAATCAACTGATGCACAATACAATTGCTCACCACCCACTGACCAAAGACAGACCCCCTTCTCAAACCCAGATCAGCTCCCCTTATGGGTAACTTCCCCCATTTTATATAATTGGCTTGACATTCTGTGGTGTGGAACATACCTTTGGTCAGTTCTGGCTGTCCCAGCTCTGCTCCCTCCCAGTTTCTTTTGTTACCTGTTCACTGGCAGAACATGCGAGAAGAAAAACGTCCTTGGCTTAGAATAAACATGACTTAGCAAAACCACAAAACATCAGTGTGTTATCAAAACCATTCTCATTCTGAATCCAAAACCACAGCATTGTAACAGCACTCAGCAGAAATTAACTGTATCTTAGATGAAATCAGGACAAAGCATTATGGTCTGGTGTCCAGTGCAATTACACTCAATTGCCATGAAGAAAGATGTATGATATAAAAGTTTAAATATTGTCCCTCAATAAATATGGTAACAAATAAAATGTTTCAAAGTTTGTAATTACCCAGAAGGTCAGCAGTGTTACATGAAATATGTCACCTTTACAGAAAGACTTCTAAATTCAGTACTGTCCAATTTCTGTACTAATGAGAGTAAGTGTTTATTGTTAGTCCAGCAGGAATAAGTGGCTGGTTTAGGACAAGAAATGGGATTCAATAGTATGTGTTTATCTCTTTATTTTCAAAATTAAATTGGACATAATGAAAATGATGCTTTCTGTAGTTATTGTGAAACTATTTGCTCTAAATTTTAGGCCATTTGGGGAAAACGTGGTGGGAAGGGAACTCAGCAATACCACAGAGCTGGTTTGCTGCTTTGCTCTTCTAACTCTTCTAATCCATCCATGGATGTTAACAATTAGAGCATTATGAAAGTTGTTCTTTTGGTATCCCTTCTAGTATTCTGAACACAACCTACCTAATATACAATATTTTATTTATTGCATGTTATTATGTTGATGAATATGCAGGTATCACAATTTATTGAAACGCAAAACTTCCTGAAATTTTCAATTAATAAATTAGTCTGAGATGCAACAGTCAGAAAAATTCCTCATTACTGTACTTTCAACATCTAACATGTAAGACCAGACTCTTCAATTCTGTATTTATGTGCATACTTTTATTCTTGTATGCGAGTGGTAACAAATTCAAAGGCTGATATTGTTAGTTTCACCAACTCCTTTCTCCAGCAGGACAAATAGGAGAATAAGCAGAAAAGTATATACATTTTTCTACTTCACACTTGTTAGCATACTAATGATGTGAAGCTGTCAGAGCTACCGGCATCTCAACTTGCTAATGATTTCTTGTACCTTAGCCAGGACAAAAGGGATAAGCAGACAAGCTGAAATCCCAGTTTCCAAGGAGACCATGTCAGAAATATTTAAGAAGTATTTAAGTAGGTACAACCTGTCTCCAAGAGCTGGAGATTTTTTCCTCACACAGTGACATATATAAGCTATGTTGAAGAGGAATCTGTGCCCTCCAGACTCCATTCAGAAGCTGAGGTCTTGTGAGTTACTGTGGTTTGCCATCAAAATGGCTTGCACAGGAGAATAATGAGTTCCCTGGATTCCTGTAATGGTTCAGATGGTTAACAGTCACAGGCACTGAGCAGAACTATATTCTCTGCATACTTACCTATCTGTCTAACTCTCTGTCTAGCCATCTTTGTGTTCATTTTGCCATTTTTATTTATGGCCACAAGAAAACATGTCTTCTTCATTTAAATTTCAGTAAGACATTCTGTGCTAAGATATACTGTGCACGAAAATAGAACCAAACTGTAGAGGGATGCTGGAAAAACGTTTGATGTTACTTGAGGAAAACAGCCCTTAGGTTTATCTTTCCTCAACTCAAAATGTTGCATATAAGAAGTTTTTTTTTTAGAGTACTATATCCTGCTTTTCCATTCCCATGTTTCCATGAACAACATCTGTTGTTTCCTGCTAGCCTACTTTTCAGCTGATGTTGCAAACCATGTAACTCTGAAATGAAAACTTCCTCAACTATCCCACGAAAATGTCTTTTCCAACTTTTCCATCCTCAAGGAAGACATAAAGAGAGGGAGAGAAAGTTTCCATTCAATTATTCAGTGAATATGGAAAAATAAATGGTGAAGGATTGATATGCTTAATTCAGTTTTAAACAGTTGCATTGGCATCAGTGAGTTAGAGACCTTCTAACATCAGAATTCTGTTGTCACATACTTCAAAGAAGCAATTTTACTGTATTTACTTTTCCGATATGTACATATTACAAGAATTTATTAGATGAAACCTGTCTTTACTAGACCTCTCCAGGATTTTTTTTCATTTTTGATCCTGGATGCTGAAAACAACTGGGGTTAAACCACAACAGCCGGCAACTAAGGACCAAACATCCACTCACTCACTGCTTCCTGGTGGGATGGGGAGAGAATTGAAAAAAAAAGGTAAAATTTAATGGTCTGTGATAAAAATAGTTTATTAATTGAAATGAAGTAAAATAGAATACTAGTAGTAACACTACTAAATAATAATAATAATAAT
>WEKY01058211.1:840-17154 GCA_013390045.1 Picathartes gymnocephalus
CCCAATTCCCATTTCCCCCATCCCAGTTCCCTCTCCCCATCCCAGTTCCCATCTCCCCATCCCATTTTCTCTCTCCCCATCCTATTTTCCCTCTCCCCATCCCAGTTCCCATCTCCCCCATCCCAGTTCCCATCCTCCCTCTGGATTTCCCGTCCCTCCCTCTCCCATTCCTGTCCCCGCTCCCCTTTCCCGCCCTGAGTCATTCCCTGTTCCCCGGAGCCTCCCGAACTCCGGCCGCCGCTGCCTCTGGAAAACCACAAATGGATCCCGGCTCCATCCGGCCCATTTGCTCCCTCCCCGCTGCCAAAAATAACAGGAATTAAGAGGGAAAAAAAACACGGAAAAAAAACCCGCCCCAAATTGCTCCTAAAAAGCCAAATGCGCTCCCGCTTCCCCGCCGGCGCTGCCGAGTCATTCCCAAAAAGCTTCCATTTCGGTTTTGCGGGATCCTAATGGATCTCAGCCCCGGCAGCCGGCCGTTCCCGAGGGATCGGGGCAGGATGACGAGGTTCCTGCATTTTCCCGGCATTCCAAGGCCACGGATCGAGGTTCCTGCAGGTTCCCGGCGTTCCAAGCTCATGGATCGAGGTTCCTGCAGGTTCCCGGCGTTCCAAGCTCATGGATCGAGGTTCCTGCAGGTTCCCGGCGTTCCAAGCTCATGGATCGAGGTTCCTGCAGGTTCCCGGCGTTCCAAGCTCATGGATCGAGGTTCCTGCAGGTTCCCGGCGTTCCAAGCTCATGGATCGAGGTTCCTGCAGGTTCCCGGCGTTCCAAGCTCATGGATCGAGGTTCCTGCAGGTTCCCGGCGTTCCAAGCTCATGGATCGAGGTTCCTGCAGGTTCCCGGCATTCCAAGGCCACGGATTGAGGTTCCTGCAGATTCCAGGCATTCCAAGGGCAGGGATCGAGGTTCCTGCAGGTTCCCGGCGTTCCAAGCTCATGGATCGAGGTTCCTGCATTTTCCTGGCGTTCCAAGGCCACGGATGGAGGTTCCTGCATTTTCCAGGTGTTCCAAGGCCACGGATGGAGGTTCCTGCATTTTCCAGGCATTCCAAGGCCATGGATCGAGGTTCCTGCATTTTCCCGGCATTCCAAGGCCACGGATAGAGGTTCCTGCATTTTCCAGGCATTCCAAGGCCATGGATCGAGGTCCCTGCAGGTTCCCAACATTCCAAGGCCTCAGATCGGCTCCATGTCCTGGCTCAGCCATTCCTGGCCCCCCTCGGGAAAATTCCTGCGGGAATTTTCTTCCCGTCACTGCCCTCGGAGAGGTTTTGGGAGTGGAAATCTGGGAAGGGAAAGCGCTGGGAATTCCCCGTTACCCATCATCTCTGAGTCAGGATTTTGGGAAGAGCTCCCAACCCATCCCGGGAATTGGATGGAGGGGGTTGGGGCAGGAGCTCTGGAATTGCGGTCCAGGGATTCCGGGTGGTTTTGGGGATTGGCTGAAGGAAGGGACTCTGTGGAGGGGGCTCCTGGTTCCGGGTATCCTGGAGGCAGTTTTTCCAAAGGATCCCTTCTCCCAGGAATGGGATCTGGGGGTGCTGGCAGCCGAGAATGCCTGGATATCCAGCTGGGAATGGGCACTGATGGAACGGGACACAGCCCGGGAGCCTCCTGCACTTCCGGATATCCAGGGAATTCCTGAGAGGCTCCTCCCTCTGGAAAATCCAGCTTGGGTGGGTTGGGAGAGGCGATGGGATGGGATAATGGGATGGGATGGGATGGGATGGGATAATGGGATGGGATGGGATGAGTTGCCCCAAACCCTTTCCTTGGACACTGCCAGGGATCCAGGGATTCTCTGGGAATTCTAACCCAGCCCCTCCCCACACTCCCAGCTGGGAATTCCTTCCCAAGATCCCACCCTGAGCTCCCCTTTCCCACTGGGAAGCCATTCCCTGCCTCCCGGCCCTCTCCAGCCCTTTTTCCCAAATCCCAGCTCTCCCAGAGCCCCTTCAGACTCGGGAAGGGGCTCCAATGATTCCCTGGATCCTTCCCTGATCCAGCTGGACATTCCCAGCTCTCCCAGCCCTGGAGCAGCTCCAGGGCCTCCTCTGGAATTTCTCCAGCAGCTCCACATTCTTGGGATGTTGGATCCCAGACCTGGAGCAGCTCTGCAGGTCGGGAATCACCTGAGCCGGGAATTTGCTTTTCCTCCATCCCAGCAGCACCAGCTCCGGGAACTGGGAATTTTCCTGGACCTTGAAAAGCCATTTTTTGGAGGAGTCACTTCCCAGGTTTTGGGATCTCCGGGTGCCACAGGAATGGGGCAGGGAAAGGGAACATCCCCCGGATTCCCGCCGGAAAACCGATCCTGCAAATCCCTGCTGCATCCCAGCTGCTGATCCCGCTGGGATGTGGGAATGTCCCCATCCCAGGGATCCATCCCGCTGCTCTTCCCGCTGTTCCCTCTCCAGCCGTCCCGATTTAGCTCCGGAGAAAGCTCTGCTTTTCCTGATGGGATTTTTCCTGAACGTGGAGCCCTTCCCGGCCTCCTTTCCCCGGGGATGGATTTGATCCCTGTGGATCTGACACTTCTGGGCCGGCAGCAGCCGCGTTCCAGCCCCGCCCCGCAAATCCAACCGGGAATCCCAATCCAGGGCACGAGAAACCCCTCTTATCCCAAAAAAAACCCCCAAAAAAACCCTGTCCCAAACAACCCCATCCCGGCCCGGAGCCGCGTGATCCCGACAAAACCCAAGGAAAACACGGAGCTGGCCGTCCGTGCCATCTGGAGCACAAGGAAATGGAATTTTAATTAAAAACTCATGAGCTGGATGCTATAAATACCTCGGAGCCCTGGAAGTTATTCCCACGTCGGGAACGCCGAGCTCCCATGCCGGCCCCGGAGACGGGAGCAGGGCCGGGATCAGGTTTTGTACCATTCCTGCAGAGATTTGTTTGATTTTCCCTCTTTTTTTTTTTTTTTTGGGAGCACCCAGGAGTTCGGGGGAGCCCCAGAGCTGGAGGCAGCAGATCCAGGGAATCCTCATTCCCGCTCATTTGGGGCCCGGATTTCTCCGTTCCCAGCTGTGGGAATAAGGTGGATAAAGCAGCGGGAAAGTTCTGGAAACGTCCCCGAAATTCCGGGTGTGCTGTGCTCCTGAAAATCAGCTGGGAGGAGACTGGGATTCTCCGCCTGGGAAGGGAATCTGATCCCGGATTTTCGGCATGATCCCTGGAATTAACAGGAAAAGGAATTTCCCGACCAGCAGCACCGGGTGGGGTCTGAAATCCACCTGCTCCAGGATTTTCTTGGAGAACAGGGGCAGCTCCCAGCCGGGAGCGGAGCAGAACATCCCGAACCCTGTCCGGACAATCCCAGCATCCGGAATCCAATCGGGATGTCCCAAATCCTGTGTGGAAATATTGGCATCCCGATGGGAATTTCGGGAAAAGGGACTTCATCCCAGGTTTCCCCTCAGGGTTCGATCCTGTGGATCATGGTGGGAATTTGGCCCGGAGCGGGAGCCAGGATCCTGCTCCCAATCCTATGGAATGCAGGGAATTCAGGCCTTGGGATTTCCGGGAAGCTGGAGAACATCCTGGGAAGCGCACGGGGTGGGGAGGGGGTGGTGGTGGGAATCTCCGAGGGAAAAGGGCTGGGAATGATCCCAGATCCCGGATCCCGGATCCCCCGCGTCCATGCAGCAAATCCCGGCCCGAAAAGAGCCCCGGATTCCTGCTGGGAATTTCTTCCCAGGCTGCTCCCAGCGCCCATCCCAGCCCTCGCCGGGGGTCTCCCTGGGCCCGAGGATTTGGGATCCCAGCCCTTCCCGAGCTGTTTTCCAAGGAAGAGGGAGCAGAGCCGGCCTGGATCACCCCCCACGGATCCCTGCTCTGAGGTTTTTATGGGAACAGGCCCTTCCCAAGGCTCCCAGGGATAAGGAGACTCCCTGGATGAGGAATTCAGGGATGGAATCATCCATTTTTTAAAACGATTTTCCAGGAANATGGAATCATCCATTTTTTAAAAAAAGGTTTTAAAAGAAAAACTTTTTTTTTTTTTTTTTTTTTTTTTTTCCCCTGGGAAAAGCCTTCATTCCAGCATTCCTATAACATCCCTGCTGATCCCACAGGAAATTCCCAACCCTGTTCCCGCGGGAATTTTGGATCCAGGGGTGCCCTCCCAACTTCCCCCCCCGCTTTTCCAGGGGTTTTTCCCTCCTGGAGAACCTCGCATCCATCGGCAGCTCCGGCTCATCAGGAATTCTCTTCCCCGCCTTTTTTTTTTTTTTTTTTTTTTTTTTCAGGTGCATGTGGGGGAGGAAGCATGACTTTATTCTGAACTTTCTTCTTGTTTCTTTAAGGAACTTTTTGTGTGAGAAAGACTTGATGTCAGTGCACAAAAAAATGACTTAANCCCTGTCCTGGGAGCGCGGAGGCAGCCGGAGCGATGCAAACACGGAGCCGCTGCAGCCAAAACAAGGAAAAGCCGGCGTTTTTCCCGATTTTTTTTTCGGGACGGGGCCCTCGGAGGGAAGAGCTCTGCCTCCAGGAGATAACCGGGATTGGGGGAGGAATGTTTTCCCCTGGCTGCGGGGATGCAGAATTCCCAGCCCCGGCAGAGCCAGGATTTCGGGATCGAAGGAGAGGTTTGGGTGGGAAGGGACCTTAAATCCCATCCCGATCCAACCCCGACACCTCCCACGATCCCAGGCTGCTCCAGCTTTTCCCTGGACAATCCCAGGGATTCTCTGGGAATTCCAGCCCTTCCCCACCCTCCCAGCCAGGAATTCCTTCCCAAGATCCCACCCTGAGCTCCCCTTTCCCACCGGGAAGCCATTCCCTGCCTCCTGGCCTTCCATCCCTCTTCCCAAATCCCAGCTCTCCTGGAGGCCCTGCAAGGGGCTCCGAGCATTCCCTGGATCCTTCCCTGATCCAGCTGGACATTCCCAGCTCTCCCAGCCCGGATCCAGCCCCGGGAGCAGCTCCGGGGCTCCTCAGTCCTCTCCTCCTTCCCAGAATCATTGGGATGAGCTGATCCCGGGGCCAATCCATGGACAGGGACCGGGATCCCGGCACAGCCGATCCCCGCCGATCCTTGGAGGTGCCGCTCCGCATTTCGGACGCTTCCCGGGGCAATTCCTTGGACTCTGCGGGCCTGGGCAATTGGAATTCGGCCCTCTGGAATCTCCTCCTTTCCCAGGGGCTGCGATTCCTCCTGGCAATTCCCCGTGCCCTGCTCAACGTCCCGGGAGCATCCAGACATCCCATGGGGATCCATCTCCCCATCCCAAGGGCCCTTCCCAGCTTCCCTCCCGAAATTCCCAGAGAAAAGTCCTCCACGGCCCGGCAGGGGCAGGGATTGGCTGGGAAAATTCGGGAAAGGGCCCCGAAATCCCGGGTGGCTGTGAAAACAAAGGGAACCATCCGGGAAGTGGAATCCAAACCCTCATCCCTGCAAGGACGGAATTCCTGCTGGATTGGCGGGAAGAGGAAAATCCTTCTTTTTCCCACTTCCCTGGGAATTCAGAGATCCTGCTGGGATCACAGCTTTTCCAGAGGGATGGCATGGGCTGGAAGGAGCATCCGGCTCTTCCCGTTCTCCTCGCACTTTCCCGTATTCCCATCGTCCTTCTTCCCTCCTTTATCCCATTCCCTCCCCATTCCCACATCCAGGGTGAGCTCCCTGGGCTGATCCCACCGGGATCATCCACGGGAGGAGCTTTTGGGATCTCGGGGTGGCACAGGAGGAGATCCGTCCAGCAAATCCCAGTCTGGAATTCTGGCGGGATCTCCAAATTCCCCCACCGTCCTTCTCCCAGCAAACCAACCCGGGCCGGAATTCCACTGGGCATTCCCTCGCATTCCCAGGCTGGAAAAGGTTGGAAAAGACCTCCGGGATCAGCAAATCCAACCTCCAACCAAATCCCTGTGGAAATAAATACAGGGATGTCCCGCCCTATTCCCAGCCCCGATCCCACCTGGATCTTCCCTCTCTCCTGCCCCAGGGTGGGATGGAGCTGGGAATTTCCCGGCTGGGAGAGCAGGAGGCAGGGCCTGGCCTTGGAATGGTCATTCCCGGTGGGAGAGGCGCTTCCGAACTCGGATCCCGGGGGTGCCAATCCTGGTGCTGGCTCGGGATGGGAGCGGCCACCGCGGGAAACCCTGGAGGACTCGGGATTGGATATCGATCTGGGATATCGGCAAGGAATCCTTCCCTGGGAGCGTGGGGAAAGTGCTGGGATGGAATTCCCAGGGAATTCCTGGCTCCCTGGGAGTGCCCCGGGAAAGGCTGGAGCACCCTGGGAATGAGGGAGGTGTCCCTGCCCGTGGAATGTGATGGGATTTAAGGCCCCTTCCCACCCAAACCATCCCAGGACCCCACAATTCCATGATTTCCTCCCTCTCCAGGACTCCTAACAGAACAGCACCCCCGGAAATATTTGGGATTTATGGAAAAACCCGGGATGCTTTGGGACCTTTGCCCCCATTCCCGCCTCTCCCTCTCCGTCCCCGCCATTCCCGGCGCTGCCAGGGAGCTTTTCCAGGCCGTGCCAGGCTGACGCGAATCCCGAGAAGCTGGAAAATCTCCCGGGATTTGGGACTGGCCGAGGTCGAGCGGAGCCGGGATCGGTGCCAAGATCCATTCCCAAGCCAAGGGCAGCGGCTCCAGCTCCTCCCGGCAGTCGGGATCAGCCCGGGAAGCACCGGGAAAAGATCCCTGGGATTTGGGAATACTCTGTGGGAAGCACTGGGAATGCCGTGGGATCCACAGGGATGGACCCAGCCTAACTCAGGACACGGGGGAAGGGCCGCAGGTTGTCTCGGGGAATTCCGGGTTGGATATCTGGGAATATTTCTCCTCTGGAAGAAGGGATGAACATCGGGATGGTGGAGTCAGAATCCCTGGAATTGTTTAAGAAACAAGTGGATGTGGCACTTTTCCGCAGGGATTTGGTTGGAGGTTGGATTTGCTGATCCTGGAGGTCTTTTCCAAACTTTTCCAGCCTGGGAATGCGAGGGAATGCCCAGTGGAATTCCGGCCCGAGTTGGTTTGCTGGGAGAAGGACGGTGGGGGAATTTGGGGATCCCGCCAGAATTCCAGACTGGGATTTGCTGGACGGATCTCCTCCTGTGCCACCCCGAGATCCCAAAAGCTCCTCCCGTGGATGATCCCGGTGGGATCAGCCCAGGGAGCTCACCCTGGATGTGGGAATGGGGAGGGAATGGGATAAAGGAGGGAAGAAGGACGATGGGAATACGGGAAAGTGCGAGGAGAACGGGAAGAGCCGGATGCTCCTTCCAGCCCATGCCATCCCTCTGGAAAAGCTGTGATCCCAGCAGGATCTCTGAATTCCCAGGGAAGTGGGAAAAAGAAGGATTTTCCTCTTCCCGCCAATCCAGCCGGAATTCCGTCCTTGCAGGGATGAGGGTTTGGATTCCACTTCCCGGATGGTTCCCTTTGTTTTCACAGCCACCCGGGATTTCGGGGCCCTTTCCCGAATTTTCCCAGCCAATCCCTGCCCCTGCCGGGCCGTGGAGGACTTTTCTCTGGGAATTTCGGGAGGGAAGCCGGGAAGGGCCCTTGGGATGGGGAGATGGATCCCCATGGGATGTCTGGATGCTCCCAGGATGTTGAGCAGGGCACGGGGAATTGCCAGGAGGAATCGCAGCCCCTGGGAAAGGAGGAGATTCCAGAGGGCCGAATTCCAATTGCCCAGGCCCACAGAGTCCAAGGAATTGCCCCGGGAAGCGTCCGAAATGCGGAGCGGCACCTCCAAGGATCGGCTGGGATCGGCTGTGCCGGGATCCCGGTCCCTGTCCATGGATTGGCCCCGGGATCAGCTCATCCCAATGATTCTGGGAAGGAGGAGAGGACTGAGGAGCCCCGGAGCTGCTCCTGGGGCTGGATCCGGGCTGGGAGAGCTGGGAATGTCCAGCTGGATCAGGGAAGGATCCAGGGAACCACACATTCCCTGGGAATCCTGAGGGATTCGGCTTGGTCCCAGCACATCCCACAGGGCTCGGAATTCCACTTCCAACAGGAATCTGTGGAGTGAGAAAAGATGGAAAATTGGGGTTTGCATCCCCCAGGAATCCTGGATAACCCGTCTGTGGAAATGTCGCTTCCCTGGTCTTGGATTTCCCTCTGGAAAGATTCTCCTGGACTTTCCCCTCCTTTCCTGCATTCGGAGCCTGGAATTCTTTCCGGCCACCAGGACACAGGGAGTATCTCTTCCCATTCCCAATTTTACCCTTTGGAAAAAGCAGGATCCGCCTGGTGCTGCCTCTTCCCTCCACAAAAACAATTCCAGATGCTCGCGGCTGCTCCTGCAGGTCGTATTTTCCCGGAAATTCCCTGGAAGCAAGGAAAGCAAAGGCCCCGGTGAGCCGGGATCATCCGGGAATGCCGGGAATCCGAGGCTGGAAGGAGGCTGAGCTCGGAGCTGTCCCCGGGAGATGCTGGAACCAGGACACAAAAACCCTGGGAGCGAGGCTGGAAAAGCCACTGGATGTGACAGGGAGAGAGGAAATCAGGGAAAATCCGATTTCCAGCACAAATCAACAGGGAAGAAAGGAAAGGAGCATTCCCAGATCCGTTGCATTCCTGGATCCGCCACATTCCCGGATCCGCTGCATTCCCAGATCCACCACATTCCCGGATCTGCCACATTCCTGGATCTGCCACATTCCTGGATCCGCCACATTCCTGGATCTGCTGCATTCCCAGATCCACCACATTCCCGAATCTCCCACATCCCCAGACCCGCCATATTCCTGGATCCCCCACACTCCCAGATCCGCCACATTTCTGGATCCACCACACTCCCAGATCTGCTGCATTCCCGGATCCGCTGCATTCCTGGATCCACCATACTCCTGGATCTGCCACATTCCTGGATCCANGTTTCATTCCTGCATCCGCCCCATTCCCGGCTCCGCTGCATTCCCAGATCCACCACATTCCCGGATCTGCCACATTCCTGGATCTGCCACATTCCTGGATCCGCCACATTCCTGGATCTGCTGCATTCCCAGATCCACCACATTCCCGGATCTGCCACATTCCCAGATCCACCACATTCCTGGATCCACCACATTCCCGGATCCGTCGCATTCCTGGATCCACCACATCCCTGGATCTGCCTCATTCCCAGATCCACCACATTCCTGGATCCGCCGCCTCAACCCAACCCCATGGCACCATGCCGGATCCCCAGATGGGAAAAACAGGATCGGGAGCTGTTCCCTGTGTTCCCTGCCCTTCCCAGGGGGTTGTCGCTGCTTCCCGTGGTTACAAATCCCACCGGGAGCAGCCAGAGGAGGGCTGGGAATTGGGATAACCATCCCAGCCTCAGGACAGTGGGAATCTCCTGGATATCACCCGAATCCAGGGAATGTCGCTGGGACGGAGCTGCCCTGGGGAGATTCCCGGCCAAGGCTCTTCCAAGAAAATCTTGGGGATCCTCCCCTGTGCAGATGGACAAAGCAGGGAATTCCAGCTGGGAATGAGCCTGGAGAGGCTCCAGAGGAAAATTCCAGGCTCTGTCCCTCCTTTTTGTGGATCAAGCTGCTTTATCAAGGCTCTTCCCTGACGGGATCTTGGAATTTTGGGTGGGACAGGACCTCAAGGCCTCTCCAGTCCCATCCCATGCCATGAGCAGGGACACTTCCCACTATCCCCACTGGATTTTCCCACAATTCCATCCGTGCTTCTCCTCCCAGCGGGAATGGCTGATCCCCCTTGGATGAGGCCTCTGGGAGGGTTTTTTTTCCCATGGATTTTCCTCGCCGCCTTCCCCTGCCTTCTCGGCTGCTCCCGAAGCCGAACCCCGCATCCAAAACTTTTCCCAGCAGGATTTTCCCAGCCCAAATCCCGCGATCGTCACCGCGGCGGGACGTGGTGGCTCCTTCCTGGTGCTCCGTGGCGGGAATCTGGGAATTCCCATCCCGCCGCATCCCCCCTTCCCCATCCCATCCGGATGGACGGGGCAGATCCTGGATCTCCAGGAATTCAGGGAGTATTTTTTTGGGGGGGAAAAAAAGGGGACACTCCGATGTCCCCGGGCGATGTCCGTGACCTTGGGAAGGGAAGCGCCGCCGTTGGGAACGTTCCAATATTGACGTTTTCCGCTCCCGAGCCCTCAGAGTAGGGCTGTGGTCACGGATGAGGCTCTCCAGGCCCTCTGGATCGATGGGAACAGCACACGGATCTGCCCGGTGTCCTTGTCCCCACCCTGGGACAGGGACAGGGATCATCCCAATCCTCGCTCTTGACCCCCCCCAATCCCAGATTTTCCCCATCCTGATCTCCAGGGACTCCGGGAGGAGGGAAACCTGCGGCTCCCAAGCTGTGGAATTGTGGGATTCCCTGGATCCTGGAGATGGTTTTCCATGGGGATGGAAGGAGCTGGGGAACGGCAGCACCGGGAACACAGGGGGTGCTTCAAAATCCCGGGATTTCTGTGCCTAAGGGACAAGGCCGGGAAGGGCCCCCCCGGAATGTGTGGGAAGGATTCCGGAAGGTTCTCCTGGAGCCGAGCCTTCTCCGGGATGTTTTCCTGCCTCCGTCAGCACATTCCCAGAATCCCAGGGGTACGTGGAACACTCTTGGATGCATCCAGGCCCAAATCCATCCACATCCCACCATTCCCAGGAGGGATGAACCTGCTGGAGGCACCAGGAACCTGAGGAGCAAAGATCCTAAAAATTCCCTCCAGGCCTCGGGATTTCATGGAACTCCAGCCTGGTTTGGGTGGGAAGGTTCGGATCCCATCCCATTTCATCCCTGACACTTCCATGATCCCAGGCTGCTCCAGCCTTTCCTTGGACAGTCCCAGGGATCCAGGGATTCCCTGGGAATTCCAGCCCAGCCCCTTCCCACCCTGCCAGCCAGGAATTCCTTGCCAAGGTCCCACCTATCCCTGCCTTTTTCCTCCTGGTTTGATTTCTGCTGTGGAAAATCCTGTTCCGGAAACCCCAAGCAGGGTTTGGAGGAACTCCCACCCCCTCCGCTCCACCTGGAGAGGTGGAAAAAGCAGGGAAAAGTGTCAAGGAAAATCCAGGGAAAAAACATTTCCCAGAGGGATCGGCCTACCCCTGCCTGGAGGAGATGCACAGGCAGAAATGTGGGAAAATCTGGGATAGTGGGAAGTGTCCCTGCCCATGGAAAGGGGTGGGATGGATGGGCTTTGAGGTCCCTTCCCACCCAAACCATTCCAGGATTCCCACCCCAACCATTCCAGGATTCCCAACCAAACTGTTCCAGGATTCCCATCCCAAAAATTCCATTATTCCCACCCAAACCATTCCAGGATTCCCACCCAAACCATTCCAGGATTCCCACCCCAAAGCATTCCAGGATTCCCACCCAAACCATTCCAGGATTCCGACCCAAACCACTCCATTATTCCCACCCAAATCATTCCAGGATTCCCACCCAAACCATTCCAGGATTCCCACCCAAACCACTCCACGATTCCAAGGGATTCTGCACCACCCCCGTCCCAGTTTTCCCACATCCCTCCCTGGATCCTGCTCTGGCTGCAGACTCAGATCCCTGGAACCGGCAGCAGCCGGAGACCAGGGCTGCCTTTGATCTTTTTCCAGGAAATCCAAGGACAGGGAATGACCGGGAGAGAGAGAGAGAGGCCCCTGGGGGCTGGCAGGTGCCTGATGGAAAACAGAGACGGCTCCAGGCGCTTCCCAAAATTTAATTAGGGATTGTAAACAGCTCCGCTGGGCTGGGCCTGGACACCGGGATAAACCCTCTGGAAAATGGTCCTGGGGGGAAGGGTTTTCCTGGGAAAAGGGGGGTTTTTGGGGCAGCCCTGGGAGTTGGGGGAGGGAAAACGGCACCAAACTCGGCCCAGGTTTGGATCTGGGGCTCTCCCAGGGGCGGGAGAGGAGCGAAGGAAAACAGGCGGCCAAAATTCGGGAGCCTCCGGATGGCGGCATGGTTTTGGGAAGTCACTTGGGCCAGGGAAGGGATGCCACGGCCGGACATTCCACAGGGATACCCTGCCTCCGGATTTGGGTCCTCCACCTCTGGATTTGGATCCTTCGCCTCCGGATGTGGGTCCTCCACGTCTGGATTTGGATCCACATCTGGATTTGTCGCCTCTGCCCCTGGATTTGAGTTCTGTACCTCTGGAATTGGATCCACGACCTCTGGATTTGGGTCCTTCACTCTGGATTTGGGTTCTTCACCTCCGTGTTTGGATCCTCCAGCTCTGCCTTTGGGTCCTACGTTCTGGATTTGGATCCTCCACATCCGGATTTGGGTTCTTCACCCCTGGATTTGGATCCTTCACCTCCACATTTGGACTCCTCACTCTGGATTTGGATCCTCCACATCCGGATTTGGGGTCTTCACCCCTGGATTTGGATCCTTCACCTCTGGGATTGGGTCCTCCACCTCTGGATTTGGACCCTTCACCTCTGGATTTGGGTCCTCCAGCTCTGGCTTTGCGTCCTTCATTCTGGATTTGGATCCTCTGGATTCTGGATTTGGGTTCTTCACCTCCGTGTTTGGATCCTTCACATCTGGATTTGGGTCCTCCACATCTGGATTTGGATCCTCCACCTCTGGATTTGGACCCTTCACCTCTGGATTTGGGTCCTCCAGCTCTGGCTTTGCGTCCTTCATTCTGGATTTGGATCCTCTGGATTCTGGATTTGGGTTCTTCACCTCCGTGTTTGGATCCTTCACATCTGGATTTGGGTCCTCCACATCTGGATTTGGATCCTCCACCTCTGGATTTGGATCCTTCACCTCTGGGATTGGGTCCTTCACTCTGGATTTGGGTCCCCCACATCTGGAATTGGACCCCTCACCTCCGGATTTGGATCCTCCACATCTGGTTTGGGATTCTTCACCTCCATGTTCAGATCTTCCACCACTGGGATTGGATCCTTCATCTCCTGGTTTGGATCCTCTGAATTTGGATCCTTTACCTCTGGATTTGGATCCTTCAACTCTTGGGATTGGCTCCCTCATTCTGGATTTGGATCCTCTGGACTTGGATCCTGGGACGGCCGGAAACGCCACCGTCCCTCCCCTCCCCTCCCATCCTGCTGTGAGCAGATTCAGGGAATCCTGGAATGGTTTGGGTGGGAAGGGACCTTAAATCCCACCCAGTGCCACCCCTGCCATGGGCAGGGACTCCTCCCACTGTCCCAGCCCCAATATCCAACCTTTCCTTGGACACTGCCAGGGATGGGAATGGGACCCCAGCGAGGAATGTTTCCCTCATTTCCCTCTATTTCCACGGAACAGGGAAGAAACCAATCCCTTTTCCTTCCGATTCGGTGGGAGTGGGATCCCATCCCTGATCCCGGCCTCCTCCAGCCGCTCCCGATCCTGCACATCCCTTTTCCAGCCGCGGAAAGGGGATGGAGATGGGATGTGGGAAGGAAGATGGAGCCAGCGGGTTGGAAAGGAAGACAAGGGCTGGAGAGGGCTGGGAGGCAAGGAATGGCTTCCCAGTGGGAAAGGGGAGCTTGGGGTGGGATCTTGGGAAGGCATTCCCAGCTGGGAGGGTGGGGAGGGGCTGGGTTGGAATTCCCAGAGAATCCCTGGATCCCTGGCAGTGTCCAGGGAAAGGTTGGAACACCCTGGGATAGCCGGAGGTGTCGGGGTTGGAATGGGATGGGATTTCAGGCCTTTCCCACCCAAACCATTCCAGGATTCCATGGAAGATCCGGCCGCAGCAGTCGGGATGAGGAATTACGGCTGCTCCCTGCTCCAAGGGCTGGAACAGAGCCGAGATCCAGAGCCTGGATCCGATCCAACCTGGACCTTTCCAGAACCAATCTGCAAAGCGGAAGATCCTGGCTGGGAGTTGACATTCCCCATCCCTCTCCCGGATATTCCCTCCTCTGCCTCTTTTAAACTGGGATTTCACCTCCAGGGCACCTTTCCCTTCTCCCACCCCAATCCCTGTTTTCCACCGCCACCAGATCCGGTGTCCCAAGTGTCCGGTGGCACCGTCTGCTTCCCCAAAGGACGGATAAGGAGCTTTTTCCCGGGAGATAATGGCATTAGGGAGTCTGTTGGGAATTAGGGAAGCACTCACTGGATTACGGAGCTTAATCCAATTCCAGCCACAGGAGGAGAGTTTGAGCTCCTTATCCACAGCCCTTGGAGCAGGCACCAGAAAAATCCCATTCCAATCCCCCTGGAAAAGCTCGGCACGGGGTGAGGGCGGAGCCCCCGGGAGGCTCCACAGCCGCTCTTCACCCGGAGCGGGAATCCTCGCAGCTGGAGTGGCGGGAAAACCCGCAGGGCTGGGAAAGGGGGATCCGAACCGGGATCGGGGTGCCCGGGTCACCCAACTGCAACATTCCCGGTCCAGGTCACCAATCCCAACATTCCCGATCCATGTCATCCATGCCCAACATTCCCAGTCCATGTCACCCAACCGCAACATTCCTGATCCACCATCTATCCCCAACATTTCCAATCCATGTCACCCAACCCCAACATTCCCAATCCATGTCATCCAACCCCAACATTCCCGATCCATCATCTATCCCCAACATTCCCAATCCATGTCACCCAACCCCAACATTCCCGATCCATGTCACGAACCTGAACATTCCCAATCCANACCTAAACATTCCCAATCCAGGTCATCCATCCCCAACATTGCCAGTCCCCGTCATCCATCCCCAATATTCCCAGTCCACATCACCAACCCCAACATTCCCAATCCATGTTATCCAACCTGAACATTCCCAATCCATGTCATTCATCCCCAAAATTCCCGATCCATGTCGCCCAACCCCAACATTCCCGATCCATGTCATCCATCCCCAGCATTCCTGATCCATGTCACCATCCTCAGTGTTCCAATCCATGTCACCAACCTGAACATTCCCGATCCATGTCATTATCCCCAACATTCCCAATCCATGTCACCCAACCCCAGCATTCCCGATCCATGTCACGAACCTGAACATTCCCAATCCATGTCATCCATCCCCAACATTGCCAGTCCATGTCATNCCGATCATCCATCCCCAACATTCCCAGTCCACATCACCAACCCCAACATTCCCAATCCATGTTATCCAACCTGAACATTCCCAATCCATGTCACCCAACCTGAACATTCCCAGTCCATGCCATTCATTGTCAACATTCCCGATCCATGTCACCAACGCAATCATTCCCAATCCATGTCATTATCCCAAACATTCCCAATCCGTGTCACCCACAGCCAGGAATTCCTTCCCAAGATCCCCCCCTGAGCTCCCCTTTCCCACTGGGAAGCCATTCCCTGCCTCCTGGCCCTCTCCAGCCCTTTTTCCCAAATCCCAGCTCTCCTGGAGCCCCTTCAGGCTCGGGAAAGGGCTCCAAGCATTTCCTGGAGCTCAGGCTTTTTCTTGGAGCTGCATCCCATGGGATTTTCCTGCCGGGAACCCCGGCCTGGAGCCATCCCAGCAGCTCCAGAGGATCCCAGAATGGTTTGGATGGGAAAAGACCTTCAATCCCATCCCATTCCAATCCCGACTCCTTCCATGATCCCAGGTGGCTCCAAGACCCACCCAACCTTTCCTTGGACACTTCCAGGGATGGAGGAGCCACAGCTTCTCTGGGAATTCCAGCCAGACCCTCATGTGCTGTTCCCGAACTTTTGCAGAACCTAGGAAAAATCCATTGGGATTTTCTGTCTTGGCTCCAAACACGAACGGAACACCCAGAAAAACCCAGTTCCACTTTTCTTATCCCCTTTTCCCTTTTTATTTATCCTCTTCCCTTGTTTTTTTTTCCTGCTTTCTGGCCCTCCCCACTCCAGCAAGGCTGCGGAGCAGGGAAAGGAGCTGCCAAACCTATTCCCTAAAAACCATCCGGTGGTTTTCCAGCTGCTCCAGGATTTTCCTGCCTTTTTCCCTGGCAGCTCTGTGCTCCCGGTTAAATCCCGACCTTGTCCTTCCCTCTGGGCAAATCCATCCTTTCTGGCATGGACTTCTCCAGGTTTTTCCAGGAGAATCCAGGGAAGAGGCTGGGCTGGGGCTGTGTGGCAAAAGAATTCCAGGATTTGGGATGGGTTGGGCTCACCTGGGGCTAAAAGTTGAGGGGGGGTTGTCCATGGGAAAGTGAGAGAAAGTAAAAATATGGGGAGAAAGGTGGAAAAAGAGATGGAAAAGGAGGTGGAAAAAGAGGTGGAAAAAGGAGAGGGAAAGAGGTGGAAAGGGAGGGAAAAAGAGGTGGGAAAAGAGGGAAAAAAGAGGTGGAAAAGGGGGGAATAAGAGGTGGAAAAAGGGGGAATAATAGGTGGGAAAAGGGGGAATAGGAGGTGGAAAAAGAGGGAATAATAGGTGGAAAAAGGAGGAATAAGAGGTGGAAAATGTGGGAATA
>WEKY01058214.1:0-7500 GCA_013390045.1 Picathartes gymnocephalus
TTGTGGTGCGTTTACCTCAGTGGCAATTACCATGGTGCTCCAATCAATAGAATGTCTAGTGCCCTGTATAATATAGTCCTGATTTTTTCACCCACAGGCTTTGATTTTGATGTGGACACTTCCACCTTAAGCCTATACCTAATAATTAAAATCTTCATATTTTTTGCACAAGTTCCCTATTTTCCTTTCTGATGCATTCAGGCACTGTGAATTGTTCCCTGAAGCCAAATCTATACTTTTTATTGTTATGTGAATATTCTGCTCATACTAGATATTACACTTTTACTTCCTATTCAATAAATATCTATGACATTCAGCTCAGCAATGAGTATTAGTCTGTCAAAACACTAATTTATGGTGGGAATAGTGGAATGTCAAAAGGTTTATGGATCAGAAATGTGTAAATATGAAGTTCAATCAGTGGCTCTTCTGTGAATTAAATTCTAAACAAACATTTAATTCCAAAATTTGTTCATGCATTTTTTTATCTGTTGTTTCAAAACTGATCTGAAATATTAGGTGATTTATGAACTTAGGAGATTCTAATTTGACATTTTTCCTTCTGCGTTTTGTGACAATATATAAGCCATCAGGTTGTTGAGGATGAGAATACATTTCAGTTACTTCATTGGGATATAGCTCAATATTAACTTTCTGGTCTGCTGTCTTACTGAACAATGCCTGTTCCTCTGACAGTTCATTTAGATATTGTCATGGTGTTGGAAGTTTTAAAGGGGTTAATGAGGTATTTATTCCATTATTGTTATTGGAAATTACAGTGTCTAGAACACTTACACAAGAAGATTAAAGATAGATGCTTTAGACCACTTTCTGTAGTCTGATAGGCCATTATTTTCTGGTTCATAACACAAAATAGTACTTTTCATCAAGGAGCTCATATTCTCTAGATGATTCAAAAATTCACAGACCAAAACCAATGTGAAATATTAAGTTCCTAATACTTTTTTAACCCCAAACAAGTTAGAATGGAAATGTTTTAATCAAACAAGGTGAAAGTGTCACATACATTTCTTTCTTGTGAAGACTGATCATGAAAGGGGTGCTTTGACACGTTGGAGTAGACCTTTCCTAGCCTGGTTTCTGCTTATGGATTAGCAAACATGACAAGCTCTGCTGCTGCCGATGGTTTGAGTTGTTTTGCACAGGATTTAAAACTTTGTTGTTTCCCTGATTTCCAACAGGAAGACATTGAGTCAAGTTTTGCTATTTTAATGTCATTCCTTGGGGTGATGAGAAACTATTTCACATTGGAAAGACAACACTCACAGTATGAGTTGTATGGTGTGTTTGAGCTATTTGGGATCCTGTCCCTGTGTGCCCTACTATTAGCATGAAAATTTTGTACTTTTCAGTCCCAAGGGCCAAGAAACCATTTCATAGCCCTCCAGTCTGTTCTGGTTGTGCAACATGGTGATGAAGCTATCAGAGATCTATAAGGGTTTTCTTTAAGGTTTAGAGTTAATAGAGCCAATCTTTGCAATCTTTCATGCTCACACTATATAAGAAATTATGCAACCAGTTGTTTTATTAGATGATAGATACCTGCTGGTAACTAGATCTGGAACACGTCTAACAGCAGATAAAGAGAGAGACAGTTGGAGAGAAACATCTCCATTCTTTCAGAAAACAAAAGCCGTATGGTATGGTCTTGGGCAACTTGTTCTGGGTAATCCAGCTTGAACTGTTGATGCTTCATCAGTGCTTGGACAGGGAAGTTGGACAGCATCATCTCCAGAGGTCCCTTCCAAACTCAGCCTGTAATTCTGGGAGGCACCCTTAGAAGCTCACATGCTCCTCCACACCCCTGGGTGCACAGGATGAACAAGAGGCACAGCAGGACGTGCACCAGAAATCTCTGCTTCTTACAGCTCTTTCCACAGGACAGCACCCAGGTGTCTGCCCAGATCTGTTGAGAAACACGTGGCCCTTCTCCTGACAGTAGGGTTTATTTCCCACACTTATTTGTTGTGAAAGGGTAGGTGTGGAGCTGTTTAATTCCTTGCCCTCTCTTTTCCTGGATAGGTTTAAGGGCTGTACAGTCCATGGTGGAAGTCATCTCGGGCTGTACTGCCCGAGTGCAGCCTTTCAGTGGCACTTGAGATGTCTCTGACAGGGTTTAGGACTCCTCACACTCAGTTTGGTGTCTTCTCCTTTAAAGGATCCTTCCCTCTTTGCTTCCGTCTTTACCTCCTCCTTTTCTTCCTCGACGCTCACCTGCATTGTCCTATGGTCAATTACAAAAATCAACCTGTCACGAAGACGCTTTGGTTCATCAGCACTTAGAAAATGGACTTTTTTCTAGAGGAGGGATTTAGTCAGCATTTAGTTTACATGCCAAACCTTACAGTAATCCTTGAGAAAGGCAACAAGATAACAGGCTGCAAAACAATGTGGTCTGGGGCCAAGCTGTACTGGGAGATATTCATGTAGCAGAAAACAACTTCATTGTAACAGAAATGAGTTTTATTTTCACACAGCAATACAATGCATAATCCAATGCATTCTCACAAATAGCTGTATCATCCTGAATATTATTTTGGAAAAAGTAAACATCAACTGAGAAAGTTTCTGCTTATAAACAGAAAAACCCAAACCATTTCTGGATTTGGGGATTAGTTGGAATTTTTTTTTTCCATTTATGAAGTAGAGATAGGTTATAAACCAGGAAAAAAAAAAGTATGTATAGATGATACACAGCTAGCAATGCCCATTTCTACTGGCCAGTACACCCGTGTGATTATTTCATATTCCATGGTAACTTAAACACACAAAAAAAAGCGCCTTTACAGTTCAGGGCACTGCTGCCTGGCTAGAGATTTGTAATAATTCATAGACCTTTCACTTTCATTTTTCTAGAGCTGAGGAATTACATTCTGCTATTAAAATTGCTTTGTGAGTTGCCTGGTAGAGTGTATATATTCTTTCTGCTCAATGAGATAAATAGAGCATCATGGGGAGCAGGGACTTCTTAATAGCAGGTGCTCTGAAGAATCCATATGCCTTGAAAGAGAATATCATTGTGCTTCCCTTCACTCAGCAGCTGTTTTTCACATAGGATCCCTTGAAAGATGTGGGCTAGCAAGAACCATTTATCCTCCTTGGGCAGTAGCCACGTGTATTTGACCTTTTGTGCAAATTAAGGGCAAGACAACCTGGTGAGTGGGGTGTGAATCTGACATCCTTAAGTTGTTGCAAGGTGAGGCGAAGTGCTAGGTGCCAGCTGCCAGATCTGTGTGTGAAAGGCTTGAGAATGTCCCAGGCAGCAGTAAGTGGGCACAGTTTGTGGGCAGCTCAGGTGATGCTGGATCTACTCAGTGATTCCCTGGGGTTGTTTTAAGAGTTTTGGCCACAGTGGCACTATCTGG
The DNA here is from genome assembly GCA_013390045.1 of Picathartes gymnocephalus. NCBI lineage: Eukaryota > Metazoa > Chordata > Aves > Passeriformes > Picathartidae > Picathartes > Picathartes gymnocephalus. The sequence continues at coordinate 3,387 of WEKY01058214.1, forward strand.
AGTACAGCCCTGATGTGGAGAGCTTGGTAGAGCTCATGGGATTTTATGGTGCTCCTTTCTTTCCAGAGTCAGAACCCTACCTAGTGTTTTTTATTTTCAGAATTTATTGATTTCCCTGCTTGACTGACACAGGCCCGGAGGGGAAAATGAGAGTTTCTGCTGGAAATTTCTTTCTTAATGGTAGACAATGCTTGTCTAAGTCTTCCAGCTATAATAGAAAATTTTTCCATTAAAGCTAACTGGAAGAACTCAGTCTGGGGAAGTTTCTGGGAGGAGGTGATGTGTATTTTTTGGTTTCCCTGAAATATATGAGCTTTGACTGTTTTGCATGTATTTGATTGTAGCAAATTGTAGACCCAGCTCATGGGTCTCAAAAGGAAAGGGAATGTTGTAGACTCAACAACCAATAATAGTCAGAATCAGGNTTGAATTTGGCTTTTTGGTTGAACTTCTAGGCTGCTTCCTAAAAAAACGTCATGGCTTCCATTCCCCAGTTTAAACTGCTGTTCTCAAGGTAAAAAAAAAGCTAAAAGGTAGTAGCATGTCTCTAAGCTGTTTTATTCCTCAAGTGAGACATGGGACCAGGTGAAAAAAGCTATCAAAAAAATTTTCCTTGGTCTTTGTGTCTTCAGACTCCAGTTTCTCCATCAGTGAGCACAGCCTTATATTCCTATGCTTCATAGGGGGTTATATTATGTTGACTTAAACCTTCATAAAAATCACAACAGCAAAGCTTTTTGCAGAATGGGGAGTGTAATTCACTGGTGTCCACAGTATAAGCTGAGATTTGTGCATGCCAATAGCCATGTGTGTTCCCAATAACAGTGTCATGCTCTTCTTGGCATCCTTATAAACCTTCAGACAAGTCTGCAAAAATATCTTTTCATTCAGTATTCTACTTCTTTCTGTTCTTTTTTTTTTAAATAAACCTTAAATCTTGCCCTTGCATTTTACAAATTGATAAGTGTCCTGACATTGCAGAACCTGGGGTAGATTGTATCAACCTTCATTCCTTCCCTTGCAGGTGTAGCCTTGCCAAATGTGACATGCCATTCATAACGCAAACAGGAGTGTACAATACAGAATGCCAGGGGTTTGTTACTGGATAGAAAAGGAAACTCAAGTTTTTAAAGTGATTTTGGGAGAGGAAGGGAAGAGAAGTAGGTATTTATTAATTTCTGCTCCTAGTAAAATCCTTTAGTTTCAAATTCATAGAAGGGCCTATCTTTGGCACTTAGGCTCAGTGTCTGTCTCAAGCCATTGGAGCTGCACTGGCTCCCACAAGCAATGCCTCAGCCCTCTAAGTGACTTAGTGATTATGAATTCTTCTAGAAAGAATATAGAATAAGTATTTCTCCATGGGTTAGCAGCTTATCTATAATGCCTGTTTCTCTGTTCATGTTATCTCATGTCCATAAGAAACAACTCTGATGGAGTCAACTTAGTTAGACCAAGTCAAAAATATTTTGAAAGGAAGTCTGGTCTTGATTCTGATGTATCAAATTTGTGCAGATGAAATTATCCCACCCGATGTCTTTGCAGTTGTTATAAAGTGTACAGACATCACTAGTATTTTAACAAATACTCTAATGCTGATTAATAAATTTTACATATTTGATCATCATAAACCAAGAGTTACACCCCTGAAATCAGTGGTGCCAAACAAGTCTCAGGATGCTGTAAATGAAGGAGGGCCCATGAGCAGTTCAGGTTAACAGAAAATGCATGGTGTTGGTTCCAAAGTTATTTCAATTACATTTGTGTTTGGCTTTATCTGTGTGGTATGTAGGAGAGGTCTTCAGTTAGACTACACTGCTCTAGTTTTACTGGTGTTCCTGGGGGAAGGACAAATTATACAATTTGTCTATATTTTTGGTTCTCTGACTGCATACATATGATTTTAAATCAACCTTGTCTCTGGTTTATCTATTGATTTTTGCATGTTTAGCCACTTTGCATATGTAATTGCTACATTTGTAGTTGCAAATCAAACTTTGCCAATTAGGATTACTGGAAGAAATCATCTTGGCTGAGGTAGTTCTGCATACAAAGATGTGATGAAATGGTCAGTGCTGAAATCCTGTGACTGGGAATGCTACAGTCTGGGAGAGCTGGAAAATAGTTTTATTTCCATAACATGCAGAAAAATATGCCCCAAAAATATTAATCATTAAGAAAACAATTTAAACAATAGTTTTGCTAGGATGTAGTGCTACATGCCCAGTGTAGAAAAAATAACCCCATGACTATTTTCTTCTAGATTAAATACTACTATTTCTACATTGACCTGTATCTTTCAGACAATACAATTTTAATTTTTATAAATTTGTTTTTACTTTTCACATATTTGGAACAGAGTTGTATGCTTGAAACAGTTGCATTTTACCAGTGATTATTTTTAATTACTTTGCTCACTTTTTTGGGGCATTTTTATTGACTAATAAATATCTGAAGTCTCTGCAGGAACTGTGTGCAGAAAAGCATTCTTCAAGGCAAGAGTGGGATCAGGCTGAATTTTGTGGTCCCTGTGAAACTATTTGCAGTTTTTATAAAATCTTCACAATTTACAGTTGAAGGCATTGTCGCTATTGTGAGTGCTGGGTCATGGCCAGTTTTCCATGGCTGGCAAGTCAGGGGTCTCAAGAATTCAGTATTGAGCACTGCTTTGAAAGGATCACCTTAAGAGCAGCCACGGGTGGTTACTGCTCACTGTGTTGTGCCGTGGTCCTTTGATTGTGAATCTGGAAAGAAATTTAGTAATTTCAATACAATTCCCTGTTCTGTTGTTTACATCACATATTTCACCCCAAACAACCCCTGTGACTTTCATGGAAGAAACAAAACTCTGAAATATCCTGTCATTTCCTTAGACTTGAGGCCATGGCTGAAGCGTGTGAGTGTGATGATGGGAATTTCATGACTGATAACTGTATCGTTAAAAGCTCAAAATTAATCACTGGGTATCACTATGCTTGAAGTAGTCTTTCTTGGTTAAAAAATTGATTAAACCCATCTTTAGGCAGAATATCTATTGCAAAGGAAAAATGTGAAAGAAAATTGATTTTGATTCCTTGTAACATAAAAAAGCAATGATCATTTCTTTCCCTCCTACCAGTATATAATCAAACATGAGCAGTAAGATCAGTAACAAAATTACTCTGCTTTGAGCTGCTAACATTATTCACCCAAACCAGAGCTTATAAAGCAAGCACTCTTGACCTGTTTTCTGAGGTTTGCTAGGTTTACAAGAAAGAAAGACAGGAGTCAGAGTGGCTGCACCAAAAAGCCCATGGAAAGCAATAAGTGATCTCGATCTGCTCTGTGCAGCAGAGAGTCAGCTGTGAACAACTTCAAGGCACCCTGGGCTCCAAGCTATGCATGATTTATGGGGGTATCTAACCCTAAGAGCAATGTGGGCACACCACTGCAGTGATTAAATCCTATTTGAATGTTTTGTTAGGATAGTTCCTGACAGGACAAAGGGCTCCTTATTCCCTTGTGACAACATCTCACACACAGCCTTCCTCCCTTGGCTTTCTCTCTACTAATCACCCCTAAAAGCTAAATAACAGAGGTTTCTGAAAGAGTCTGGAGGAGGAGTCCTAAGGCAACTGGTTAATGCCTGATCTCCCAGACACAGGGCTAATTAACTGAATCTTTAAAACATCATGATGAGGATTTTCTGCATGCAGGTATTATCAATTATCCTACGAATTCAAGAGCTGCAATTCCCGGTAATTAACACCACGTATTCTTTGCATAGGACAGGACTGTACAAGGGAAAATTGCTGCTGTAATGTGAAATCCCCAAGTTAAATTGTACCTGTGAATAAATCCATAGATTGAGGATCAAAAACAAAGAAGTGAAACACGTTCTGTGTGAGATACACAGAGATAGCAGGACTAAGCCAACCAGATATATTACACTGCCAGTACTCAGGCATTTGCACACTTGTGCACACATTTGCATGTGCAGTTTTCTCTCTTGGAGCATGTGGGTAATTACCAGTGTTATAAGCTTCCAGCTTCATAGGTGATGGGGGAAAGCTGTTATGCTTTTATCACCCTAAATTTTAGTTTAACTCAATCAGAATGAGTCCAGATACTGCTGAAG
>WEKY01058214.1:12500-27649 GCA_013390045.1 Picathartes gymnocephalus
ATGATCAAAAGATGTTCTACAAAGTATTGATATTTCACTGCTTCTTACCTTGAGCTTCTCCAGTAATTCACCATATCAGAAATACAATATTTGTAAGTTCTTTTTCATAAAGGTCTTTATGGGTTTGGAAATTTAAACACCGCGAAGCTGAAGTTGAATTGGAAACCAAAAGTCTCTAAGCTTGTACATCTTAGAAAAAAAAAAAATTCAATTAAGTGGGATTTTAGCCGTTTCAATAAAATTGGACTCTCCCTTTTCAAGATAAGAGTCCTATAGAGCTGCAGCAACCTTTATGTGGCAGGAATATCCACTTCTACTAAATGTATAATCCTAGCTTAGGATACAATACACACAACAGGAAATCAATGTATAGTAGAATCAATTTGAAAATATAAAATAAACTAATATATGAGTGGAAAATTGACTTCCTATGGATTAAAAGCAGCACAAATGGTAGAAAAATCTGGCTTTTTAACAGGAGAAGGTGGGTGGTAATAATAATGCAACTGATTAACTAGCTGGACTCAAGCTGCTGTGTGTGCACATAGATTTTTTCCTTTAGTGAAAGGATTCAAAGAGGAAATAATTTATTGCTGCACTTTGCTCAGTGTTTGTCATTGAAAGGATGCCAAGTGTGTACAGCACCATGAAAAAAGGGGAAAAGTAAAAGATACAGAATGCATTATTTAAAATATCAGCTCCATAAACAGTGTAGGATTACTGCGGGAATCCCATTATGGCTGTAGGGACACAGAAATGTTTCCATTACAATTATCATGGAGGAGTTTATAACTCAGCCACTGAGATTTTTATTTTTTTAAGGGAATTTAATGTTTGCATAATGTGCTGCACTGACAGCCTGGAAACTGGATGTCTCATTTGCTGTCAGAACAGATACAATCAGACATAGAGGGAAATCTGCCCCCAGATTACCCAGTGCCGTCCTCAGTACTGCCACCAGCAGGTCCTCCTGATATCTCGTTCTTCAGGCCGTTTTTGGTCATTGATACCTCCCTGGTGATTGCTCTCAGGGAGAAAGAAGTAGGGACAAAATAGATTGAGAGTACAAAGGGTTTTTTTTTTTATTTCTCTTCTCTCAAAAAGGATTTGTGAGAAACATAAAGCAGAGGGGTAGGAGGTGGGGAAACAGATTATTAGCACTGGACCAGTCCATTGGGATGTAACTTCACCAGTGAAACTTCAATAATGTATGCACATGGAACTTTGCTGCCTGATTTCAGGGCGTGTTTGTGCAGATGAAGTCACAGACCCAGCAGACTACTGAGCTCTTATGGACCAAATGCAGTTGTGTTGTGAGTAGATTTTTTCTTTAATCTTTGTGTGTGGAAAATCTGCTGTGCATGGAGTGGAAGGGCATTATTTTAGATTAATATCTGATGTAATTTAACTAGAATTCTTTCCTCTCCAGAGTTTGTCACTTTTGACCAAAATTCTATGTGCTGAAATCCTTAGAAAATGATAGAGAGTGCATGAGTCTTGCCATGCAGAAGGGGCGTTATTGGGTAAGAGTACTTTAGGAGGTTGGAATGGTTATTCTTTAGTGCTAGATTTATTCTGTTCCCTACACCTCATGTGACAAACAGCTCCTCTTTTAAACCAGTCCTGGCATAAAGAAGAAAATAGTCCTGATGTTTTTTGTTTGTAGGATTGTAACATAAACATCCGCAGCTGTCAATGATCAGGGAAGTGCCTGGCAAACTGTATTTGCTGCAACTGGCACATCATTTTGTAGTCAGTAATTCCCCTGCACTTTTCACTTTGCTTTATAAGGGTGGAGAAATCTCTGAAAAAAATGCATACCTACAGAATATATATGTTTTTAACAAAACCTAAATCTGCTAAACCTTCCAATTGAGAAGTGATGAAAACCTAGCTTGGTATCTTAAACAAGTCAGATAACCAAAAAAACTGTAGGGACTTTTAACACCTTATTAGCTGCATTAAGAATTGTTACTGCAATTGATGTTACCAGGATATGTGATGTGTTCACGTAATGAACTGCTTTTCAGCCATCCTGAGATGTCTCATATGTCAGTCTGGAGGCTGTGATCCTCCAAACAGATAGGAGTAATGAAGGTGTGTCTAGCACTAACTGAGCATGGAGTGCATTTAAAAAATGAAAACAATAATCATGCTAAATAGGACTGTTGCTGGAAGCCATTAGTATCTATCAGATGAGCTGTGGAGGCATTGACAGAAATAGTTTAATATATTGTCAAGGGTGCTTTTTAAAGTGTTTCAACCCTATAGTGTCTGAGACACTTCAGGAAGCTGGCTGAGCATTTTGTCATTCTCAGGAGGTCCAGTCCTTTCTCAGGGGCACCCAAGTTTAGGATGTGGGAATGCCACCCAAACAGCTCTGAATGGGCTGAGGACTTTGTTGTTCCAGCTCTTAGGGTTGAACAGATTTTCCACATCCTCAGTGCATGCCCTGCACTGGCCATGCTGCCCCGTGCCATCTGCAGCCTGGGGTGCCAGCTCTGCCCCTCTGCCCAGAGTGCCTCAGCTAGAGGGGGAGAAGAGCAGGGAAAACATGGAAACAGCATCACAGGGAAAACTGGGAGATATTCCTCAGTGCTGAGGATGGCCTCCAGCAGCACTGAGACCTACCAGCTCCCTTTCAGAACAGTGACAATTTATGCCTATATTCTTCCTGGCTTTTCATAAGAGGTGGGTAATTAAATTTATTATCAACAACAAGCAATGTTAAAGAACATACACTTCGTCGTTGCAAGGAAGGTTTGTATTGGGAATTTATTTTATAGGCACACAGTTAAAATTCACTATTTCAAGTGTTGATCCTGAGCTAGAATGAATGTTTTGAAGAGGCACATACATCCAAGGAAGTCTTCCAACCATGAATATTAATAAAGTCTGAGCTGAGATCCTGTCTGACAGATGACCAGCTCCATGCCATCCATTGCACTGCAACATGTTCTTGAGCCTCAATTTGTCAGCAATAAAAGTCAACTTGCCTAAACCTTCTGTTGGGATAAGTTGCAGCATTGCATGCATGAGGCATATGATAGTGCAGCCTCTGAAAATCACAGAGCAACACTGTGGATGAGTTTTGGTGTGTGGCTCCCCAGCTGCTTCCCACTCATCAAACGACTCTCCAAAAGCCCCTGGTGCAGTGTGCATGGACCCTGCACTGTGTTAGATGGTAAAAATGTTGTTGTTGTGGGCCCTGCTGCTCCTGCCTGAAAGAAGGCTGTAAAGAGGGGGAGGTTGCTCTCTTCTCCCAGGTAACAAGGGATAAAACAAAAGAAAATGGCCTTAAGTTGCACCAGAGCAAGTTTAAATTATATATTTGGAAAAATTTCTTCATGGAAAGAGTGGTCAAGCAGTGAAACAGGGGAAATGGTGAAATTGCTATCCCTGGAAGTGTAGGGGATGTAGATGTGGCATTTGGGGACATGGTTTAGTGGTGGGCCTGGCAGTACTGGGTTAATGGTTGGACTCAATGATTTTAGAAGTCTTTTCCTACATAAACGATTCTCTGATTCTTGTACTCTAAACATTGTGATGGTGGTAGAGACAAGATCTTGGCAAGGAGATGGATATTTGATAGTAGAGTGTCCTTTAGGGTTTAATCATCACAGCACAAGTGGTGCAGTCACTGCTTTAAAGGCACACAGATAGACAACTTTCAGGCCTTAAATATGGCAGGGATGGTCCCTGGTCATTGGTGTGAATGCCACTGTCTGGGGTCCTGTCTGGAGGAATGGGGACAGTTTGAAAGGAGCTTGGATCAGATCAACAAGTTCCAGAGAGGGATTACTGACAAACTTTTGGAGGAAGGATAGCTAGAATAAAAAGCCATCACATACATTTTAAGTGTTAGCCCATTACACCTGCATAATATTTAAATGGTTAAATACACAAGGATTATGAATACACAGGGATTATAGGGTGTTGTGCCAGGGAATCAAATATTAATGTAAATAAAATCTTGCTTGGCTCATAGGAGTCTCTCAACAGTGTCTGATGGGACCAGCTGACCAGAAGCCCTTAATGAGCATTTTAAAACTCAGTCCAGTCCAGAGGTTGGGTTAAACACATTGTGGAAGCCTTTCTGAAGGGAAAACATTATGCAGATTGGTTCTCAAATGAGTGGGAGCAGAGGAATGTTACTACTATATTTATTCCAGCCTTTATATGATTGTACACTAATGTCTACACATTATTAGTATTTATTTGTATTGCAGTAGCCAATAGCTGCTTCTGCACTACATTTCTATTTTGCCAGCCACTGTATAACCCTATAATTAAAAAAAAATCCTGCTTTATAGAGTTTATATGGTCTCAGCAGATGATTTGTAAATATATTGTTGCTATCAGTTCTTTCTAGCTCTGCAGTATGGCTATAAGCACTTATGGAAATGTCTGTGAAGTAAAGAAATAAGTCTTAGTACAAGTTGGCATTCATCCATGAAGATTTAGATACCTAATTTATAAACATTTAGTAAATATGAATTAATCTTGACATGCTGGATTTTATGCTGAATTAAATAATCATACTTACAGTCTATAATGCACTTGGACAATAGGTAAATTAGTCCTTCATTAAAAAATCATGAAGGAAAATGCATAATCTGCACCAATACCCAGAGGAAAAATTACAGTTATTTGAAATAAAAACACTGTTGTTAGCAAATTTGTGGAGGTTGATTTTTAGTTTGGCTTCTGGGTTCTTGTTGTTGTTGGGTTTTTTAAACAGTGTTATAGATCTTCCTGTATATTGCCTCTATCATGAGACTTCCAATTGAGAGTATTAACTAAATACCCAAGGTTTAATTGGAAATCTGAGGTAGAAAAACTGTAAATCTCCTTTCAGTCATTTGTCTCTGCACTGCTTGCTTCTCAGTGGCAGAAAAAACAGTATGAGCTTCTACATCTGATTAATGCAAACGAAAGCTGTGATTAAAACATCCCTGAATTCTTCTGTCATACAGCACTATTTAAAATTGTGAATTATCCTTCAAAACAGCACAAGTGGTGCAATTGCACATTAGCATAACAGCAAACCTTATTTACACAAGCACAAATGTTGTGTAAATTGGCCTTTAAGTGGGTTTTAAATGGCAATCACTTGGTAGGTGTTTTCAGAACTGCTAAATAAAAAAAAATAGCTATAGTGCAATATTTTACAAATGAATACTTTTAATGGCCCTATTTTCAATTGAATTGACTATGAGAACAATGAAGGCAGAAAATGACAACAGTTATTTAATCTGGGATGCAATATAAATACTGGAACATTTTTAAATTGTTCAGCATCTTATAGCAGAAAGTATTTGTGAAAGTCAAGTGGTTATTAAGCTTATGAACTCCCTGCTTTGCCTTTCTATCATGTGCAGCTATAAGCTTGGGGACATGCACAGATAAGGAGCAAGAGAAATTCAGACCAAGAGTGTCTGTTTTTATGATTTTCAAAAGGCATAGACAGGACTCATTATTGCTCCTCATGATCAGAAATTGCTCGCAACAGCTGCAGGGGGAAAGGTCTCCAAATCAGAAATGATCCCCATAATCCCAGGGGAAATGGTCAGCAGCCAGTGCCAAGTCCGGATGGGGCCCACCCAAGTGCTCTGAGGGAGCTGGTGGAAGTTGTCACAGAGCCACTCTCCATCACCCACCAGCAATTCTGGCTCACTGGGGAGAGGTTCCAGGTGACTGGAGGTCAGCACATGTGACACCATCTACCAGAAGGGCCTGCAGAAGGATCAGGGCAGTGATTGTCCCTCTGTATCAGCACTGGTGAGGCCATATCTCAAAGTCCTTGTTCAATGTTGGGTCCCTCTCAACAAGAAGGACATTGAGGGGCTGGAGTGAGTCCAGAGAAGGGCAGTGGATCTGGGGAGGGGTCTGGAGCTCAAGTCTGATGAGGGGCAGCTGAGGGAGCTGGCAGGGCTCAGTCTGGAGAAAAGGAGGCTCAAGGGGGATCTTCTTGTTCTCTACAACTCCCTGACAGGAGGAGCCTGAGGGGTCGGTCTCTTCTTCCAAGTAACAAGTGAAAGGACGATGGGAGCATCCTCAGGTTGTGCCAGGGGAGGTTTAGATTGGATGTTAGGAAAAATTTTTTCTCTGAAGAAATGTGAAATAAAAAGCATTAGAACTGGCTGCCCAAGGAAGTGGGGGAGTCAACATTCCTGGGTGGACTTTAAAGATGTGTAGATATTGCACTTGGTACGTGCGTGCCTCTTGGATGTTTCTCCTGGGCTTAGCTGACTCAGAACTGAGATTTGGTTTTCCCTCTGATTTTGTACGAAATTCTGTAAGTAACTGGTGATTAGCTATGTTGTGCATTGAAGTATGCTCCTTCATGGTCTGAAGAAGTCCACAACAAAGAGCCTGGGCAAACAGCTCAGGATGGAGGGCTCTGCTCGTGGGACAGGAGTATGATGCAGTCCTGTCATACCTGAAATAGAAAATTTAAATTGGATCTACTTGAATTCAGCTGATTAAGAAAATCTTCCAAAGCTGCTGTCAAATATCTGGTATCAAGTGCAAGGTGTAAGATGATGAAACAAGGGCATTTTAGCAGAGATGTCATTTTCTCTTTTTTTTCCAAGAGCAATTATTCTGCCTGTGTACTCTGGATCAGCCATTGGAATTACACAAGCCTAAAACTTGCGTGAAATCAGAAACATGATTGTCTAAGGCTTCATTCTTTGCACCATATGAGCAGGCAGCTTGCAATCAGCCCTGGTATATAAAGCCTGTTTACCAGAGTGATGTTTAGAGGTTTTATGCTGTTGTATTCAAGCTAATATTTCAACTGATTCTAATCTGCTTGGATTCATATCCCCAGTGGTTTCTCACAGATGAAGGATTTGAATGAATTAGGCACTAATCAGTCCCTGATAAGATTTGGTGGTGTTTGTCCTATGTTTGGCATTATGCCTCCTTTTTGTTTGTAATGTGTGCTTTTATACTCACTAGGCTCTATTTTCTTAGAGCCTTCACTTTCTCTTCTGTTTCTCCCTTAGTGACATCAAAACTTCCACTAAGAGTTATTTAGATTCTTTTACTTCTGGGATATAGGCACATGCTAATTCCTGATGTAGTGGTTTCAGGCTTACTGTCCTTCAGCTGATCAGTTCTCCCTCTGCTCCAAGAAGTTTTCACTTGGGATGCCAGTGCCTCTGCAGTATTTCAGTGCAAAGTGAACCATCACAGACCACCTTTATTCTACCGTGTTCCTATGACTGTAATATTCCTTTGCCCTTCATTATCCCCTCCCTAATGTGCTACTTTTTGGTCATTTTGTGCCTGGCCTGAGAGGAACTGGGATTCTGGGGAATCAGCTTGTTTCAACCCACAGAAAGAGAAATGAGGTCACAAAACCACCAATGACACATAAGACAATATTACCCTAAACTACCAAGCAAATGCAGGGAAAGGGAAGAACCCAAAGTATTTTCTTCTACTACTACTTTTGTTTGGAAATTTAAATGGCTTCAAATTCTAGCTGCCCTCCATGACTTCCAGGCCAAACAGAGCAGATCCCTTTGTCTTATGGTTTTCACTGCCTGCACAGGCAGATGGCAAACCCCACCCAGATGCCATGTGCAGCAAGCTTAACCTCCACAGGCAGCGAAGGGGGATCCCCTCTGAGGCATACCAAAGTCAAGCAGATCATATAGTCTTTATCATAACCAGTCATAAATAAGTGTGCCTCTGAAATCCTTTAGATTTCTCTCACTTTGTCTGCTTGAGGGCTTTTCCCAAATCTCAGAGGCCTGATGGTAAATTTCTTCTAATTTTCAGTCTAAATTTATAGCCAATTTGAATTTTATCATTTGAATATTATTTATTCATATGCATTTGCTGTTGTGCCAACTTTACCCTTTTGCCTGAATAGATTTTCTACCTGCTGGAGAAGATGCTCCTTTGATATATTTATAGGGAGAACTATATCACATATCTGCCTTCATTTTGCTAGGCTAAGCAAAGCTCTCTTAAAAAGAAAGCCATCCATTTCTCAAGACACCTTCATAAGTTTTCTCAGCCTCAGTTCAGTGTGAACTTATCTTTCCTGGATGTGATTTCAGGAATAATATTCCTTGCTTTAATGTCAAGTCATGTGCTGGGTTGATACATACAATATTTTCTTAGTTCAGCTTCAAAATATATTGTCTGATGCGGTCTAGTGCAGTGAAACAGGCAGATTGCATAGTTGGACATGGATACTCCCAGTCCTTCTCAGTCTTTTATCAGCCCCCTTTTGGAGCTGTCTTGAAAATAAGAAAAAATGTGGTCCCAAGGCCAAAGTAAAAACTTTACGTCCCTCCATTTATCAAGGATGAACTTCAGTCTGATCTTCTGCTGTCCCAAACATCACCCAGAGATCTGCCAAGAGTCCTCAGCACAGTACCAGCAAGCTGATCAAACTCTGTGGTTTAAAAGGAAGATTAATACTATTGCTAATAACAATCATGATAATAACAGCAGTAATATATCCTTGAAAGAAGAAATACAATCCAATATGCTCAATTTTAAAAACTCTCTCCGCAGTGAAATCTCCTGAGCTTTTGCTCCAAGCTCACCCCAGTGGAAAGATCATGAGTTCAGTCTTCCAGCAAAGCAGCTCATCCACACTTAAGCTCACGTAGACAGCAATCTCACTTTACAACTGAGGTTAATCGGTCATGGCTGATGAGCTTTGTTTAATGAAAGACCATTTATATAGTGCCCTTTGGATAAAGGCTCTACATTTTAGCATTCAGGAGAAGGTAAATGGAGGAAATAGAGACATGAGAGGGGTTAATAGCAAGGAGTTAGTTTTTCTGCTGCTCTTTTTTCAAATGAGTACTATAAAATCAAGGTTTGCTTCTGGAGGATTTATTATTACTATCTTTCCTTCATGTGTTTACTTTCTCAGAGCCCAGGTGTGAAAATGAACTTCCATGCACTGCCCAGAAACTTGCAGCCGTCTGCATTTAATCTGAGCACCAGAGGCTGCTTGAGATGAATGTATTAAAAATTAACTGTCTGGGTTGTACATCTTCAATCTGAACCATCTCTAAAATTTCCAGTGTTGTTCCACTGCTTTATCCTCTGAAATAATGTAAGGTCAGAGTGTTAATCACTCATTTTTACTATGCTGCTAATGCAGCTTTTAAATTTCAGCCCTGTTTGTTTTTTTCCTGTTATGCTGAAAGCAATATAAAAATAATTAAAAAGAAACTTTGCTTTCACTGTTCTGCACTGGTACCCAGTGCTACCTGGCAGACCTTTAAAGTGTCGATTCTGCATGACTAATTGATTGCTTCATCTGGGGTTAATTAATTAATTAGTAGCAGAGCTGCATTAAAGATTGGAGGCATTCAGAACTCCCATAATGGACGGGAGCTTTATTAGTACATAAAATGAGTGTTTAAAATCCACACAGCATCTAATATGCTCTTGAGGCTTTCATTAAACAAACCTATAAAATTACTTGCTTCATTATGTATTTTAGTTACTTTCTTCACATTGTAAGATATCTCTTCACCTTTTTCTTTTGCCAGCCAGTTTTAAGTGCCTATTTGAAATCAATTTCTCTAATAATGGGCTTAATGAGCTCATCAATTAAGGCTGCCATAATGGAATGTAACTGTGTGGTTTCAGTTATCAGTTAAACTCTGGAACTAATTTCCATGCTTCATCTATCAAAAATGATTGGCTAATATTGTTTAGCTTCTGCTTTAGGATGATAGGGAGACCTCGGGCCCTTCTTCACTAATGTCCGAAGGGCTGAATTTCTTCTTGGAGAAGCAGAAAGGGAGGGAGGGGAGGTGGGATGGAAAGAACAATGAATGGAGAGATTTGGGCCTCTATCTGGATCTGGAGTAAGTGTGATCCTGTATTTCAATGCCAGCATGGTAATTAGTAGTAATGGATTACATTTTCAGACATATTAGATAAAATGATCGTTCCACATGAAAAATCCCATTATGAGTTTCTTACCTCTCGCTCCCTGTGTCTCTCTCCTTCTTTTACTTGCTCTCTCCATTTTAATAACCACTGCCCTTTTCTGTGACCCCTTTAAATAATGGCATAAACAGTCAATAGACCTAAGCATATAAATATTTCCTTAAAACAATGCCCTCACGTTTATAGCAGCCAAATCTGAATTTTGGGAAGTGCTTTCTCTGTACAGGAAAGAATAAATACCTCATCAAACACAAACATCTATCAAGTCAAGAAAATCCCCACAATTAATGGGGTATAAAAAAATTTTTTAGGAAATATTGTTAAAAAGCAGAAAAAACTAGAAAATCACAGTTTTAAATTTCTGTCTGTTTAATTTATGAATACTAAGAATATTTATCTGTTCTTGCTGTTAAGATTAGATCTGTACAGATTAGTGTGCAATAACATTTCCAGCTGATAGTGGGATTGTACTGATTTCCTTATATAATCAAAACTTTCCAGTTTAACAGTAACAAAATTTGGCTCACAACCCAGATGTTGACTGAAGTGTTAAAAACTTTATAGCTGTCAGAAAGTTTGTGTGAATTCTGTTGTGGCTGTATTTACTTCTCTTACAATGGCATCTGCGCTCTTCTGGGCATTTTCCAGGTGTTTGTAAGGGATGAAGGAACGAGATATTTTACAGGGAGAATGACAGGCTGGAGGTTGGTTGGAGGGGAATAGTAGGGACTTTTTTAATAGAGGCCCTTTAGATTCAATGTAATGGGGTACTCTTCAAGTAAGTGACTTGAAAACAATGGCACTGTGTGAGGGAGAAGATTGCATTTAGGTGTCAGAGCCTGGCTGCTACTTTTATTTTTGAGACATGAACCTTCTGTGTTACTGCACTGTTACTCAGTAAAACTGATAATTGGGAAAGTGCATAAGTACAAAAATGCCACCCTAGAAATGGTGCAGCTGAGAATTATTCCTCAAGCTTTGTTTTACAGAGCCCAGGAGGGGAGATGACTTTCAGCAGGTTATCAGCTGGAGCAAAGCAAAGGGGGTCTTTGAAGGTACAGGAGGATTTTGTGGAGATTTCCTTCTCTAAGGGAGCGATTAGTATCTGGCTCTTGCTCTGAGAGTCATTTTGTAATTGATTGTGCATTAATTTTCTAGCTCTGATCTTGCACCAACCCTTACAGTTGACTTATGTGAACTGAGCGTGTTATTTTTATCAAGTAAACTTTCCTTGCATGAATAAAATTAATACCGCAAAGATTTTTCTTATGGAGGAGTAGAAATTGTGGTAAAGCAAAAAAAATTAGTTTTCAAACATCTTTATAGTAATCATCATTTTAAATAATCAAGCTCTACAATAAGAGAGTGAGCTCTGTCATACAGGTAGAAAGCATTTAATTTTCAAATACACAAGATTACCAAATACTTTAAAGATAGTCTTTGGTACAAAAATTTCATATGTTTTGTATGTTTTTCTTCAAGTTAGATTTTATAGACAACTATAGAAACAGAATGTTGACAAAGGAAATATCAAGTAAAAGAACTCCAAACAGGTCCATAATTTTCTTGTGTACTTTTAACTATTTTAATAACTCATAACTTTTCCAAGAAAAATGTAAGGAAGTATTAGTGAAGGTTGTACCTAACTGAAGATTTAATCCCTCCTCACTTTCAGTTTGGATGACAAGGCTTAGGAAGCCCAAAATCAAAGCAGGAATCCTTTAGTTATATGTTCTGTATCATAGAGGAGCTAAGAGTCTTAAGCTCAATTTTCTTTTCCAACTGAGATGATTTTAATGTCTCTGATGTAATATAGCTGTAACACTTGTAAAGCCAATGTTATGCTAGTGCTGCAATTTATGAAATCACAGACAAAGAGAAATGCCAGTGATAGACATGAAGTTGTACACTTATATCCCATGCTCTGAACTCTGATTCAGCTCTGATTCTTTTGCAGATTCCCCTGATCATTCAGTCTTTTAAAATCCCTCACTGCCTGACCAGTTAGTGGGGATGGGCCGAGCCTGTGCTCCCACTTTGTCTGCCATTGATCTTTAATTCTGCTCTTGTAAGCATTTTTCTATCTCTTTGGTTTTACATTTACAAGCAGGCTGAAAGCTGAGTTGCCCAAGGGTTGCCTCCATCACAACTTCCATCGTGTCCTTGCCTTCCCCACAACCACTGCAAGGAGCTTCTGTGGGCTGTGGTTTGCCCCTTTTCCCTCTTGCAGGACACCAGGTCATGGGCAAGGATCTGACAGTGGGACCAGCCCTTTTTACAAGTCGAGAACCATAGGCAGCAGTGTATCCTCAAAAGCAGAGATCTTCTTTGGAAATCCTAGAGTAGGAGAGGACTCAGTGAACTCCAGTTGTTTGCTGCTGGTTTGTAACCTTAAGGGCAGAAAAGCACCACTTTTACACCTTGTCTTAGGACATGCACTGACCTTTGTTCTGGTTTACCCACCCCATACTCTTCACCTTTCATTTGTTTAAAGACAAGGTGACTTGTAACCAATTCCAAAGAAGATAGCAGGTTTATTCTGAATCCCTGATGGCTTCTCCCCACTACATTCTTCCCTTTAAAATAATATTGCTATTATTAGAAGGCACTGAAAACAGAGAGACAGTGTCACTGTCCACCAAGGTTTCGTTCTCTGTGCTATACCTTTGTCACAGGATAAGAGAAAGGGAACATGGCAGGCCTCAAAGCTGTGCATGACAGAGCTCTAAATAATAGTAGTAATAGGTATTTTTAAAAGTCTGTCTTTAAGGGTTGAATGGGCTCTGTGTGCCCCATTTACGCCTTTTTAATTCTTGAACAATAGCTGTGGGGTTTCTTTCGCTGCGGCACAGGAGCGAGGTTAAACATTATTTCTGTAACAGCCTTTTGTTTCCAGCTCCCATGGAGAGAGGGGGGAAAAATTGAGATAAAGAAGTGTTATTAAAATTGTGACACATGGCTCTGGGAGTACGTTAAAGATAGAAGGAGCCAGGACGTCAGGAAAGAAATAATGAAATGCAAAAATCACCCAGACTGACAATTGGGAGCCTATGTAGCAGCTTAGCCTGTTGGTCCAAGGCTATTTGTCATAATCAGCAGCACTTTTCTCATTAGCAAAAAGCCATTACCAGTGGACTTATCAGCAGCTGTGAGTTATCAAGGGGCACACAGCAATCCTAGCGTGCAGTCGTGGGGTTCAGCCGGGGTCCGGCTGCTTTAATAAGCCGCCAACTTCTTCCCCAAGTTCCCAGTCAGGTGTCACTGCCATTCCTGGTGAGGCAGCCCAGTGCAGTCTATTAACCACCTCACTCCAGCACCTTCCCACTCCCCAGCACAGGGGCAAAGCCTCTGCCCCTCCTCCTTGCTTTGTCTTCCCTCTCAACCAGCTCAGGGACCAGCTGGGCTGTGTCTTCCCTACCTGCCTGGACCAATCCTTCTCTTCTCCTCCCCTGCTCTTTTCCAATCTCTGCCCACTGCAACTTGCTTGGTCTCCTTGCAGCCACCAAACTGTTCTTCTGTTTCTTGCTCCTTCTTCTCAATTTTCGTTCCAGATAAAGCCCTACCTACTCCTTCCTCTTTCGCCTCCAGTGCCAACTGCTTGGAGGTGCCATCCCATTCCTGCACATGAGCAGTACAGGTTGGATTTTGGAGGAATGCCTCCAAACCTGTTCCAACTGCTGTGAGTCATCTAAAGTAACACGGCAACTTGGCTGTGTCTGAGCTCAGAGGGAGATTTTCCCTCTCTACTCTGTGTTCTGTGTGTCCTGTGGGATGGACAGTCCTATCATATCCTCTTAGGACATATTTAGACATTTATTTTCTGAAATTATTCTCTGTGATCTTTTCCAGAGGTCATGTCTTGCCTCCAACAGGCAACTAGAGCAAAAAATTGCCCTTTTCCTGTCCATGATGTGCTGTCTCCATGATAGGTGGCAATGAGCAGAGGTGACCATGGCAGGTCCTGGGCATAGAGCAGGGGTAGGAGAAGCTTCCAGGCTGGGAAAACTAGAGCTCAGCACCAGCCTGACATACAAGTATCCTTTCAGTGCTGCTTCAATAGAGACATCCAGGGAGAGGAAATAATGTATTCAACAACTTCATGAGTGCATCCAAAGTGTCCTTTTATCCCAAGGAAGGAAAACGTCCTTCAGCTGCTCTCTTTTTCTTCAAACAGGGATAAAAGATATGTTTTGCTTAACCTGTTGGTAGGAACTCCCCTTGAATGGGAGGAAATTCAAATCAATTGAGTGTCAACTTCACTTTCTTCCCTGTGACTGGAGTGGGAAATTTGAGACATTTTAAGAAAATAGCAAATAGTAGCTTGGGCAATGCACTGGGAGGTGAACATGTCCATCTGTGTATGGATGTGATGGTCAGTGTGCTGCTCCACCAGAGCCTACTGGAATCACTACAGGTCATGAACTGAAAGATTTGAGCAGATCTAAAATCTAATGAAGTCAGTGAAAAGACTCTCATTGACTTCAGGAGACTTTGACAGAGGTGCTAACTGAGTGGAAAAAATATAATCTTGCACAAAGCTAAAAATTATACCAGTACAAACAAATCCCCATAGTTGAAAGAATGGAAAGGTGAGATGTTCTACGTTGATTTAAGGACATCTCTATTTCCCATCCTTTGTTTAAGTTGGCTCTAAACCCACCCTTAGCTATGCTAATTTAAATTGATGCACAGTCAAACTTAAATAATTGATGCTGTCAGGGATGACAAAACATCTGCAGAGTCCATGGGTAGCAGTAATTTCGCCTTGCACTGGAATTTGCCATTTGGATACCTGTATTGGAAGCAGCTGCCCTGCAGAAGCATGGATTATCCAGGGTATGGATTATCAAACCTCTTCTAGACAATTGTTCAACAAATCTGCTGGTTGCCCTCCTTGGGGTAAAGCAGGAGCAGATGAATGAGTTTGTTGTGGACTTCCATTATGTAGAGAGGTCAGATCATCTTGCCCTGCCTGATTCCACTGTCACCTCTCCTGCATCAACATCAGAAATAAAATCTCAGAAAAAAAATTGGATCTTGAGTTGACAAAATACTTATTTACCTTTAAAAATATTTAAAGTATTCTGACTTCATATATTAAGGTTAACCCACTAAAAGGTTTTATTGGGCCAAGGCTGTCCCAACATATGATGCTTTGGATATTTGTAAATAGGGGATTTTTAATAGTATCATGACAATTTTTTTTT
>WEKY01058214.1:27691-37966 GCA_013390045.1 Picathartes gymnocephalus
TTAATGCAGGACTATTCCACAAGTTGGAAATCCATTCATCACTGCCTGTATTGTGCACCACTAGCTCAGATATGCTGTAGGAATTTTTTTCCACTATTGTCCTATGGTACAGATAGGTGTCTCATTTGGTGTGGAAGAATACTAAAAACATCAGCAGATTCCAGCTTTTGGAAACTGGAAGGACAGGCTGAAAGAGCAGACTGTCTTCATGCTCATTTTCTTTCCTTCTTATGTAAGTTCTATGAAGTCTTTTTGAGGTATTGTCTGGGAAATCATATTGTCCAGGAGCACAAACAAATATCTAGGTTGCCTCAGACCATAAAAAAATCTGCAGTGGTGGGGCACAGGAGCATGGCAGTGCCTGGTGTGGTGGGAGCAGCCCTCAGCTCATGGATTGAGGGCCATCAAACCTGACAGCTCCCAGGAGAAGAAGGGTGAAGGAGATGCCAAAGAGGGACCACAAAGGTGGATTTAAATATCTTAAGGAGGAGATTTTTCCTTCCCTCTTTTCTGATACCTTAACCATACAACTACAATGAAAGAGGAACTGCTGTAGTTTTATACATATGATCTATGCCACAGAGAACACCCACTCCTTTGCAAGCATTGCTGCTTGGAAACATCTGCCAAGAGCTCTCAGGAAATCCACACCAAACCACTGGCTCGCTGACTACTGGGTTAGTAAGAAAGGGGGCCCAGGAACCAGACTTCTGCAGATATTGCTTTCCCCAGTATTAGCTGTACAGGCATAAAACCTTCATTCTTTTTTTCACCTTTTCTCCCCCCAACACTTTTGGAATTTCTTTTTGTTTTTAACAAGTAAGATGCTGATAACAGGCAGCTGGACTTAATGATTGTTGTAGGTCACTTCCAACTGAATTATATTCTATTCTGTAATATGCATATTTCACACACTTATATTCTATTATCTGAGATTACAGGGGGAAAGAAGGTTGTTCATAGTTTGGAAAAGTTGTCAATTTATTTGCACTGTGAAGAGCTGAGATATGAGCATCTGAAACACAAGCAAATCAATTCTGCCTGAGCAAGGAACACCGAGCACCCATTGACTTCTCCAGTAGGGGTGAGTGGTTAAGGGGGGAGGGAGGGAACTGGGCCCCCAAGTGCATAATGCAAATTCTAGCAGATTGTCTCCATTCAAGGGAAAATCAAGGACAAAAAAACCCAAAAAACCAAAAAAAACCTCAAAAAACAAACAAACAAAAAAACAAAAAAACAAAAAAACAAAAAAACAAAAAAACAAAAAAACAAAAAAACAAAAAAACAAAAAAACAAAAAAACAAAAAAACAAAAAAACAAAAAAACAAAAAAACAAAAAAACAAAAAAACAAAAAAACAAAAAAACAAAAAAAACCCCAAACAAAAAACAAACAAAAAACCAACCAACCAAACAAACAAAAAAACCCCAAAAAATTCCTCTGGTTCCTATTGTGTTTTTCCTTCGTGGTTTTTGTTAAAAAACACAGTGGAGTTGACCTTGGAATATTTTTACTTCTAGTAAATTTTAGGATTCACTGTAGGAGAGTGAAGGCAATGTGGCACTTTTAATATCAGATGTTTTATACTTCATTTGGGGTGTTTTGTCTAATGGTCTCTTTCTTTTGGATCTGTGCAGCTCTATGCTTCAGGATATTGTTTAATGCAGATTTTCATATCCTGGGAAATATAAGAAGAATCTTCAGGGAAAATGCTACAATTTCAATGAAATAATTAGCATCTTACTTTTGAGATGTTTATAAGAAAGAACCTGATCAGTAAATGGCATTTATGTAAACTTGAACTTTTGTTGCAATTGAGCACAGAAAATAAATAATCTCATTATTTATCTTGCACATTGGTCCACTTTAAGACAGACAGATACATCTTGTAAATGGGACTGTAATCTCAGCCATGAGAATCAGCAAAGGAATTGTTCTCAAGAGACAGAAGCAGAGGAAAAGAACTGGAGGGGTAAATCACTCACTTTCCTTGAACAGTACTTGTCCAAAAAAAAAAAAAAAAAGGCAAGAATGATCATATCACATCTGTTCTTTTGGGCAGAATTATAACCAAAGAGTTGTGATACTAGAGTTATTAAATATTTCAGATAATACCCATTGACCCTGCAACCCATTTGATTCTCTCCCCATGTCTGTTTTTCCATTTTTTTTTCCTGAAGATTACTAGAATTCTCCATAGAGTAGGAAAACAGCTCACCTTTTGTTCAGACTTAGGCACAGCAAACACTAAGATCTTTATTATTATTTTGCATACACAGCTTGTGCAAAACAATGCTTAATGTGGATAAATATAAGCAATGTATGATAATCCTAGATATTGCTATAGAATAAGATGAAAGGGTCTGAGTAATGCTGGAAAGGTATAGAAGTATTAATGGAATTCAAACAGAAGGGAATATGCTATGTAGTACTGCTAAAAATATAAAAGTCTACTTCTTATATTAGAAAAGTACCTCATAGAGAAGAAGTTCTTGGCTCTTCTCCCAATTCAGCAATTAACTTTGTAAATTAAACCCTTATTTCACTGTTTGGCTGCTTTGGATTCTTGCAGTACTCACCAGAAGTGAATATTCACTGCTGTTCTGCCATTGAATCTGAGGGCAGAACCTTATCTGTGAGTCAGCAGCACAGAGCCAGGTGTGCTGCAGCCATTGCTCTGCCCATGCTGGACATAAACAAGTAATAGCCTCTATGTGAAGGTAAGGGATGTCAGTTAAAGGGGCCTGTGTTAATTAAGTGTGTGGCTATAGGCAGCTCAGTTTCTGATGTCGGAGGAATAGAGCCAGCATAGCAACACCTGCATTAGAAAGTGCAGCAGGATGAATGAATTATCCTGGTGTCAAAAACATAATCCTAAAAAAGTACGGTGTAAATTAATATAGAATTTAGATTTGCTAATTTAGCCTGTGTCCAGAGGAGACACTGATTTATGGACCCTTGCAAGCCTAGAGAACCCTGTAGCACTCCTTATGCAATACAAACACTCATGTAGGAATTCCCCCAAGCTTTTATGGAAAGATGCAGCTGCTTTTTTGGAAGTGCTGAAGCTTCTGAAGGCTGTGTGTGTGTGTGACTGAGTGTCTGTGTGTCAGCTTACATGCTACAGGCATCTCCAAACAGCAATGTTCCTTCTGAAAGAGAAGTATTTGTGGACAAACATGGTCTTTGTAATTTATTCTGCACATCTTGAATATTGAGGAATTTTGAGTGGCTTGGCTTTCCTGGCAGAGCTGATGCCATATGAGATCCCCTTTTAGAAGAATGACTGAGTGATGCAGAGAGTTTAAGTGACAGTTCATTCTCTTCTAAGCTTCCCCTCAGCCAGTCTCAATTTGCAGAAAGAGATGGAAAGGGAAACAGGGAGTGAGGTACTTTATAAAGACAAAAATCACAGACATGAGATGAAGACCCATTTGACCACCTAATCCCCAGACTTCCAGGAAGAGGATGTACTTTATGTAATCTGCCAACAGATTCTCAAGACTGAAGATGACAGTGGGAACAAGAATCACTAATGGAGAAAAAAGTGGTCATGCAAGAGGGAAAAGTCCAGATGACAGTCCAGAGTCTGTACCTCCTTAGCATTATTCTCACCTTGGTCTACCTCCCTGTGCCACATCAGAAAGCTGGAAGTACCTGGAAGTAGAGGACATCCCAGACAGTTTGTAGGGAAGTGTTCCCAGTAACTTTTGCTAATGTTTGTGCAGCCACTGTGTCTATTTTTATTAGAAATATTACAGAACACTGTCACTTTGGCAGTCTCCATGGACATCAGTTCTTGGAACCTGGCTGGATTCTCTTCCAAGTTGCTTTTCTCTGAGTCTTAGATTGTTGCCCTTGACTTCAGAAAGTATTTCTTTTTAGACTGGATATTGAAATATCAACTATGAAATGAGAGTATTAAGGAGGGAAATAACCAGTAACACCTAAACTTTGATATGATCTCTAGTTCAGCCTATGTAAAATTCTTTGGTGTGGTGATGTAAAATTTGTCTCTGATGCTCCCTTTCAAGTTTCTTCTTATCAGCTGAATCCCCTTATTTTCCACCTTCAGCTTTGTCTCCACGAAGTCCTGTTCTGTGTCACTGTTTGTCCATGTTTTTGTCATGTTTTTTGGACAATCTTCACTGAACTGATAAGATCAGAGAAATTTCTGACTAGTTTTGTGAAAACTGGCAGTAAGGAAGGGTGTAACCCTTTGTGGGAAGGGGTTATCTCTTCTGAAAAGCCTATTTTATGAGTCCCAATGGAAATCAGTGTTGAATTTTATGTCTAAACTCATGTTCAAGCATCATATAAGAGGTCCTGCTGCTATGTGACACCTTCAAGCCTTAAATACCCTGTATTTTACCACACTATCTTTCCTAAGGTCTCTTAAAATTTCAGGTTTTTTCAAACTCTTATTCTCATTCAGATTTGTATCATCAGAAAAGAATCTCTAAATAAGCAGAAAATGTTTAACATTTCAAAGTTTTCTGCCTTATCCCAAAGTAGCTGACCCAACCTTTAGTCTCACAAGTGGCATACTTTCCCCTCCTGCTCCCAGGGGTGTGCCTATGAGAAAAGGCTGCAGCCTTGGCCTTTGATATTGCACCTTATTATGCTCAGATTTTCTTAGTTATTTCCCCCAGGACTTAAAAATCTTGAGGAAAAAAATCACAAAACTGCTTAATCAGTGGTGAGTGAACAAGTGCAGCCTCCTGAAAGAAACAGAAGTTCTTGGGGTGCAGCAAGTTCATTATGACATATTTCACGTGCCAGAAAGAGCAAGGAGACTTCAGCAACTTCACAAAAAGCAAGGAGACTTCAGGACCTTGAGAAACAGATAAGCTTTACACCATTCTCAGAAGGTTAGTGGGCTTTGGCACTGACAGCCCGGTGGGGAACATCAGAATAAAGCCTGTTATCTGACAATCTCCAGGGCTGCTCTGCAGGAGGTCAAACATGGGATGTGGCAGCATTCATGTGTGCTCCCACCTCCCACCCTGTCACAACAGCACACAGAAACTTGTCTCTTAGGTGTGGAGATCTTAAACTACTACAAAAAACACCTTGCCTAGGCCAAATGTCTTGAGCGGGGGTTTTGCCAGGCACAACTGGCCTGGGGGAGATGATCATCATAGAATCATAGGATGGTTTGGGTTGGAAGGCACCTTAAAGGCCATCTTGCTCCAACCCTCCTGCCATTGGCAGGCACACCTTCCATTATCCCAGGTTGCTCCAAGCCCTGTCCAACCTGGTCGTGAACACTTCCAGGGATGGGGCAGACACAGCTTCTCTGGGCACCCTGTGCCAGGGCCTCACCACCCTCAAAGAAAACAATTTCTTCCTAACACCTAACACCTGTTCTCAGTTTAAAGCCATTCTCCCTTGTCCTATCACTACATGCCCTTGTACAAAGTCCTTGTAAAATATGTGGCACATGCTGCAGGCAGGACAATGTCACGCTGCCCTTGTGTCATACGTGCATATACAAGTTTGAATTTCTTGCAAGAAAACGGATTCCATCCCTTGAAAAATTTTGCCTCAGAACAGTACAGTCAGTGGGAGCAAAGGAGTTACCACCCTGAGCCAAATGAATGCCAGCACCCAGCTCCTGCTGATGGACAAGACCTGCTGCTTACAGGGACAGCTGAGAGCCCTGCAGGAGAACAGTCTTTGTTAAGATAACGTGGGAAAGGACAAGCTTCATTCTAACCTTTAACAATTAGAATTGTTTTCAAACCTGAAACAGTCAGTTCAACACACCTTTCTAGTTTTGTGTCTGTAATTCCAGCTGTACTCTGAATGCTTTTTATTAGCAATATAGAGCCAACACTGCATAAAGCTGATTTAAAAGAATTTTGTGTGAATGTAAGTGCTGTTGACTTCACTGCAGGGAAAGAAAAAAGCGCCCCCCCCCTCTTTCTTCCTAGGCTGTGAGATAGCACTCTGAGACATACACCTTATGGTAAATTGGAAAGTACAGGGACAAAAATAGTAAAGAATTGGTTACCGGAGCCTTACTCCACTGAAGCTGACAGGTATCTCTCAATAGATGTTCATGCATTTCAGACAGGCTCTATGAGACCAGTTAAATGTTTCACTAACATTCCAGTGTTAAATGGTTTAATTATTTCACTCCTGTTCATGCTAAATTTAAGAGTCTATCAGAAATGAAGCAAACCAACAAAAAAGGCAAGGCTGGATTCTTACCGGTTATTTCCCTTTCCCAGTGGAGCTATCATTTCAAATAGAAAACAGGGGAATAAAGCCTGTGGCTGTGACAGGGTTAATAGTAAAGACTGCTTTTTTTATTTTTTTTCCATTTGAAATGGCTCCATGGTTCGAGAATGACTCTTTGCTTCCCCTCTTAATCTGTATTTTACGAGTGAGAAGCTTTGCATTATGCAAATCGTTAGATAGGAACAGGTGACATTTCAGCAAAGAACATGATCAGCGGCCCGGGCCTGGATTGGGCTACTGATTTATACATTAGTATTTGTCACAAGGACCGCAAGTACTTCAGACTACACTCTGCAATTTGCTTTTCTATTTTTTCCTCCCCACAGTCCTTAAGGTGGAAACTTCATCAAAGTATTTAAAACACACTGGCTGGACCAAAGGGAGCCGATTTTGTTCTGGAATCAGGGCTGAAACAGCACAGCCTTGTTTTGATGGCTGTTTGCTGGTGTTAATTATCACTCTATGGTTCAGGCATGCTGGAGCTCCTGCACATCTGCACAGCTCCAGATCCAGATGCTCTGCAGCAGTGAGAACCCCCTGGTAGTCCACTGGCCCTACTGCAAAATGGGGAAACCTGAAGGGCAACCTGGACTTTTATTTAAACTCTATGAACAATGTAAACAACAGACATCTTCAAAATGAAAAATGTGCCAGAATGCAACTATTAATTGTTCATTTTTATTTTTTCTCTTCTGGACATTCTCTAATGGCAGGCAGGCTCAATAGAGATTGATTTGTATGCCATGAGATATGTTTTGGACTGTAAATTATTTCTGAAAAAAAAAAAACCTACTGGAAAAAAGGAGGGGATTTACTGCCATTGAATTTAACATCAGAAATGGTTGTTTTTCTTCCTTTCATCTTCTAGTTCTCTGCAGCATTTTGTTTTTTACTTTTACAGTGGCTTTGCTCCTGCCCTGCTTAAACTTTAAATTATGACAATAGCTTAAATCAGGGAACAGGAGAGGTTATTAAGTGGTCCGAGTGTCATTCAACAGCAAGTTAAAACCATGCTGTTCCCAGCAGTCTGTCTGTGCTCCTCAGCACGGCCGGGAGAAGCCTGTTTGGTGTGCAGGACATGGTGGTTGTGTACTGGGAGCAGCACAGCAATTACAGACTCTGTATTTGCCAAAGGCAACATGGCAACATATTTACCCAAATGCAGATTGCTCATTCGATTTCACAGGAGACTTTAGTGCAAATATAAACTGTTGGTCCTCTTTTAAGCTGCCTGGCTGCTCTAAGGCACTGGGACTGTGGCACAGCCCTCACCCCAATGCTGCGGGGACATGGGCTCAGGGGAATGTCACCAGCAACATTTACTGCAAATCAGGGGAGACAGGGAAGGCAGAGGCATCACCTTCCTCATTTGGTGATTCTGCTGGTGTCTATTTCTCCCTGTCACTGCCTGTGCCCATCCCAGGCAGGGCCCTTCCTTGACTGTGCACCCCTCATAGTGACATTTTTTGCTCTCAGTGCTCAGCAGAGGCTCTGTGAATGGCTCCTCTAAAGGTAATAAACAAATGATTGGGCTGTGAGAACATCTGCTCCGCTCTATGTACTAAGGCTGCACTGTCTTGGGTCCCTGAACCAGCAGGAGCCAGGCAACAAGAGCTGCTGTTGCTTCTCATCATTCCAAATCTAAGATAAATCTTGGGCAAAAACAACCTCTCAGTTTTCTTAAAGTTTTTCCTAAGGGCCACGCTACTTCAGAAGATGGTATATGTTCTTCCCCTCCTGTTTCTTAGTCTTTTGGCTCTTTCTTTGATGAATACAAACACAAAACCAGTTCTTCTCATCAATGCTGCAGGACTTGGACATCTTACATCTATTACAAAGGAAGCATATTAGGTCACGTAAACAAATTTGGTTTATATCTTGCCATATACTTGTAATATTGATGATTCTTTGGGGCTGAACTTGAATAAGAAGCTACCTTCACAGCTGTATTTTCTCATTTCTTCTGTTTTCATCTCTATGGATGGTAAAATGACATAGAAATAACTAGTTCCAGATAGTCCTCTTTTCTCTAAACCTCTCAGGTGTGTTGACAATTCACTGTCCTTGGAAGTCATGTTTCCCTGACCTTTGAAAACACTTCTACTTAAAAATGTCTCATTTTAAGACAAGTGTAGAAGAACAGACTCTGTTGGGTATATCATTCAGCATATGACACATAACTGCAGTCACATCCACAAATCCTTCAATAGGATCATATTTTACTTTGAGTTCCTTGGTTTTTAGCTGGAGTAAAGGCTTAAGCTCCTTCTTAATGTGTTTCATTATCTCCTTAAGGCAAGTTTAGCAAAGATAAGAATGTTCTTCTGAGAATGGCACCAGCCCATAATTCATTCATGTCAGAAATCATCACCATTTCTTATTGTCATCCCAATTAAGTTTTAGTTCAATCCAGATGTTCTCAGCTATGGCCACAGCAACGCCTTTGACATGAGCCTGTGCTATGGGTGATCCTCCCAGTGCTGAGGCCAGCTGTGTGAAGGCTCCTGGTGCTGGGAGCAGGAGGAGCTGCACTGGCTTTCCCAGACATGCTCCAGGTCCATGGCCCTGCTGTCTGGAAGGATGGGTAGCACAGCCTCCCATGCTGTGCTGGACCACTCAGGTGAGGTTTGCTGTGTGCATTGGTTTAGAACTTCGGGGGTTTATACCCAGCCACTACACACCAAAGCTATAAAATGACCTAGTGGTAGAATTAACACAGCAAGCAGTCCAGACCCAGATGAAATCAATCCCATAACACTGGCACAAACCACACTGTGATCATATTTACTGACATCTACAATGAATGACTATGACTGTTTTTACAGTGCTGATTTTTCTCAGATACATTTTTGGTTGTCATATGAAATACTTACTGAGTTTCCACTGGATCCACATTCCACTGTATTTTGAGGATGGGGTATCTTTCTCCTACCTTACTAACTTCCACTGCTTCTGTTATTTGTGTATCATCTCTCTGATCATATTTTCTGTTAATGTAACACAAACCCCTCAAAGCTCTTATGGCATTTCTCGGAGGCTGGTTAATTTGTCTCCATGCCAATGAGATAATTATGATTATCCTCATTTTACAGGAGGGGAAGCTGAAAAAGAGATTTGACAGAATGCTTTGTTTGGAAGAAACATGCTTGTGTGTATGCAAAGTTATCACTCACAGATTTGTATTTCCTCTTGTATTTATAGAACCAATAGTCTGCTGAGGCCAGAAGGTGTGTGCATGTGTCTAGGTGGAATCCTTTCCTAAAGTAGGTGTGAACAGCAGGTCTCCGCACCTGTTGTCACAGAAAAGGCAGCATGAGCTACAACATTTGTTCTTTCATTATTAATAAGACTCTATCACTGAAACCTCTGTCTATAGAGGCAATGCTGGCTTTATTGGTGTTTAAACACTGTTACGTCTCTGATGGGATTAAAATGGAGAAAATATATCCTACATTATTAGACTTGAGGCACTGAGGTGTCTTACCCAACTGTCCTGGTTTGAAGGACAGGTGTGTGCTAAGGAAGGCAGGAGCCTCTCTTGGAATGGAGAATGTGAACCCCTTCCCTCCAAAGTATTGTAATTTTGAAATTAAAGGGCTCTCAGGCGAGGATATAGGAATAGGAATAACAGTTCTTTACTAGTATTTATAATAAAGTGAACAAACAACAACTCTTATGGCATTAACAACAGAACAGAACCAGGAACCCGGTCCCAGCTCTCTGGGCCTGCAGGCACTGTCCCCTTGGGTGCAGTTCCGGTCGCAGCCGGCAGGGGGCGCTGGTGGCGCTGGGTGGGCGGGGCAGGTGCGATGATTCCCCCGCGGCTGCAGGGGGCGCTGTGGCGCGAGCTCCAGCAGACACGGGGCACGGCCGGGAGGGGAAGGGCTGGAGGACAGAGGGGCTCTGCTTCAGGAACGCTCTCGATCCCGGTGCTTCAGCAGGACTCTTGGAAAACATCAAACTGGGACAGTAGGACGTCTCAGCAGGCAGGGGGAGCGGGGCTGCAGCGCAGTGAAACCCAGAGCAGTGC
>WEKY01058214.1:43119-55619 GCA_013390045.1 Picathartes gymnocephalus
AAACTTAAGTCTCTGCAAAACTGAAGAAGGTAATGAGAAATTTTGGAGGTTACTAAGACCTTGTTTTCTACTGGGAAAAAAAAAAAAATTACAATATTTATAATAATTTAAAATATTGTTAAATTTATGAAATATAATTTTATCATCTAAAATGTATATATCAAATTTGCATGATTTAATTAGACTTTAAGCTGAATTGAAACATTTTCTTTGGACTTGTCTTTGTACAGATGACATCCTAATGGTCTCTGGAGATCATATTTCAGCTCTTTCTTGTTCCCATTATTACCGTTAACTTTAATTCATATCCCATAATAAAAGGTAATGTCTTTTCACCTTAAACCCATCATAGTCCTGTGGCTGTGGCAAGTGTTAGGGAATGTGGCTGAGTGAAAGCATATGTGAGATATCCAAAGAACTTTTCCAATGACTTGGTCACTTGTTGCTTCTCATGTGTTTGCTACATCTACTATTAAACTTACAACCCTTGGACATGGATCTGACTGTTTTATTGGCCAAATTATTTAGCAAAATTTTCATGCTCAATAAGTAATACAGCCTGCAGTTTTTGGTGCAAGAAAAACTTCATTTAAAATTGATTTTCAAGCACACACATTTGACTAGTTGTGTTGGGAATATGCACTCATTAAATCAGTGAACAAATAAAATTTCCTGTGACAAAAAAAACCCCCATATAGCTCACACCACCTATCCAATCATTATTTAGCAATAAAGTTTGATGAATATAGAAATAAAGGCTACTCTAGAATTTTGCATAAACGATGGCATTCTACAATTTTTTAAATAGAAACCACTGGCTGAGTGCTAGTTTACTTTTGAGTATTCTGGCTTTAGTCATTGTACTAGTGATTTTTTGCAGGATGAATTTTTGACTATGTGAAATATACAATAGGACATGAATAACATTGTATGTATTTTGGTTCATTGAAATCTTCATTTTGTAACATCAAGGAAATTAGATTAATGTAAAATTTTTTCTACCTTCACCTGAACTAACAGGCTGTTTTTAAGGTTCCATTGTCTAGACAGGTGTGTAAATGCATTGTTTAAGGGTATATTTGTTCATGCAGCAGCTAATATTTTCAGCATATCTTGGAAAATTTGCCTTACAGGTCAGTATGTTTTGTGACAAAATTTATGCATAATTAATCTTGATTCCCCAAGCACTTCTGCCCACACCCAACTTTGCCTCTATGATTAGCTACATTAGGTTCAATAGAAGTAATTACACCCTAATTTAGGTTTGTGCCTAAGCATTTGCAGGATCAGAACCTAAAATGTCAAGATCTCTGAGAAAGTGTCATATCTTTTTGCTTGTTTCTGTTCCAGGCCTAACACATTTTGAGATGCTAAAAAAAAAAAATATAACAAGGGGTGATTTTTATCTGTATGCAAAAATTCTCCAGGTTGTCAACATCTCTCTTTCTGGACTGGTTCACTATGTAGTTTTCTATGGCCTGTTTACATACAAGCCATTCCAAAACAGCATATATATCAAGAATTAGCTTAGCATGTTGTTTTTCTCTGCCAAAGACCCACAAAAAATTGTAGGGATAAATGAGCTTCTTATGGTGATTAACAGTACAATGATGCATAGCAGACAACTGACTGCAGACTGCCTTGGTTACACTACTCATGTTCGTTTCTAATTTTCTCTGTGGAGGGTCAGATTCAGGGTCAGGTTCAGTGGACTTAACGTGTTTATGGCTATTGGCTTAGAGAAGAAGGAAAGAAAACCAAACATATGCTGGTAAAACCCTGGCTGCCTCTTCTGTCAGTGTTACCATTCAACTTCAAAATTTTAGACCCCCAGTCTTTGGCTCTCTTGCTGGTTGAGGATGGCTGCTGATCTCACTGATAAAAATTGCCATTTTCTGCTCATTTGACTGTCACCCTTCCACAACCTCCTGAAGTGGTTTCGACATTGCTGTGGCAGCAACTGAGGAGCACAGGTGTTTTTAAAAATCACTATAAATGTTGTTGTGCTCTTTTCCTGCCTTGCACATTGCTACACACATTAAGACAAAACATAACTCTTATGAACAGTGCAATGTGTTTATTTGCATGACACCATCCAGCCTCTAATTGTCTCAGTGCTGTGCAGAGGGCAGACTGGGGTAATAAGTGGCAGCAAGGGCACAATTAAAAGTATGAAGAAACCTACATGTTTGTGTTTTGTACTTTTCTGAAATGCCTCCTACTGTTTCTGTAAACTTGCTTGTGACACATGGTTACTATAACTGAGATTCTTCTAATTTGCCCTTTCTCATATAACTATAACTGCACCTTTTTATTTTTGCACATAGTACATAATGATTGTTTGAAGAGATAAAGATACTGACAAGTCTTGATGGCAATGAATATGGGTCAGAAGATATTTTGCACCAAGACAATTTGTAGTTTTCCTTCAACAAGCCTGAAGAGCACAAGATTGCCAATGTTTTTCCAGTTTTTAGGGGAAACTCCCCCCCCCCCCCCCTCCCCCACCCCCAAACATAATGATATTTCACATTTTCGTGTGAGCTGCATCTGAGTTTGGGCCCATAATGCTACTGTTCTCCAGCTATGAGCATCTGCCAGCTCAGGGTGAAAGTCCATGGCACCACAGGAAGGAAGTGAGAGTTCTCAGAAGCTTGCTTCAGGTGGGTTCACAGAGTGGTTTTGGCCCTGGGTTTTGGCACATTGACTGTCTAGGACATGTCAGTAGTGATGTCTGATCATATTTGAGTAGAGTCTTTGCTCCAAGTCCTAGACCTTTACTGAACGTGATTACAAACCTCCACTACACAGAGGCAAAGGATGCTGTGCTATCTATCTGCTAGTTTGATGGCATTTACTAGCATATGTGTGGTTAGAGACCTTAAGCAGGCCACGGGAGATTTGGGTCCTGGCCACCCCTTGGCCTGAGAGAATTCAGACCAATGTCTTTATCTCCGGGCTGTGCTGAGAAAGGGGAGAGGGAGGAGGCTGTGCCTGAGCCTGGCAATTCACTGGCGGAAGCAGAGCAGAGGAAAAAGAAGGCTATAGCTCTGCAGGCAACACAGGAAAAATCATCATCCTCCAGGTATGAATGGAACCCCGGGCTTCAGCTCACTCCCAA
This sequence comes from Picathartes gymnocephalus, assembly GCA_013390045.1. Classification (NCBI taxonomy): domain Eukaryota; kingdom Metazoa; phylum Chordata; class Aves; order Passeriformes; family Picathartidae; genus Picathartes; species Picathartes gymnocephalus. Next base: position 46,241 of record WEKY01058214.1, read on the forward strand.
AGCTTTTCCCAGGGATTTGCTTCAGCCACCCTGGGCAAGACCTCAGCAAAAAGGTCCAGCCAGGCTGCAGCTGCTCTTGCTGTGCTTGTAGAGCCCCTGGTGGAGAGTCCAGATGTGATAACAGAGAGAGATTTTCTGCCCGGGCAGCTGTGCTCCCAGCACAGGCATCTCTGCTCACACTGCTCAAAGTGCTCTTGTGCAGGAACAGCACATCCACAGCTGGGGCACAGCAGCATCCACAGCCAGGACAGAAATAATTCTGCTGAATAGGGTGGGGATCATGAGTTTGCCAGAACTCTGCCAAAAGAATGTAACAAGTCAGCTGTGACCCATGCTTAGGTCAGAAACTAGCTTGAATTCTAGTCTGTTTCCTACCCTTGTCACACTTCTAAATGCCACCACGCAGCAGAATTCGTGTTTGCCATAGGATTTGTGCAGTATTCTGCTTCACTTTATAAACATATTTTATGTAAATCAAGTGTTAATTACCCCTGCTCTGTATTTTGTGTTGAATATAATTTTTTAAATTACAGGCTCCATCCTGGGTTAAGCCTGCATGCCTGTTGTTGAGCCAATTATCATAAATTCCCCTGTAACAATTAACAATATTGGTACAGAGCTGCATGTATTTTAAATGTTATAATTATGCTCAGCTCTTTTGTTAATTGGCCTATCTGACTCTTTACTTTTTATGCTGCTCATCTGCTCATTACCACAGCCATTTAATTCAATTAGCACCTTAATTAGAAGAACAGCCATGTCCAATGTCGTAGGACTTGTCAGAGTACGCGGCTTGATTAGCAAAGACAAACACACCATGCAAATCAGGCTGTAACATTTGGGGGCGGCAGGAATGGAAGGCAGCCAGCTGGTGAAGTGGAAAAGGAGTGTGTCTTCATCCCCCAAAGCTTTGCCAGGAGAGAGGAAATAAAGAAGGCATCAGACTGAGGAAGGAATAAAATAATTTACAATTCCACAAGTTAAGACATCACTTAACATGGATGGTGTGTAACTCCTGAGGACATTGTCACTACTAAATTATCTCCTACCCCCAGTGCTCTTAAAAAAAACCAAAACAAAACAGAAAGAGATGTGTAAAAATAATACAGTAATCTCCTACCATATCATATGTCCTTTTCAGAATAGGAAGTCAACCCCCAAAGTCTAGATTCAAAGGGAGAGGGGAAGAAAAAGAAATGCCCTGATCCCAGGTATAAATCCACACAGCTCCACTCATCTATGCCAAGGGAGGAGTGGGCCCAGGGTATTTTAAAATCACCCATTTGACCTAGACCCTCTCATTTAGGATGTCAGCATTGTTGAGGAGAGACATGAGGAGCTATAGAATTGTATTTTTAAAAAAAAACCAAAACCTGCATTTTCCAAGAGCAGTTTAAGTCTCAGTTTTGTTTTGTGCCAGTCTATTTAAATCTTTATTCCCTGCCTATTAATTCTCCTAATTAGAATTAAATGAAGCATGCTAAATTGCTAGATTAACCAATAATTAAGCAGGCAAAGCACTAACGTTTAATACACACAGGCAGCTCTTTCTCTTTTGTGATAGCACCATGTCATGCCTGCTCATTTTATTTGAAAGGAATTAAGAGGCTTGTCTTCCGTGATCAACACCCCCTCCCATATTAACTTACATAAAATAAAGACTTTCCCAAAAGGGGATCAGTTTCCAGCTAGTTATCAAGGAACTCTTGATTTTATTTTTTAATTCCTTATCTGTGAACCCTTGTGAAACCTATTTGAATCAGTTGGCTCAGGAAATCCAACAGCTGTACATATATTTAGCAGATAGTAGATTTTAATTAAAATGATATATAGTTTGTGTGGTGCTCCTTTTATTCTGTGCTATTTCTTTATTTCTGCTCATGTAATGAAGTCCTACACTTATTTCCAGAGGATGGCAGTCCCTCTCCCTCCCTCTCACCTCCCTGTGTCATGCCTCGCTCCTTCAATATTCATTTTACACATTATTTTGTCTTTATGGCATGCACCAGCCTGTGGGATCTCTCAGTATCACACAGTCCTTTCTGTGTGTAAGCAAGGGGCTGTGCAGACCCATCATGGGCAGTCTTGGTGATTTTGAAGGTTATTCCTTGGGTGTGTAAGTGCTGGAAAAGCTGGGTCAGGAGCAGGACCAGCGTGTTCAGAAGGAGGTTTGTGCCTCTTAGGAAGGTGCTGGTTGTGCCTTGAGCATGTAACTCATTCATGTACAGAGGGCAGCAAAGGCTCATGACAGGGATTGCACAAAGCTGCTCAGTCCCATGGCAACTGAACACATATGTTCTTGTCTTTTATTCCTTGAGGTTAAGCTCTTTGCCAAAATTTGGAATATTTCTCGTTGTTCCCACCAGGAATGGAAAAAAATGTGATGGAGTCAGAGGTTTCTCTTGGGATATCTATCCAGCGTTTTGCAGATAGATCCAAATTTATTTTGCCTATGCGTTGAGCAATCTGCCTTTGAAGAGAAAGCTGTGTGGCTGTGTTTAGGAGCTGTGGCTTCTGTTTTGAAACTATTTTGCAGCTGTTTGGCTGCACAACAGGCAGGGTAACACTGCCTTTGATGGAATCCCATAACAAGAAAGACTGGCCCAGAGGTCCTGTTTCCCAGAGGTACCAACAAGAGGCTGTGTGTCTGCTCACAGTCCCATCTCTCTTGTGGCCAGCACTTTGCCCCAGAAGAGATCTCTCGAAGTGGATGTTTAAACAATATAGTTGAAATGATGTAGCATCACTCTGCAGATGAAAGGGGACAATTTCTGTCTTGTGTCTTCCCTCTCCAGGTGATTCTGTGCCTTTTGGTACTTACATGAGCATAATCTGAGATAATTTTCTTTTCCAGTCTGGAGGAAAAGCAGTGCAAGAAAATAGACTTTTTCCACTGGCTTGACCAGTTGCATCTGCACACCATAAGGCAAATGAATATGGAGGCATCACGAGGGCCAGAGTACAATCTGCAGTGATGGGCGGTGATTGGCCTGTTCTTAGAGTAGTAAATCAGTAGCTTAGCCCAGATATCACCAAATTGCAGTTTATGCTTGTAGACACATAGCTATATCCTGGAGTAAAATCATGGATAATGAAAGAACAGATTTGATTTGTTTTGATTTCTTCTTCTCAAGTGAGCAGTCCTGCTGGGTCCAGGGAAATCTATGTATCAGTGCTGAAGACATCAAAATTGCCTTATTTCAGAGTTTTTCAGAAACTCAACACAAAGTCCTGAATAACATCAAGAATTTCAAAGCTCTTGATCCCAGTTCAGGCAAAGTTTTCCAAGCAGCAACTCTCCATCAGGTCAGCATAGTCTCATGTTCGTGTTCAATGCACATCTCTAACCAACCTGAGCAACACCAAGTGCTTATGATTTGGAGATAAAGCCATGCAAATACCAGCATCTGGATGTGGTTTTTCTCTGTCTCTCTCACATGCTCCCCAATTTAAGGCTGTATAGATGAGCATGCACTTGAATACTTTGGCATAAAACTCTTTAAAGGTAATGCCAATGCATATATCTCGGTATGAGCTAGTGCTCAGGGGCCTGAAAAGGACAATTTGTAGAGTCATGACCTAAGACAGGTTTGAACCCAGGTATGTTCAATTTAAAATAAAATTAGAACAATGGCTCAGAATCATTAGGGATAACCATTCCCACCAAGAATTTGGCCTGGTTTTGCAGTTGCTTGTACAGACCTGCAGATTAACATGGAGAACAATATGTGCCCTCTGAATCCTTAATGTCAAAAAATAATGGTGAGATCATGGGGCCTTGGAAGTCAAGGTAAATCAAGATGTGAGTGAATGCCTTCATTTCTGTGAGGGCCAGACTGAGCTAGCTGGATTCTAATTTCTCAGCTGTCCTGTGGTATGAACTGTGTGGCCCCTGCAGTACATGCTGAGGACAGCAGAGTCTGCCTTCCCTGTTCGGCTGGCTGGCTGATTGATTCATTCCTCTCCTTTTTTTCAAAGCAGGCTTCTTACATGCTTTGGTGAACATCTTAGTCAGTCTCTGGTACCTCTGTCGATTCAGTGTGTGTGTGTGTGCGCATGCATGTGTATTACACTTCATCTGCTTGATGCAATAATATCTTGTGGGAATGTGCAGGCTGTAAACTTCTTCATAACATCCTGTTCCTGCAACTTGGAGATATTGACTCTGAAGGGAAACAATGGCATGAATAAAATAAAAATAAAAAAAGTTAATTATCCTTTGTGTTTGTAATTTAATTAAAGATGCAGTAAAGTTTTACTGTTTTTCCAGGTGATGATGTTTAGGGCTCTGAAAAGCTATTTGTGCTGGTGAGATTAAAGTGCATTTTAAAATGTTCCCCGAGCACTTTCACATTTGTTGATAGATTTTTAAATTAAACTTTAAATTGTAATCTAAATTACCTCCAACAATTCATGGTCCCTGTAATGAACTCCCACCATTCCTGCTGTCATCTGACTATGATATACTGTAAATGGTAACTGCTCAGGGTTTTACTGAATAGTGCTTTGGTATTACTGCACTATATTAGTTGTGTACAACCCTCAAACAGAAATCAAAGCACAACACAGCTTTGGTTTAGCATAGTAACTTTATTATTTGCTGGTCTTTAGTCTTAGTGAACACTGCTACTGCTAATCATTTGGGACCTCATAGAATATACTTCCAAATAATTTTTTAGGCTTTCCTGTCAAGGTAGAAGCATTTGCATTTTACCAGCCAATGAGCTTTTGGACATTAATCCTTAATAGGTAAAATAAAACTAATTGGGGAATATGAGCTCAAGTGCTCATTCGTAAAGTGACCATGGCTCATCGGCCCCTGAGGCACAATTAGAAGAAAATACTTTCCTAAATGATTGATGTAGATTCAAAGAGGAAAAGAAGATTGCACAGGGATAGTGGAAATAATTCACCATAGGCTGCTCCAGCATATGATGTAGGTTTGGTGAGGCCAAGTGGTTTCCAAGAGCAGAGCAGAGCCTAACGTGCAAATCACTGCGTGATCCTGGGACATCATATTGCCTGAGCCTCATGGACCTGTTCCTGGGATGAAGAGAAAAACTCCAAATATAAGCTGGTCTAATGTCCGTGGGAAGCTCTTAAGGATCTCAAGAACATTTATACATAAGGAAAATTAGAAGAAAAATTTATTCTCACAAAATAAATAAATTTTTAAAAACACATGCTCAACTAAAGAAACAAAAAACCTCTACATAGCTTGAGAGTGGAGTCCTAGGGAAGAGCAGAGGGAGAAAATAAGCAGATCCAGGAGTTCTCTGCTGCAGAAGGGTGTCTTGTTAGGTTCCAGAAGTCTGTCACATAGAGGCTTTCAACATTGGCTTTTATCTTTCTGCTGGAAAGCTCTTGGTGGACTTTTCTACCACGCAGATGCTCATGCTGTACAGGTCTCAGCTTTTGGTTTCCATGAGTTCCCTGTTTTAATTACTTATTATGTGAAATGAAAACTGGCTTGTTTGGTTACATTTGATTACTTACCTCTCTCACTGTGAGGAAAATGAAAACAATTTGTGTTTCCTGGTCACTTTTGCCATTTGTCATCATTCAGTGCATTGGCAGCCACGCTGGAAAACATGATCATTAGACTCACTGGTTTTCCTTATCCCAACCCCCTCATTTCGGAATATTACTACTGTACTCTTCTCCTTCAATCCCTCTTTTTCTTAAACCCCTCTGCAGATAAGCTACTGAAAGAGGATGGCAGTGTCTATGGTGCTGACATGCCACTGTCCCTGCCTGCCAGGCTGAGCAGCTCCCTGTATGGGTTTCCTTTTTTTCCATATGGTTTTCCTTTTATTCTATCACCATTTGTCTCCTGCCTACCAAAGGTAAATTGTGCCAAATTATCCTGATACCTTCCTTGGATAAAGTAGATTATTTTCTAGCGAAAGGAAATGCATTAAATATTGTTCACCTGGACTTCAGTAGTGCATTTGATACTGGGTAATGATCTCTAGAACTGAGGGAGAGGGGAGTGAGCAGAAGGATTAAAGGGTGGGTCAGGAGCCCACTCAAGTGAGACAAAACTGAGACATCTTTAGATGGGAAGGGCTGACCTGAGACACCATCACTCAGCAATTACTTATGGAGTGGATATTTTGAATATTTTCACCTGTGACTTTGGCAGAAGAAAGGAGAAAAGGAAGAGGGTTGAGGGTGATGTTTGCTGGTGAACCCAAACCAGGGGCTAGATATAGTCTGCAGGAGGATCAGAGTGTCACAGAGAAAGATCTTGATAACTTTTAAACTGGAGGTAATTTACAGTGAAATTTTTAGAGTGAAATTGTACAAAACACAAGATCATGGTGAGGGACTGGGAATGAAGATGTCAGTACAGTCTGGGGATGATTGAGAGTGGTCTACAAGCAGAACAAAGGCAAAAAACAACAAGTGCAAAAAGGTTTTAAGATAGTTATTGATGACTGAGAAATAACAGTGTTGTCTATGAAGTCAGGCATCTCCATTCTGCATCCAGATTTCTTCCACTTAGATTGCAAGGAAGTGCAGTGGCTGACTCTTTGCCCTGTGTGCCCCTATCCCTACAGATGGCTTGGAGTAACCACAAAAGTACTGCAGGGACAATTGAGGCACAGGAAGAAAATAAGTGGTATGTGTGGGAGGGGGAAAAAAAAAGAGACCTAAGTGGGTGCAATAATTTCTGCTTGGATTTTCATTTATTATACAAAAAATCTGACCAGCCATGAAACAAGAAAGAAAAAAAATCATGTTCTATGACAAAGCCTCAAGAGAAGGATATTCCTACAAAAAGCCTCAAGCCTTTGACAATGATGTAGTTAAATATCAGCAGTAGATGAAGGTGTGTTTCCTAGTACTAAAGGAATAAAAGCTAGTTAACCTATAAATCAGAAAGTTGCAAATTGGAAGTATTGTTCAGGAAAGCTATACAAGAGTGGTAATTTCTAGGTTATTCAATTTTGCTGAGACAATAGTCATATTTTATGCCACTTTTAAAAAAGAACCATTTTAAAATTTCAGGAAAAAAGTTTGAAAATATAGCTTAGGTCTGGTATAATGTGTATATTTTAAAGATATTTGGGGAATTCCATGCATTTATTTTATTCAAAAAGGGTATAAGAGAAATGGCTTATAGTAACAGGTAATTGCATGCAGAAGCAGTTTCTCAGTGCCAGTGGTGTATTTTCAGACAATATGAACACTCAGTGGTTGGGGAGAACTGGATGTATTCTGATGAGAAAAGGACAGTGCTCCAGTGATGTGAACTACCCAACAGAACCTCTAACACTGGTTGCAGTGACTTCTCTAACACTTATAAGCATTGGATCAAGTCAAGCAATAATATTTTAAAGGAACTATGAATTTGATATGGAGTGAAGTTTCTTTGTAGCAGCTTTGACTGAAGTATCCTACTGATACCTAAACCTATTAAACATCTACTGAGGGCCTCTGTATTTATCAATGTGCAGTTTTTTATTTCCATTTTTATTTCCATTTTTCTTCCAATTCAGAAGTTTAAATGAGCATGGCTTTCAGATTGTACTCAATTTCAGCTGGAGACAGAGACATCAGCAAGCATTCCTCAGCTCTGAAAGCAGAGCCCATGCTAAGCTACACGCAGAGCTCATGTGCTCTGCAAGAGACAGAGAGCAGGATGCTTCTTTTGTGAAGAAAGTGAGACTGTAGTGAGAAGAAAAACTGGTTTATAGGTCTATCAAAAAATTTTAAAAATAAGTATAAATTCAAGAGAATATTTGCCTTGAACTTTTGCAGGTTTTGAAAAGTAAATGCGGGTATTTCAACTCTGTGTTACTGATGATGAGCAATTGATGCATTTATTGCCTTCCTGGTCCCACTGAATTGAATAGGAGTGCTGCTGGAAACACTGGGTCAGCCATGTGAGCAAAGCGTTCATTGTTCACTGCTTAGAGAATCCCTGCGTTATGATAGTAAATACTGTTTTCTCCCTACCTTAAAGCAGACAACTCCAGTTTTTCTGTTTCACTGGGAAAAGCTTCCTTTTTTAAAAATAAAAATTATTACAAAAGGCAAAAAGGCAAAAAGGCAAAAAGACAATGCAGGGAGGAGGGAGTGGATTTATTCTGCCTTTTCTCTAATTTGTGAAGCTGAAGTTTCCTGATATTAATGCTATGTGCAGACAGGCATTTTTCCAATATAATTTTATCCACAATTTGTACTGCAAATATTCATTCTATTAAATGCATACAGGATTATTAACAATGACAGAGCACACTGAGCATTCTACCTAAAGAACATTGTTTCTTTTTTCCCCATTTCAGAATGATTGAGAAATGCCCCACAATTAACCTGATGAATGAATATATATTGCAGTTGTACATGTTGCTACCTATAGACAACCAGTCCTACTTTAAGGTGGGAAGCAGATAACAAACTTCACAGTGCAAAGCAGGATAGGATCTCTCACTAATAGAAATTCATATTCCATATTGTACATCAGGCTGCTGACGTTTAAAATGCTACAGTGGTGCTGGCATTAGAATTCAGAGATATTTCTTGACGCTTCTCTTGAGACTGTTCATACACACACCCCCTCACAGAGATAGCACAAACCTCAAAATGAATTTGTTGGTGAGGCTTTGGAGCCCTGCTCTGTTCATATATGGTTTCATTTTTCTCAACATGACCTTTGGTTCGCACAGCGACGCCTTTGGTTTGCTACTGGTTTCGAGGCTGCAGCTTCAAGGGAAAATGAGCCCATGTCTTTTTTAGCTCTTAACAAAACTGTGGTCTTGTAGTGAACAGAGATCATATCACCCTCACAAAGTGATACATGCAGGTTAAAGGATGTCTGCCCTGTTTCCCAGGGATGAAGGTCTCTCGGAGTGCTGCCTGATTTCAATAAAAATGAATGGGAAAGTATGGAAATGTGCCCTGAATGAGCAACTTCATGGATAATAGACCTTTACTGGTTTTATGATAAAGAAGGAAAAGGAAAAAAAAGAGAGCTTAGAAAAATGAGTGGATACTTCTGAGTTGCTTGTGCTGAAAGGTATTATAAATATGAAAGGTTGTTTTTTATAAATGTGGTGAGCACAGAATGATGATAATTAAAAATAATACTGGTAGCACTCCCACATCAATAACTGTATGCTCTGGATTTTTTAGTCTTGTTATATTTGAACTGCTGCTGAAAGTCCCTACTCTAGCTCAGATGCCAAATCTTTCTATTCTAATGCTATGCTCATCATGTTCTTGAGTATAAGATATTTGGAATGCTCCCAGATTATCTATTTATATGCATTTCAATACATCTAGGGAATATAAACCTCCTGTAATAACATATAGGGTGTTAATAAAAGTATGGTTTTAAAGAGTTGTCTAACTCTATCCTAAATTATTTTAA
>WEKY01058214.1:60619-148954 GCA_013390045.1 Picathartes gymnocephalus
ACTGAGAAAAAATAGCTAAAAATAGCAGAAGCAGTGCTGACACAAGCTTTGGACCTGCTGCAGAGGAAATGAGAGAGCTGATATTCTGTGAGTTTTTATCTTGTGAGTGGAAGTACCTACCTGTCACACTTATGTGCTTTCCACTTATATTGTTCCTTTAACCTGCCACATGCACGGGTGCTGTCATGCTGCCAGGGAGCAGATTATGAACGGAGAAATGGAGTGGTACAGGGACATGGATGCAGTCCCAGATACTGATTAATCGGGTGCATTGGGTGGGAACAGTGACTAACTACCAGTGCCTGTCCAGGACAGTTTCAGGAGGCTCTTAATAATTGCAAATGACAGGCTCAGGGAGCATGGCAGTGCTCTGTTGGCATGTCTTGGACTGTCCCTGTCAGAGCTTTCCAGGAGCTGGTCAAGGGTGGCTCCTGGCTCCCTCATAACTCCGTGGGGGAGTGCAGTGTGAGGAGGAACTGAGGGAGTGCAGATTAATACAGAAATATTCTAGTTAACCACTGCTGCGTGTCAGGGAAGTGTGCCTTGTCTAACTGCCCCTGGGGGGCATTTTCACTCCTTTCTGGGAGCACGGGTGTGATGGCCTCAAAATGTTTTCAGAGCAGGGCTGTTCAAGGGCAGAGGTGAGTCACTGCAAGGATGGAGGCAGCTTCTCAGCAAAAAATGTGAGTCAGGGAAGCACAAATCTTCCAGAGAAGTGAGACTGTGTCTGCAGTCTTGGGTAATTAGTTTATATTTAGACTATCTAACTACTGTGTATAAATATAGAGATGCATATATGAAATATATGTCTATCCTTCAGATGGATCAGGGGGGGAAGGTAGTTGAGACTCACTTGACTTTTAGGTCCTTGTGAGATGGGTGAGTCACTGGAAGGGTACCAGTAGCCACTGACTTCCCACATCTAGTAGATGCAATAAACCAGACCTTTGCGAGCTGCATTTTTAACTTTAGTACATCCCATTTTACAAGTTCGAGGGAAAAAAAAATTAAAAGAGGTACAAAATAATGCTTCTTGAAAATCTCTATTTTTATTTAACCAAGAAATGATACTGTTCCCAGAAAAATCCACCCTACAGCTTGTAGGATTGAGCAGCTGTCTGCACCTTGAGCAGAACTGCGAGGATATGTGAGTGTGCAAGGGAAGAAATGTGATGATAGAAGTCTCAGCTGTATTACCTGTGACTCATTCCCTGCTGGATTCACCACATCCTTACCACTCCTAACACACTTCATTTAAAAATCTCTAGCACGGAAGAGCTGATTCACTCTTTGGGTTTTCTTTTTTCTGATCTCTTTGTTGCCCGGTTTTGTGCACAGTGTTTGATTTTGGCTGGATTTTGTTTTGCTTCCTGCTATTTGTGCTCCCTGTCATGGGAAGATTGTGTTCCAATCCTTAGTGTTTCTGTCTCAGGGCCCTAATTAACATGAAGTGCGACTGCAGACAGAAGTCAGCCTGAGACTTGTTGAAGGGATTTGGCCAGCACAAGCAGAGCCAGGTTTAGATATTAGGAATTAGTAACTCCCCAGCCAGCATTCTGTCCTCTGATCTCACAGACCTTTTTCTGTGCTACAAGTAGCACTTCCTACAGGTGTTTTCCAGCAAATTGTTTCACAGTTTCCATTGTGTTTGTTGCACAGTGCCAGTTCATTAAAAAGGATAAACTCCAGCACAGCAGCTCTTTGCTCAGCCAGCACCTTGGGACTGGCTACCTGATCTCACTTTACCAACAGCACTTAGTATGGTGTTTGGAAGGATGCTAAAAGGCTAACTTTGTCAGCCATCTTTTAATGAATTTTGTGAAAAAGACTAGACTACAGGCGATTACCAGCTTGGTGTTATTTGTCTTGCACAATGTTAATTTTGGTTTGCCACAGTCTTGACGCTACCGTTATTTTCACACAGTGTGACTTCATCCAGTCCAGTAGGGGATAACATCAAGTACAGATGTGGAAGAAATACAACACTGTTAAACCTCTAAAGCAATTGTAAAAACAGCTTTAGCCCAGTAAATCAATAATTTGATAATTACTGTGAGCTAGCTGACCTCTGTTTAAAATACAGGACTAGCAGGGAACACGTCCCTAATAGCAATAAATTCAATAGTTTGCTGTAGTTTTTTACCTGGTGTGTGATGTGAACACCGGGATGACAAGCAGAATGTGCAACAATAGATAAAACTGAGGGGACAAATTTAAAAATTTTTAAAAATCCACTTTTTCTTTGGCTCAGTGGCTTGTTTGTCCAATAAAAATGTAAATCTTCTCCAAGCTTCCAGAATTGTACAACATAATGGTCTTTGCTGTAATGGCAAGGGTAGCCCTGCCTGGAGATCACTTTGAAATAGATGGTTCTTATAAAACCTCTGGTGCAAATACAATTCAGATCGAATTTAGTACACAAGCCTGGAAGCCACTACTAGATCTCATAAACCTTTACCCAATAATACTGATGTTTCCATACTTTTTATCTTTGTATCTCAGTTAAAACTTCAATAATAATGAAATAACTTGCTATTTATAAAGTTTGGTAGTCATCATTGGAAATCTTAAGGCATAAATATATCCTTGGAAGTGATTGAAGGAGACCTTACAGGTTGGGTCCTGGACAGTGCTGCACTTGTAAAAGGCAGCAAAGAAGACAGAGAGAACAGAAACATTGAATAAGCAATGAGGGATGGAGTTTTTCTGGGGTGACAAACAGAATAGTGGGACCTTATTTCTGAGCTGTTCAAGGATCTTGAATTTGTCTCACTGGTAAAAGAAATCACTTGAGTTATTGGTGGTCTGAGTAGCATTTCCTAAAGTTACAGCAGAAATCTTATCACTGGTCTTCTTTTTGTCATTGATTTCATCTGTGTCTACAACTCTGTATAATTTCCTAAAACATCACTGATGATCTGCAGAGAACTGTGGACATCATGGTCCTTCACCAACTGCTTCACCAGGCATCACCCTGACTCTGCATACCCAAAATATCACCCTGGCTCTGCACACCCAACACATCACCCCAACTCAGTGTTCCCAGCACTGTTGGCAGGGTCAATGTATGATAAAGCAGGATGCTGTTAGCATGCAAGAATAAAAGTTAGGAGGCACAATTCCTTCTTTCATTTCCTTACACCTACATTTCCACTATACCCACTGCTTCTTGGAACCAGGTCTGGAGGCAAAATGGGAGATGTATAAAATAGCACTGAACACCAGTACTACTTCCTTACAGCATAGAGCAACTATAGTATGTTTATAAAATATTTCTATTCCCAAACACCTTCATTTTTCTTTGAACTAATTTTGCATGGCTCAATAGCAATATGTAAGGTAATACAAAATCACATAGATTCCTATTTGCCAGTATCTCTGTGATCCTTCAGCTTTGGATGCTATGTATCCAGAGCATTCTGGTAGAAGAAAAATAGGATTTTAAGCTAAATATAGAATTTTAAGCTAAAGCCTCCATAAGAAATTATTCAAACTATGTCATCTCTTACTTTTCATACTCTTAGCACTATTTCAAATGTTCTTTGATCCCCCAGAATGATTGTTTGCAGGAACAAATGTCACAGTTAAATATAATAAAAGATACATAAAATGTGTCAGACCTTAGAGGAACTGGGTTTGGAAACATTCGTTTTCATTTTGCAACTTTGTCTATAAATCCTGCCTGATTTTATTTTTTGTAGACACTTGATCAATCACAGCATCAAGTACTGAATAGGGAAAAATATACCCTCAAAACAAATTATGAAAGAAACTTGACTCTTTTGCCCTTACAGGCTATTTTTAAGTATGAAAAATTGCAGCAGCTAGACTTTTCTAGAATCTACTATGTCTCCTGTATTTGATGCCTTTTCTCTGCATAGTAATGTGTCTCAAAAAAAACCCCCACTGATATATGTTACAAGGAGTGTATCTCTTTCACTGAGACAGAACATTTTAATTTCCCGACACCTTTTAGTGATTGCTTCAATTTCCGAAGATTTTGATAAAATCATGTGGTTTTAGAGTATCAGGATTGAATACCCTGCTCTGGCAGCAATTTAATGAAATGTTGTAGTTTCACAGCATTTCATTTGACATAACCTAGCTCAGAGGTCTAATAAATGCAGTGTGATAAATGTTGGAGCTACGATTGTAAAAATATACTAGTAATTGGGTTAATATGCCTTAAAATACTGCCCATCAGTTATCTTTCTTCTCGCCGTTATACGGCTTGCACTGTAAAGCCTAAGCAATGCAGTTTACCCTTTTCTCCCCCGCTATCTCCTTTTCTTTCCTGCTTTTGTAAGTGTTCCCTTTTTTTAAGCATTTGATTATAGCAAGCTGTAGGTATTCTCCTACAAGTGACAAATTCTTCTTACCCTGCAACCTTTTTCTGAGCTCCTCATGTGGTTTTCAGAGTTATCTGGAAGAAATTTAAGAATATGAGACTGATGCTTCAGAAAGAAAAACAAATATAAATAAGCATGCAGAATGCATCAGGAGTTGCAAAGGTAGGTTTTGGTGTTATTTTCCCTTAGTATATCAGATATGTTTTAATAATAAATAATAGAGGTATCAGCGTTATGATATTAGAACCAGCAAAACATTTTGATCTTCTAATTATCAGTAGAATGAGTGAGTGTGTGTGTATGTGAGTGTATTATATCACAACAATGCCATAGAACAGAAACCCTTTTGCTGTAAACTGGTACTTTTCATGCTGTGATTTAGGAGAGAGAGTCAGAACTTCTTTTCAGCTTAATTCCGATGTTTGTTGTGTTTCCCCAGACTGGAAATAGTCCTGTTAACTTTCAACATGCAGATTAGAATTTTAATGATAACTAATTAATTTGCAATGATTATTTCAAGCAACAGGCAAATATCCATACGTCCTGCTGGACCCTGAAATCCTTTATTAGTCTTTGAAAATATACAGCTGAAAATATACAGCTGTAGCTGAAATATCACCACATGGAACTGCTGCCTCTGGGGATGTGTGTGTGTCATTACTCATTGGCATCACAGAACTGATATGAATAATACTGTACATATAATTTTGCTGTACCTTCATTGCATATGATTGTGGATGCAGTGTGTTATGCAAATAGTGCACAAGACAGAACTGATCTGGAGGAGCATTCTGTTTTTTCCATAACATCCAGCCTGGAAGGAAGAGCGAAGGTGAGGGAGCAGAGCCAGGACTGTGGCAGTATCTGTCACACTGTATTTGATAGCAGAGGTGAGGGAAAGGAGAGGCTTCTGAGGCCATGAGAAGACAGTGGGGAGCCATTTCACAAAATAACCATGAGCTCTAACAAGGGCAGAAGAAAACCTGACTGGACTCTGCACACCCTGGGGGCTCCTATCTAATGGCCAAAGATTAAGGAGCCATGAAATAGCTGTAAGGATGGGACTCAGTCCCTATGTTCAAGCAATACAAGTTCATACATTTCTTTCCACTGGTGCTGTAGGTGAGTCCCCGTGGCCAGTGACTTCCCAAGGTCTAACACCAGTAATAAGAATAACTTAGAGTGGGGCATGTATTTTAAATACTTTGTGGCCACGTGAGAATAGCCACATAAATCCATCTTTCCCATGATTTACACAGCTTTACTGCACAGGGGACAGTAGATGGCTTTTAAAGCTCCCGCTTCTTACATATACATGCCAAAATCTACCATCACAGTCATATGAAAGTGGACAAGATCCAATACTGGATAGTAGCTCAGCATGTGCATAGTACAAGATTACAGCTTCAAATGCAGGGTACAGGACAGATTTGTCACTGAGAATTTCCCCTCCCTCAGCTGTCTCCCTACATTAATGAGAAAATACCTTTTCTTGCTTTGAGGCAGACTTTAAAAGCTTGATACAGCAATATTGCTGTTCCCTATATTAAGAGTTTGCAACTGGGCATTTTGACCAATGTGGTTAAATTGGTGGACAGTCCAGAAAGTCCAAAACAAACAAACAAAAAAAAAGTGGTTCTGAACTCAAATTCCAGAGTTAGTCAGAAACTGTAGGTAGTCAATGTGAGAGAGAACTCATTTGTGATTGTGGAGTTATGCCTGATGCTTTTCTAATAAGAATGATAGAAATGACACACTTGAATGCTTAAAATTAGTCTTTTCATTTACACTGTGTCACTTCTGTCTTCAAGGAGGGCTTTTTCCTCACTTAACTCCAGCTATTTGACTGAGATTCTTCTCTTTGCTAGGCAGCCAAATGCTCAGTACAGTCACAGGAAAGGTCTGCACTCCCAAATGCAATTTCCCAACATTGCTCTGCAACAGGCAGGAGGAATCACAGAATCACTTATTTTGGAAAAGACCATCAAATATCATCGGGTCCTACTGTTAACCCAGCACTGCCAAGCCCACCACTAAACTATGTCCCCAAGGGTCACATTTATATATGTTTTAAATACCGCCAGGGATGATGACTCCACCACTGCCCTGGGCAGCCTGCCCCAATGCTTGACAATCCTTTCAGTGCAGAATTTTTTCCCCCCTATCCAATCTAAACCTCCCCTGGTGCAGCTTTAGGCCATTTTCTCTTGTCCTAGAATTTCCTGCTTGGGAGAGCAACACCCATGGTCCACAGATACAACCTTTACAAAGTAAAAATTGGGTGAGATGAACCTAACTGTGCTTTGTCAGACTAGCACAGTGCTTTTTGCAGAGACACGAGTTATCGTTAACTGGAAGAGGTTTCAGAACCATTACGGAGGTTCCTTGGGCAAAGGAGTCTCTGAGGACATCCCTGCATTAGGCAGGTGTGACAGGGACTTTTTCTGGGATAGCTATGCAGGTTGTTCCCAGCCCCTGCCTGTCCCATCCTTTCAGCAGGAGTGTGTCACTTGCTTCTGTGAAAAT
Source organism: Picathartes gymnocephalus (assembly GCA_013390045.1). Taxonomy (NCBI): domain Eukaryota; kingdom Metazoa; phylum Chordata; class Aves; order Passeriformes; family Picathartidae; genus Picathartes; species Picathartes gymnocephalus. The sequence continues at coordinate 67,495 of WEKY01058214.1, forward strand.
GCTGAGTACTTTTGAGATGGGGTAAGGCAGTCCTGGCTGGAAGAGGCAGGTTCCAGCCCATCATGGCTACATACAACTGGTAAAGTAGGAAATGGGTAGGGTAGGGTTTGAAATGACATGGCATGGCACGGCTTGCCATGACATGGGCAGACTGTTGGACCCCTGGGGAAGGGCCACACTTCCAACAGGCAGCTAGGCTGGAGAAGACCTCTTCCAGCTCTCGTTCCATGCCCTCCTTGAGCTTTGGAGCCGGTGGCCTGCTTTCCTCTACTGTCACATAGCCTGGCAGCACATTTACATTTCCTGAATAGGGCAATTAGTGCACACTCCTTTCCCCGTGTCACTCGCACCTGGTCTCTGACATTCGTGCCTCATCAGCACTAATGGCCCAGCCATTAGTGGTTATTAGTGGTCATTGCTTCTATCCCACTGACCTCCCCCACTGGCAGAAGCACCCTTCTGCCTTTCCCCCAGCACCGAGCTCAACGTTAACAGCACAGTTTAATACCAGAACCTCTGAGCACATAAATAAAACCAGACAGACCCTACCTGTATTTTATATGGTTAGTGAGAGATGAATACATGCTTTTGTGATTATGATTAATGCTGCTGTTTATTATTTTTATTGCAGTAGTGGTTTAAATATCACTGTCCTGTCCTATCTAAGTGCAGTAAAAACTCATCGGAAAAAGATGGTTTCTGTTTCAGGCAGATGATACCCCAGACCATCGGAGCATTGAGGATCTGGAACAGGTTTTTTCCTGGACAAATCAGTATCAAGAAAACCTAAGGAGTTTTAAGGGTAAATTGCAGAAGTTTGTCAGATTATATAGCAGGCCTATGGGCTTGGTTATGGTGACTCCAGAGACTACTTTTAGCTCTATGTGCTTATGTTCTGCTGGCAGGAACCACTGTATTCTCTGCTCATCATGTGATAAAACACTTGTGTCTGCTGTATTACAGAAAACTGTGCTGTGTCAAAGTTAAACAGTTTTGATATTATACCTCATTCACTCTGCTGTCCTGCGCTGGCCAGACAGTGTGATCCCTGAAGGGATAAGATCCAGGCACACATGAGTAAGAACAGCAGGAATTCACCTTCGTTTTACACTGCCATTTATTTTAGCACATGTAAGAGGTAAAGACCCATCTGCAAATTATATTTCAGCTCAACCCAGTAGTGGAGCAAATTTTTAGCCAAGTTCAGCTGAGAATAACTTAGTTCTTCCCAACTGCGTTAGGTCTGCTTAACAAGTGCATCCAGAAAATTTGCTCCTTGCAAGCCTGCTGCTCCTGTGCTGTCCACTACTGTGAATGTGGGGCCCCAGGAGGAGTCCAACCCTCAAAGACTATCGAAATGCCATGAATGAAGCTGGTTAAGCAGCCAATCTTCTCAAGACCTTTCTGGAAGGGACATGCCATTCCTGAAATTCATGCTGCTGTTAATGTAAATTATCCAACATTGTTGTCCGAGGTCCATCTCACTGCCCCACCCGCTGCTCCAGAGACAATTAAGCCCTATGTTATGGGCTTTTCTAAGACTTTCCTGTTACCTGGTGTCCCAGGATTTGTGGATTGCCCTTATGTTGATTTGGATTTTACCTTGAATGAGTAATGTTATCTGTATTATAGCTGTCACAGATGAAAAAACAACTTCTACAGATGAGTGAATCCATTTGTTGGTTTATGGATCCCAAATCCTCCAGGGCAACAAATCCATTTGTCATCTCTGAATGCTTGTGTTTTATTTGGTACTTTGAGTCAGCTGACAGATATTAAAATGCACATGGAAGTGGACAGATTTTTGCTGATTTCCCTGCAGAGGAGACCCATGGGTGTTTTTATTCCAGCACATGCAATGAAATATCATAAAGTCAGGAAATCCATTCCTAGGGAATAGTACAAATTGTCTGAGCTAGTAAGACATCAATATTTGGTCTGTGGGCCTTTGACCTAACCATCTGCCTAGGTCACCTTAGCCCACAGCTTGCTTCCTTTTCCTTACTGCTCTATTCTTTCCAGCTGGATGCAGCTCAGGAAAACTGCATTTTGTGGGCCAGTCCCTTTTGTTCCCCCTTTTCTCTCCTTTCTTGTTCTTTGTATTTACTGCTCCATCCTCAGTTCCCTGTTTATACTCCTGTACCTCAGGAGGAGCCAAACAAAAAGTTGCTGATTGAAAACTAACTAGGGAAAAACATTTTTAATTATGTGGCAGTTTCTTTCTTGGTGGTGTTTTCTACCAGGAGGAGTCTAATTTCTAGCATCCATTTAACTAAAACATGCTTATTGAGAATTAAACTCTGTCCTTTAAGTGAGTAGAAGTGAAGTTGCTTCCATGGGGCTTTAGGCACCTACCTTAATCATTTGCCATTTCAGAACTCTTCCTGTGATATCTCCAGATGCTGAGCCAAAGCAATTTAACCTGCTTCTTGCTCTGCATCACTGTCAGAGGAATCTGCTTCCCTCCACTTACTAAAAAGAAAGCCCAGTTAACTAAGTGAGGTATCTAAATTTGGGGTGAATTATCCCTATTTGATTAGTACACACACACAAACCACCTCACCTCAGCTGGACTGCCTACAGTAAAAACAAACTAAAGCACCATTGGAAAAAGTTAAGAGCCCAGAGTGGCCAAGGTTTGAGAAAAATTCTGCAAGACCACAATTTTTTATAAATCTCTGCTGAATCATGTCTGCTTGGGTATTACCCCAGGTTAATACCTGGTGTCCTGCAGAACCAGATGGAAAGAGGATTGCCTTCCTACAGAGAGAATTTAACCCACAGCCAGGCAGGAACTGTGCATGCCCTTAATAAATCCAGTTGCTACAAAGACCTTTCCAGACCTTCTGTTTGTGTTACTTTGCCAGTTACTGTCCTTTGATGACTGAATTTTGAGAAGGAGAAAGGCCCAAATGACCCATTCAGAGATTTGCCCTTCTTTGCTGACCTTTAAACCCAAACCTGATACCCCCATCTTCTCCCTCCTGTTGTAGAATCCATCTCATCCCAACAGTTCCAGCATTCACAGCCTCCTTATTATTGCTGGTTATTGTTTAAATAAAGTATGCGTTCTGGTAAATAGCAATTGCTCAAACATAAGCAGATTTAAAGGCAAGAAGTAACCCTTCCAGTCTCTAGATGAAGGATGATATGAAATGAATTGATGTGTTCTGACTGGTGAGTCAAAATAATTCAGTTCCCCCCCCACCCCTGCAGTGTTAAACCAAGTCAATTTTTTCAAGCCATATTTGATATCTTATTGTTTATTTTGGGTCAGCAGACAGCAATTTTCAAGAACTGCTCTTGATATACAGCTCAGATATCTTACAGGTCACATGTCATTCAAGAAAGGTCAATGATTCATTTAAAGTTTCATCATTCTTCACATAAACAGGCAAACAGCATTTCATTCACAGTGCAGAATTTGTGGGGGTGATAGGCCCCTGTAGTAACAAAGTCTATGGAGTCTTTTTCCCTGCCTAAGGAAGAGTGAATTCACATTATTATCATTACTTTATCATACATCTTGCATGCACTCCCAATGAAAGCATAGGCACCTGAAGAGATTTTCATTTAGGGTCAATTCCAAGGAATTTTTTACATCTGCTCTTGTCCTGATTTTTTTTGCATCATTTGTAAAAAAATATAAAAGAATAGCAACTGATTATACCTTCCTGGTTTGTTCAGTCAGAATACCTAGAGAGAAATATTGCAATTGAGTGAGAGTGACATATACATCGTCAACAACTGATTTATAACTGTTTGTTAGAATTTCATCAAGATTTTTGCTGTTCTTGATTCCTTTAGAAACTGCACTTTCAGTAGAAAATGCACATTTAAGAAACAACTTTCTTATATCCAAGCAATAATACCTGATTTAATTAAACCTGAAAGACTTTTAAGAAATAAGATGTAGTTTTCATAGGGTAAGTGATCTATTTTCTATTTCCTGTCTGTGCTGTCCTCAGTATAGCATTTCAAGCTAGTAAATTCACTGAGTAGCCTTCATGAAATAAATAATAATGCCAGCTTCTCAGTATGGATCCAAATGAACCTGCCTAACCACCACCTTAAACCATTTTAATTGGTATTTTAGAAGCAAGTTTCTTATCAGGAGTGAAAAAGCAGATCTAAATTAAAAAAAAAAAAAAAGTAATAAAATTAAAGATACTTTTAAAAAACATTGCTGACTACTGATGTATTTCCAGTACCATTAAAGATCTCCAGATGCAGAATTGGAGCACGACATCCATCTGCTTTATCTGGGGCTTTTGGCATCAATGAGACTTTACAGTGAGTGTAATTCTTGCACATCAGTGTATTGGTAGGCACCCTCTGCATCTTCTGGAGTCTAAGTACTTCTCAACTTCTTGCTCCCCATCACCTTCGATCCTTCACACCAATGTGATCACTTGAATGCAAGATAGGAATCGAGAAAGTGTGGAAAACCACATCCTCTCTCTCATTAGCTGTTAAATGCACAAATCTGGTGGTTAGTGCCTACAAATTAGTGAGAGGCTGCTCTCAGCTGCAGAAGTTTGCACCGTGTCCTGCACCAACTGATTACAAAGCAAAAGTATGAACGACAGAAGTTACAGAGGTGTTCAGTCAAAGACCTTGGCCCTGAACAATTCACCCTGATGGTACACAAGAGGAGTTAGCAGTAGCAGTCAGATTTTCCAAATTGTTTAGTAAGCAACGCCTTGAACTGAGATTAAGGAGCCCTTCCCATTGATACACTCTGAATCTTCCAGCCTGTGGTGCAAAAACTTGAGTTAATGGTTTTGTTCTTGCCTGTGTTTACATTATGGAAGCAGATTATTGCTTGAAACTCTCCACATCTCAGTTTTTCAAACAATGTGTGCAAGGGAACAGTATCAGATCACAAAGTTGCTGTTTTAGTGTTGGATTCCTTAATCTGCCTAGAAGCCAGACACTTCTAAGGTATCATTTGATTTTTACCATCATATGCACGTGTTCATGGAAAGGCAATTGCAGAAACAAATACTTAGGTCTTGTCTCTGGAAGTTTTCTGAGTAAACTGCCAAAATCTAAAGGGGAATAATTGGAGAATCTTTCCATTGACTCATTGTGGTGGGTTTCATCCCTAGGCAGTGGTGCTGAGGTGTCTCCCACCCTGGGACAAGCGTGATGGGGGCTCATTTTGTGGTTATTGGGGTTCCTCACCTTGTCACTGTACCTCTGTGCTGCCTTTTGTGTGTGTGGAGATGAGCCTTTCACATAACACACAGGTGCAGTGCAATTCTTGCAACAGAGGTAGCATTTATCTCCCTGCATATGCTCCACAAATTGTTTAACTCAAAAGGAGATAAAGCTTACTTGCACTTTGGCAATTATCTGGCTGAACCCATGTGTGAACTTCATTTGTGGAGGAAGGAACTTCTCCATTCATACTGGAAGGTGTCTGCAGGACAGGCCACTCAGTGAAAGCGAGGGAAAGCTGTTTGCATTTTGCAACCTGACAGTGAAAATGACTTTGCTAACTAGGAGCAGAATGAATTTGATAGATTGAACATAACACAGCAAAACATTTACACTTCATGAAAGTGAAATTAATTAAAATACTTTGAAATAAGGTTTCTGTTTTTCAAGTAGTTCTTTTTAATTTTGGGCAGAAACTGAAGGATTACAAATATATGTGCATGAATGATTTACAACAAACTTTGCAAAATTTGACTATTGACATTTTCCCACTGTTCAATTTTACAGCAGTATTAATGATGCACTACAGACTGCATTAAGGAGGTTTTTATCTAGTAGAATGTGGAAATACACAAAACTTTTGGCAGGTAAAAAGCAAATAATACAGCATTCCTACACTAGAAAAAAAAACACCTAAACAAAAACCCAACAAAATAAACCAGACAAAAGAGTTAAAATAATGTTGGGGACTTTGATGTAGGAAGAAGTTTTGTGGACAGTAAATTACTTCAAACCCTCTGAGATTGTGGTCATATCCTTGAACTTTGATTTTTCTTTTACCTCTTGCTTTATTCTAACTTGTAAGTAAGTGATGCTGAGGAGGTCCAAAGGGAAGCCACATGTTAATCATTCCCACAAACTTGAGCAAGGACAAGGGCATTCACCCATCCCAGGCTGGAGTATGGAGCCTCACCGGAATCCTTCCTGCCTGTCCAAAGAAAATGAAGCGTAACATTGACTTACCGCCTTTCTGAAGGAGTTGCCCTCAATATCATAAGGATGTTCCCTCTGAATGTGAATTTACTCATTTTTAGCATTTACAGTTAGTGATAAAAAACCAGAACACATATCTGAGAGTATTAAGGTGTTTTTCTTCAAGTTTGAGCATTCTAGGTGGTCTCAGTAGGACTCTGTCCTTGTTCTTCTGCTTCAGCAAAACAGACTCTGAGTGAAGTTAAAATATTCACTGTTAGAACTATTTCCTTGTAACTCTTTTTAGAATCCAAACTAAAGAGAAACCAGTAGTTGGGATCCTTAAATTTGATGCCATATTATAGCACTCCCTCTCTATTCGTTCATTCTCCTTTTACTTTTCTATATCCTATAATCCAAAGGGCCTAGGGACACAACCAGCATCAGAAAACCCAAAGAGCATTTGCTGCCAACTACAGTTCTTGTCTGGGATGAAAAATTGAAACTGTCTTGCTCTCAAGGTGGGATCTTATAGCATTTCCTGTATTAAAAATATTGCTCTGGAAGTGCTCACTATCCATTGGGGTGAGGAGTATGGAGGTAAGGGAATGGGTTCATCTCCAGCTGCAACATCAGAGTAACCAAGGGTCTGACCTAACCCAGCAAAAACATCTCGGTGAAGGTAAGAGAAAAGTCAAACAGGGCATCACCACCTGACCTCTGTGTTCAGAGGGTGGATTTATCGCTCCCACAAAATTTTAATAAAGCAATAAATTACAGCCCTCTTAGATAAACACTTGGAACCTGGATTTGAAATGACAATACAGGATTGAAGGGCTTTCTAGGCCTTATTATCGATCCGTGTGCTGGCCAGTCAGTTAGGAATCATTTTCAGGACCCGGTTCGTTAAGCTTTGAATTTGCATCTGCACCCTGAACGTATGTGTGTATTTCTGTTTGTACAAATTGAACACCAATGCAAATGGCCACATACTGCACTTAAAGATCAGGTTTAATAGGCTTTTAAAATAATTCAAGTGTTGACTTGAATTTTGCACGAAGGACTGTGCACAGAACACGTGACTGTTGTGCACCATCATTAAAAGGATGCACTTGATCAGTGAGAAATTTCAATTAAACTCGTGTATCACATCAGATGGCAATTAATGAAGCCTACAAACAACACATGAAAGGATGTGTGTGTGTTAACAAACTCCTCCTGGTTTCTGATGGAGCTACTTTGAGTGTACCACTAATAGAGTTTAAATTGGTTTTTATTGCCAACTTGACTTTTTTTTTTTGCTGTTCAGATCCAATTGAAAAGCAAAGGAAAAAGTGATCTTGAGTTTCTTCGTTTGCCATCAACCTGAAGTGAGGTGAGAGAAATCAGAAGGAGCACTGTGCAAGCTAAAGTCTAATGAAAGGTTTTCTTAACTTTGCTTTCTCTTCTTTTAATTTAGGGCCTAATAATAAAAGAAGTATGAGCAAATATTTCCTCTACTCGCTGGAGTTATTCCTTCAACAATGGATTTTTTTTTTGGCAACCATCCACTGGACACTTGTAATTTGATATTGTTGCTAAAACATAATTATACTCACACAAAGGAAAGTCTTACAACTAGCAGAGTTCTTAAGATTGGTGCTGGTGTAAAGGTGAGCAGAATTTGGCCCATAACAGGTCAAATGTGTACCCTGTCAGCACACATCAATAAGGATGAAGCTAGAATTTCTTGTCAGGTTTTTGTTTTAGATCAGGTGGACTACAGAGCTCTAGGCCTCTACTAACATATTTATGGTGTGTGTAACTACAGGCAACACACAAACAGTGAACAGCACCTATATTTAATTTTCTTGGATCTGAGAGTCTCTGAAAGGCCTTATTACAAGACTTTGCTTTATATTGCTCATAATTTTTTTGAATGTGGCCTGGCCTAGGGGAAAATTTTCATGCTAAATGTTTCTGCTGGCTGTACATTTTGGGAACATTTCAGCTAAAATAGTTGAAGTGCTTCTGAGTGTGAAATTATGGCAAAATATACTGTGTTGCATGTAGGAAAATTTTCCTTTTTAGTAGTTTAGCAGGGAGATGCACCTTCACTGTGGTTTAAAGCACAGGACTGAAAATTCAGTGAGGTCTGCTCTGCCTTCAACAGAAAAATCTTAAATATGGCTACATTATAAGATTTTTTGTGAGGCAGTAGAAACTCCATAGATGAGGATACCCAGTAATTTTTACTGTAAAGGGCAAGGTCCTTTCTGAAACTGTGGGATAGGAGCTGGACATTCATAGCAATTTCTTTCAGCACTGCTGGAACAAGATCTGATGGATTTTTCCTCCAGTATAATACATGGACTCAAGTCAATTGACTTGAACATGTTGAGGGAAGTGAAGAGGGTATCTGTAGTTGTTGCCCTGCTATCATGCAGGGGTGGCGAGACAGAACACGCAGAACACAGATCAAGCTCCAACTAACTTTATTTGAAATCACACATCTTTTATAATCCCTGTGTACAGGTATTGTACTATTGGTTAGAAAGATGAACACACTACACAACTATTGGTTAACTAATAATAGTTTTATCACACCAGCTGCAAGACCGTGTTTGCATAGTTTTAGAAACCGTTTGATAAACACTGCTGGCAAAACTGTGAGAAAACTTTCTCTCTTGCTCTAAACATGCCTGAGTTCTTTACTCAGGCTTTTTCTAGCGTCCACAGGTATCCTGTAAGAAAAACTGAAAGTTGTCCAAAGAAAGTGTATTTAAGTGGGGGAAAAACTGGGAATAGATCAAGAAGGGAAATCATGGATGAGGTAAGGAGCTGAGGGGTAGAAAAATAATATTATCCAGGCAAGGCGACTAGAAAAAGGACAGTGGTGCACAGCTGTACACATGACCTTTCTTTCCCAGGCTGGAGGGTTGGTGTGCCAGCAAATCCCCAGGAGCCAGGAATGGAGACTCTTTCTCAAAAACAGAAGCTGTCCACCATTGTATCACAGAGGTACTTTAGGTTCTCATGAAAAGAATGCTGCACTTAGCTCCTGGAAATTTCTTGGCATGCTACTTTTCCCCTAAATGAAAGCACATCAAACCGAAACCCATGTTCTTGTGTCTACCAACACTTGAGCCTTCAGCAAGTATTCATGAAGTTATGGTGCAAAAAGCACTTCCCACCCCACTAAATTGTTAAATCTTGCTGTGATCATCATTAACTATAGCTACTATGAGCATTCATGGTTGTGATTGACACCTGGAATCTTTGTCTCACAGATGACGCCAAGAATCCTTCTGACAGAATTCTTCCTTGGAATGAAAGGCATTTGAAACAGTATTTCATGCCTTAGTTGTGTATTAAAAATCTGTTAATGTTGAAAAGCTGAATACCAATGAAGAAAAAATGAGTATTAATTCAATTCCTCCCTAGGAGACAAACTCGTAGGATGAATTGCTATATCTAGGAACCATTCTGATGATTTACTCCCACAGAAGCTGGAAGGCACACCCTGAGTGGTGTCAGGGTTTCAGGAAGACAAACACAGTGGTATGCCAACCTGGAGGATTCTCCTGCTGCCTTGGCTTTGCATGTTGGTGTGATGCTGCTCTGTAGCCTCTGTGCCAGGCACCAAAACACCTACACAAAGTGTGGCAGCCACCACCTCTGCTCCACAGCGCCTGGAGGACCTTTGCTAATGCCAAGACCAAGTGTTGAGGTCCTGAGGAGATGAGAACTGGTTTTGACACCTGTAGGTGAGAGGGTAAGAGAAGTCCTCAAACTGGGTCTTGGTTTAGGCAAGTGGAGACTGGAAACAGGTGAGGGAAATGGGGTAGGACACCCTTTTATATTCTGTTCCAGGTCAAATTCTCCTCAAACTTCCTCTGCAGCAGGAAGAAGAATCACAGGTCTTGTATATATTCAAACAACCCTAAAGAGAGGCAAGCAGGGTGATAATTCTTTCCTAAGGATGGGATGGGGAAAATGTGTAGTAAATTAATCACAGGGTCACCCACAGAATGATGACAATAAAACACAATATTGACCAGCTGCTCGCTTTGTGCTGAATGAGGCAGGGCTGCTGGGGAAGAAAGTAGATTATTATCACAGACAGTGTCATGATGTGCCAGTGACCAGAACTTTGTTGGCTTTGGCATTTCCTAAACTTCAAGTGCAATTTTTCAGACTCTTTCATGTGATGGTGTACACATGCAGACACAAGTATGTAGTCATGTGTGTTCACCTGCAGAAACTGACATATTAGTGAATTAATTCTAATTGTATCCATACAGATAAAATGAGTTTCTGTTCATGCTACCAACACTGCCCTGTCATAGGCAGTTCTATAAAGAACTTCAAAGTTTGCCTTTAGGTTCGAAGATGTTTGACTCTATGCAAAAAAAAAGATATTGTTTTGCAGTCAGTAAACCCCTCACATTGCTAATAACCACAAGCAGAAATGTGTGTGGCTGCAGCACATTTACCTCGGTGCTTTCAAATATGGTACCAACGACCACACATTCATGGTGGACCAATGCTCACCTCTCATAGCCGAGCTTCTGATCTCTATGTTACATTTGGATGCCTGCATAGTTCCATTTGCCTAAATTTTTGGGCTGGTGGCTTAACGATAACTAGTCTGTCATCACTATTGCTCTCCTCAAGAAAAGGTGCTTGAAACATGCTTTGCTCCTGAGTCATATATTTTCTCTCAAAGTTTACAGAAAGCTGACTGGAGTTCTGCATAAACAGAGAGGGCAGACTAATTCAAAAGAACAAAGACATTAAATATAGTTAAAAGTCACTCTGTTCCCAATTTACAAAGACGCTATTCTGAAGCAAAAATTTTAATTTTAAAAGAAAAAATTAGTTCAATTAAAGCAGCCGCCTTCTTATTTTAGTTCTGAGTTGCTTGAGCTCTTCACCAAATATACTGAACCCTACATATAAACCTACATATGCACTCACAGGGAAAGTTTTCAACAGTGTATTACACACAAGAGCAAGCAGCAGATTGCTTAAGATTACCCCGACATCCTGGACCAGTCTTGGAGCAGTAATATCTTCATGTTTGCTGTCAAGGCCCGTCACCCCAGCTGACCAGCAGGGACGCCGAGGCAACCCACATTACTCAATCAACTTTAAGTGTTATAAATACTGAGGTCCATAAAAAAGTACAATGTAATGATGACTTAAACAAACCCAATTCATCATCCCAGCTGCACACATATCATTTCCCTCAGGGTGACCAAGCAAGCAGCAGTGAATTCAACCCAGGCCGTATTCCGATTCCATTTCTCTTCATAAATTTGACTTTTGGGTTTACCCCCCTCCAAAGGAAAAGAAAAAATATCCCCTTAAAAATGAATAAAAACCCCTCAACCCAAATGCAGCTCAGCTGCTTGAGTCCCCTTTTTGTTGTTGTTGTACTCATGTCCATGCATTTTGCCTCTAGTGATATAAAAGGAAACCCTTCAATTTAAAGGTCAAATGGGGGCCGTTTGTTTTAACCCAGTGAACCATGGCAATGGTATTCACATATATTATCTTTCGTCCTTCAACAGTTGTTAGACTTGTAGCCAGAGGGGAGGCTTGGCAGATTTGCTTGCACTGTTTTTTTTATGATATAAAAAAATACAAAATTTCTGCAGTTAAGTGTGCTTGATTGAGTAATATTCTGAAAATCAAATCGATACCAAATCTGATTTTCAGTCAATGGTAAGGCACATTCACCAGCACTATTAAAGTTTATTGGTTTCATTTATTTAGAGAGGAAAAGTATATTCACAATTCAGTGTGGCCTGTTCTCTCTCCTGCCTCCATGCTCTTCGATGCCTCCCTTTGATTTTATGTTTCCCTCATTGTTAATCACAAAAATGTCATGTAAAAACACAGCTAATTATTCTTCCACCTTTCAATTCCCATGACATCACCCCAAATTCCCTCTTCTTTTTATTAAATGTTTGCAATTACAGAATGGACAACTCAGCAAAACTAGATTAAAGAGAACTAGTACAGTGTGCTGGTTAAAGCAAGGTTTCAGCTGCTTTTCATTTCCACATAACTGTGGGAGCAAACTGGTTTGCACAGTCTGGGATTAGTATTTTTTTGTCTGGATTTGCTGTGCATGCTTTTTCTGCTGTTGAATCTGATGCTATTTTCTCTGAAGGTGGTTGCATGTTAAACCAGATTTTTTTTTATTTTTTTTTTTTTTGCAATAGGTACAGAAGAAAAGTTTGCAAAGTTTAGATCTTTTTCTGTCCTGTAGAAATTGGATGAAAGGAATATGGTAATCAGTGGGGCTGGAAATCTGTAACAAGCATCAAAATTTGGCTTTGGGCTCTGCTTGTGTCTGCAATAAAATCAAAATTATTGGGATGCTTCAGTACGAAGCTCCTTGTCCTGGAATTTGCTGCAGCTTTTTTCTTTAGGCGAAAAGTTGACCTGATCTGAAGCTGAACTGTTCCTGTGAAAATTTTGAATGAACTGATACTTTCTGGCAAAAAAACAGTTTGTTAAAATATTTGTCAATGAAACTGAAAAAAATGCTCTTGAAATATTTTTCCCCAAGGATCATACAAACAAAATGATACAATGAGACAAAAATAAACATAAAACTGAGGAGGAAATATAGCTACTTAAATTTGTCACCAGAAATGCAGGGGGGAAATGCCAATTTTTTCCATTTCACTTGTGGAGTTATAACACTGTGTTCCCTCTGTTGAGACTGAATGCTTCATACCTAGGCTCTTCTTTACTCTGCATCTACACAGTCTTTAACACAAGATTAGATCTTGACTCTGTCATACTTTCTCTGAACATAATGTATATTTAGAGTGATACTGCAAATTGATGCACTGTTTAGTTTTGTCAGTGAGCTTTGTGTGTAAGATAGGTGAGAAATAGTTTGGGGATAAGTTTTCAAAGGGCAGGAATTTAAATAGAATTTAAACGGGATGTTCTCTCAGAGCCTGCACACTCCACTGACCTGTTTAGTTGTATTACTAATTTCTCTCTTTTGATCCAAATGGGTGCAAATCAAAGCACTTGCTAGGAGATTTTTGGATACCATATGAACTTCAAAAACTATTACTCTGGTTACTTTTAACTGCTTAGACAATAAAAAACCAATCTTTTCAGACAGAAATTACATCAGTGTAGTAGAGTGGTGGCAGAGGCTTGAGTTTTCCCTAACCCTGAGGGAACCACAAAAATGATAATTTCTGAACTGGGGGAGTAAAAAGCATAAACTTCCTCAGGCAGAGCAGAGCTGCAAGTCCTGATGGACACACAGAACTGCCCAAGAGTGCAGACATGGACTGCCATCCTGTTCTTACTAGGGGGGCTGACCAGTTTGTAAATATGTTCATCACATCATAATCGTGTCCCACCAGCTCTCTCACCCTTGGCTTTGTACAAAGGTGGGTTTATTAAGGAAGCAGGAGCCAAGATTACACAACTGGTCTTTAATAGGGAGCCAATGTGGGCCAATTCAAATGAATGAGTGATGTGACATTGAAAAAACTCGATGCCAGTGTGGTATCTTACCTGGCCCATGGGGTGTACGCTGCACTTCACAAGATACTTCTTGTAGCAAATACTCTTAAATGACTGTTTGCACCTTATATTTACATTGATATTTACTCCATTTCAGGTTGAAGTTCACTGTCTTTGTTGTCCTGGCTAATAATTATCATGATGCCCAAATTCTGATTGGCATTGTTTCCATATCTCCTATTAAGATCTAGCACCAGTTTTTGGATCCAACTGTCAGGCTGAAAAAAATTTTCAGGAGAAAAGTCAGATTTTATCTCATAGGGGCCAAAATTTCTGACTGTTGAACAAGTTTGTGGGGCTTTTTAAATTGACCGTGGAACAAAAAAATAAATTAAGAGGGATGAGATGTGCTTAGACAGAATTTGTGTCATGTGTGTATTTTTCTTTCATGCCATTTATTTTTCACTTTATTTAGATTTTCTCATTCACTGAGTAGCAGGTAACTCTCAGTGTTTCTGTATGATCTGGGCAGCTGCAGCTGATATATTCTGCCTTGAGGTGTGCACACTGCAGTTTGTGCCACTACAACATTTTTAAGTATTGCAAAAATGGGTGAGCTAATCTGACAGCCTGCTCACTATCTGACATTTCTAGTTCTGCTATATGACCCAGCCTCTCTATCGTTTGCACAATTCCCTAACTGATCTCTTCCTCAGGATTCTGCCCATCCATTCCTTTTGGTTATCAACCTCTGCTCCTGTAAGAAGACAGATAGACTGGAAAAATACTTTAAAAAGTCAAATTTCCTGAGGCACTATCTCAAATGGGGCCATTTTTTGTTGCATTGCTGTATCCTTCACTCTGTTTCACCCTCTTAGAAGAGTGAGTTTGCATGGGAAATTACTGTCTTCAAACCAGACTGTCCTTTACATTCTTTAATCCCCTATGATTTTCATTTGCTTGGATATTGCAAAACTCTTTTTGCTGTAGAGCTGATATGTTTATTCTTTAAGAATGCTGATCTTCCCCAGACATGTACAGTACATGCATTACCATTTCGTCCTTCATCAGTTCTTGGACTCATAGCCAGAGGCAAAGATGTTAGGATTTGCTTGAGCTGAGCAATACAATATTTTTGTTCAGCTATGAAGTTGATTAATAATTTGGAAATTAAATCAATATTTTCTTTGATTTTCATTACAGTGAGGTTTGCATATAAACCTTTTGTGCTGGCATTCCCAGCCTGCATAGGGAAACACGGTAAAACTAATATAACAGATTTGGTATCATCTTCTTCAGGACACGGCAAAAATTAAGTGAAACTCTAAGGAGAAGGAGATGGATGATAATTTTTGCTGTTTAACTTCTTGATAATTCTTGATTGTCAAATGTTTGGAATGCTTGCAGTTTGTAGTGCCAAGTATGAGGCGATTTACACAGTACAAAATTACTGATCCCTTTTTTATCAGACAGTTTGAAACCTTTAGATAGTTGTACAAAAAATAAAGCTCCAAAATTCTGTGTTTTTGATGGATAATGAAAGCTGATTTTCAGAGGCAATGAGTGTTCCAGTTGTTCAGCAACACTGAAGAAACCCGCCATGTAACTTTACCCTGGGAAGAAAATGTTTTGAGAAGTGAGAACAAAACTTCATTGAAATTGGTGGGAAGGCTCCAATGGAAATGTCTTTCTGACTTTGAATCTGACAATAGCTCCCCAACACCAACCAAAGCTGTGGCAGTCAAAATGGAAAATTTCTGCTGCTGAAAGTGTTGAATTTTTATTCCTGTTGGCATTTGGTATCTTCAGAAATGTGCTCTTTCTGGGTACATCACAATAAGCATTAGAGAAGCATTGCAATGTACCTTACGTATTTGACAGAGAGAATTTACTGCACTCATGAAATCTCTCTGAAGGAGGCATGATTAGGATGCAAGATGTACAGTCAGTCTCTGACACAATTGACAATGCTTATATCCAACTCTGATCTTATTTGACTTCTGTTTATATGGCATTCCGTGTAATTTAAGTCTATATTCAGGCTTCAAATGTATCAGATTACCAGAAATCTATTACAAACAGTAGCCAGTCTTTTGATTTTTCAGTCTGGGTCTTAATGAATGTCCTACTTCCTCACTCATCAGTTTTCTGAAGTAGGACATGGAGCTCAGGGATGAAATTTTCAGCTAAAATAAAATTGAGGTGGATTTGGAGAAATAAGCCTAGAGCTGCCTCTACATCATGATGCAATGCCCTTCCACTTCCCACCCACTTCTGCTAAACTTCATTTAAATATAGGATCTAAAAGTTTTAGGCCTAAAAATATGTTTCTGCTGTACTTGAGATACATGTTGGAACTTTAAGGGATTAATTGAAGACATGCTATACTTCCTCCAGAAGGCTTTGATTTGGAAGACTAGGTCTCTGTACCTGTTGTTTATACAACATATGTGATTTTATGTAAAAGTGTGTAAATTGCCCCTGTAGCTCAATGGATGCTTTAAAAAACTGCAGGACTCCAGAGCAATCAATAAAATCCATCTCTAGAGTGTTCCTGAACCCAGCCATGAACAACATCATCATTCAGATCAGCATCAGTTAGTCAACTGATAAAACCTTTGTCATGGTTTGAAAAAAAGTCACCTGGAAGAGACTTTTACAATTTCCTGGGAAGTGCAGCTTCCTTCACTTTAGAGACCAATAAGCTGGCTAATTTCAAGATAGATGCTTTATTTAGCCACTTAGATAATAAGTCTGCCCTGTGGTACACATTTTAAGGTTAAGTTAAACCCGGGACTCTCTCTCTTTGGCTTCCGCCTGTGGAACAGGTAACATCTCAACGCGGGTCGGCTGGCCGCCCCTGGGCCTTGGGCCTGGGGGCCTGCCAGCCTGGGCCACACCAGACCTGCCCCTTCCCCGCCCCGTCGGGAAGCGGGGGGCTGAGAGAGCCATGAGCCCGTGGCTTCCCACCGCTGGCTCCCCTGCCGCCACTCCGCACGGCCCCTGCCTGTGGCCCCTGTCGCTGCCCATGTCCCCCGTCGCCGCCCACGTGGCCCCGCCGCCGTGGCTGTTCTTATCTCAGCTCCTGCCGCATGCAGCCGCTGCCACTCCCCCCACTTCAGGAAAGAATGCCTTTTGGGCCGTTGTGTAGCAACAGTTACTGCTTGCTGAATTTCGCCGGCTGGCGCAAAGGGAGAAGCTCCCACTGAGCTGTTGGATACCACCAACTCCACGGGCCAGACTCATCTGCCACCCATGCGACCCACCGCTGCTGCCGCTGCCAAGAGGCTATCGCCACCGGGCTGACCAACTCCGCCGCCACCCACAGCCACCGGCACAGGGGGAAAAGATGCAATCACCCATGGTGAACTGAGTAATGCTACCGGAGCTTCTTCGCTCTTCCCCCTGCCCTGGGAGCACCAGCACTGCCGAGATATCACCAACACAGCCACTCCTGCCTTCTCCACTGCCTCACCTCAGCCCTGGCCACTGCTTAGCAGGGTCATGTGACCAACAACAGAACCAGGAAGAGAGTGAGTGCACTAAAGAGACTTAGGTTTAAGTGCACTACATGGACTCAGACAAGTAGGGTGACAGAAGAAGGCTACAGAGGCACCTAGGTTAGTGAAAAGAGACTGAAAGTCTTAAGAGAAAGGAAGCAGAGATGCTTTAAGCTGGAAATCTTCTATAAGCCATGGTAATACACTGCACCATTTCCTTCTAACTCATATGGTACCCATAGGGGGAATGCACCTGTTCTAACTATGGACTGAGCAAAGGCACTTGTGCTGGTTTTTCCACAGAGGAGAAACCCTTGCTGGTTTTCTACAGAGAAGAGAAAACCTTGCCTCAGGGTAATAAATGAGGGAGAAGCCCTTACCACAGGGTTGATAATGGGGGAAGAAGACCCTTACCTCAGGGTAACAATAGAGGAACCCTTGCTCCACAGATGGGAGAATCTTTGTTTCCAGAGAGAGAAGACCTTTGTTTTTTCTACCAGAACAGCTCATCCTTAAAATACTACCCTATGAGACAGAGATTGAGTCCTCAAAGGCAGTTGCAGGAACAACTGTATGTCGAGGAAAGGGGCTCTCACAGTGAACAAATACCTGGGCGGCGATTCACTGTGAGATGAAGCCCGCGAACTGTGAGTTCTTGTGGGAAAGTTTCCATGGTGAGGTAGAAGAGACTCTTCTTCCCAAGTAAGCTGATGAAAGTTTATTTCAAAGGTGCTAAACTGTCCAAAGTTCTCTAAGTTTTGTTTCTTTGTATTGTTGATGAAAAAAGAGTTGTTGGTAAAGAAAGACAAATGCGATGGGGGGAAAACATCTGGAGGTTTATTTTGATTTTTATTATTTTCTTTTAAGTTTTTCTCTTTTAGGTTTGTTAATAAACTATCTTTTTATCTTCAAAGGTTTTAGGCCTGCTTTGCATTTCTCATTGAATCCTTATCTCAACCACAGAACTGAGTAAGTAAACTCAGTAGGTACACTGGTGTTAAACTAGACTCCTCGCCTGGTGTGAGCAGGCAAATGAGGTGAACGTGAAACCACTACAACCTTTTAAGAGACAGAATTTAAACTAAGTTTATCAGGCTTGGGCTGAGGTAATTCAGCAGCCCAAGATGCTCAATTGTACTTGTTCTTGTGAAATCACAACGTGCTGAAATGGATACTCACCTGTCTCCAGACATTTCAGGGGCCAAAGGTAAGGACAGAATGGACAGAATTTCAGATGCTGCTTCATCATAACATGCTGAGAAGCAGCTTAGGCAAGACATTGTTTAACATCTTTGTTCCATAATATTCCACTGGATCCCTAAAATCAGTTCCAAATATCTGCTCATATTCAATTATCTCTGTCTTGGCCTGGTGGCCCATCCATTGCCAAGTGGCCTTTTCTTTTATCTCACTGCCTCTTTTGCTGGACCAGCAATGCCAGTCTCACCCACCTGACACTACTTACCTTAAAAGCTCCAGTGTTATGTCCACACTGCCCTTTACTCATCTCTCCAGGAATCTGCTGCACTCTTGAAGTCTCTGGCCATGTAGTAAATGACTCAGTTGACAGTTAAATGACTTTAGTTACTACCAGCTGCAAGTAGACTTCACCAGAAGCCCAGCTAAGGGTTCTAGGTATGGTCTTAAAATTTAGGGAGAATAACAATTGAAAGTAGATGTGTTCTACTTCTTTTTCTCAGGCTCTGATCCTACAAAATGACCGCCAAGACCCTCCAAAAGGGTAACTGCACAAAGCATAAAGAGTAACCTTGATAAGGAGGTCACTGCTGTGTTGGGTCCTTTTTGGTTTTTGCCTTGTCCGGAGGAGATTTAACAGTCAGAACTCTTGGACCTTCTCTGGTTCAAGTCGCAGCAGCTCAGACAGATCCTCGTTGTAATTCCCACGTTCATGTGAGATGATGGCTCACACCAAGAGCAGCTGGAGGACTGAGGATATTCATTGTTAAGGGCAAAGGTGGCACCTTCACACGTGTTTATGCAGAATCGAGCACTTCAGGGCTCTAGTCCTGAATGAGATTTCCAAGTTATGTTGTACAAACAAACAACAATAACAGAGAATGGGGAAGGGTAAAGGGAGGAGGGGGAAGTTATGATTAATTTTTGTCAGACTTCCTTCTCCTTTCCACAGAGCTGTTCAATGTGAAGTCAAAGTTCATTGACACATTCTCTGTAGTTGGTGGGATGATTGTTTTATATTAGCCATTGACTTGGCCTGCATTGATCCTTGAGAATGTATCGCACAAATCATTTTGCACTAAACTGCTGAATCGATGAAGAAATCTCCTGGAAAATTTATATTAAAAGTCGCTGTTTGCCTAAATGAGTTCCCTGTGCCCCATATTGAATATTTTGCTGATGAATTGAATGAGTTTAAATTTGAACATTGCAGACCCATTAAAGAATGAATTCTTAAATCAACTTCTGCCATTTATGATTGAAATGAGATTTCCCCTGCAATAGGCTAGCTGTTATATAAATCAGTTGTGCATTTTATACTGTTCCATAAACAAGATATAATTCTTTTAAATACACAACAGGTGCCTTAAATCTTTTGATGCATCTTGTATTTATCTGATGTTGATATTGGTATATTTACACCAGGTAACGAACATGGGTTTATAATAGAATATAGTTTCTGAAGGTTAAAGAAGCCATAATCTTTGTTCTTAAATGCAACTGAGTTTTCAGGGGTTATACTCTACATCACTGCTCGCAGCTGAGATCTAAATTTAATTTAAAATAAATAATTGTCTCTTGCACTATAAAAAAGCAAACCGTCTTGAGTAAGATTATGATTAGAGAAAATTTGATTTTTAGTATGACATAGAGGAACATTTTTGCTGCTATCTAGTTTTTAATATTGCAGTGAATAGTTGAATTTCTTTCCTTTCCACTCAGACTCTCTGCACCTTAGGTGACCTCTAATTACTGGCTCAGGTAAATGATTTAAGCTGGTACCAAAATGCAGTGGTCCAGTTTTGGAGTTACCCCAGATACACAATTTCCATGGACAGTTTGCTGGAGAAACTGGTGTCACAGAAGTGGTTCTTCACTTTTCCCACAAATAACAGCTTTTTAACATAAATCATGCCCATCTTGAAAGATGGTTGTTTCATCTCAAGTCATATGAGGAGGTCACTGCTGGGGTCAGACTTGATCTTTGATGTCATGGGATGTTCCCTATGTTTCAGAGTTTGGGTCAGGTGGATCCTGGAAGAGCAGTAAGCACCAAATTGCTGTTCTCAGAGAACACATTGAAATGGACATAAACCAAAACTGTGAGGGTCAAACCAGGACCCTGGAGAAAATCAATACATTTTATATGATATCTAGGAATGGTGCCAATGTGGTCTCTATTGCACTCAGTGTCTTCTGAATAGACAAAAATTCCTGAGACATCCCCAGTAAAATGGAGAGCTTCAATGAACTACAAGAGGGGAGCAGCAGCTGCATTGTAGATTAGTAGATAGGCAGGTGTGGAGGTTAGTTCAACTTTGCTCTGTTCCTATCTCAGATAATGTGGCATTTAGAAATGTTCACAGTCTAACATATGAAAAAGAATTCCAGTCCCAGAAAAGAACATTTCAAATTCAGTAAGATCTGGAAGCCAAATGAGAAATGCATATTTTCACCATTTCTTCATTGGTGTTGCCTTGAACACACCCTACAATGTGGTTGAGAGCTCTGATGCACAGACAGAGGTGGGTCCTCCAGTCAATCCTCCTTCAATGCTCATCCTTCAATGCTCATCCTCATCTTCCTCTGCCCCACAGCTGAGCACACACTGGATTTGTCCTGTGGGCTCACCCACACATCACATTCTGGATGACAAGCCAAAGTCAAACTTTAGGATGTTCTGCAGCCACTTCTCAGCTTGGATTGGATTCTTTTCCTGCAAGCAAGACCCTTTCCTTAGCCAAGCATGAAGGGATAGTACAAGGTACTGTGACTACCCTTCCTTTTTTCATCCCATTCTTGCCAGTAACAGGATGCAGAAGCGGCTTCCAAAGTAAAGAGATCTTTAAATCACAGGTGTTGCAGGAGGGCTGGAATAGCTCACTTTAACCAGGCTGTAAAATCTCACTATTGAGGCTGTAGTATCAGCTTCATCCCATGGCTACTAATGTTTTCATGGCTCTGTGGGACTCTCTCATTCAAGGACAAGCACCAAGGGTTTTATAACTATCAGTTGATCATTTCTGCTAAAGTAGGGGAGGTGGATTCTCAGCGAGATAACAAAGGTGTTATCTCTATCCAGGGAGGGTATAAAGGATATTGGGAAGATAACATCTAATTGAAGATTCAATTTTCCGAGTGTCAAATTGTTTTGATGACTAATTGATTTACATAGACTGAATTCATTCACAGAGCAAGTATTTTTTAGATCTTGGTCCCTTTTTTCTTCTGTGGCAGTACGTAGGAATTGCTGTTAACTTTCTTAAAAATAAAAGAGATAGACTAGGATTGGCACTGGAGATGTTACTGAGTTTTAGCCCTTTATCTTCTAGACACAGACACAGTAGGTCACAAATGTCAGTAAAGGTGTGATTCAGGGATTCCAGCCCAAAACTAGGTGATAGAAAAGGTCAGGATCTAATTGCTCTGCCTTGGTACTGAGAGACCAAGGAAATGAAGAAACCATGATGCCCTCAGGAAAGCTGTTGCACAAGACCTCTTTGGCTCAGTTTAAAAGAGGGATAATGGTGTTTACTTGCTGTCCTCAGAGGAATATTGCGAGAATTAATTAGCTAATGTTGGCAGAGTGCTGTGAAGGTCAAAAATAATATGTAGTGAGAATGCAGGATAAAGTGGATGGAAGATTAATTGGGATACATTTAGAATAGGATTAAAAGTGAGATGTGACAAAACCATCAGTGAATGCTGTGGTAGAGAAGCTTTTTTGCACCCGCCTCAACAAGTTGTTCTGCTTTAGCAACAGCATTTTCAAAGCAGTTCCAGCAAAGTCTTTTTAACAGGAATTCACTTTCAAATCCCTCTGCTGGTAACACCAACCCAGTTTCCAAAGGTCTGGGCACAGAGGTGTTTCTTCTCTCCCCGTGTCTCTCATTCTTATCTTTTAATTCCTGAGGACTGATGGATGACACGCTTTTCCAGAAAGACTCAGTGCTGAGCATCACTAGCACTACCAGGATTTGGGTCCAGTGCTCTGCTCATTCCTACCTTCCAAGAGCGTTCCCAATTTCAAAAATGTTTCTCTGGGATGACTGAAACAGAGAAGCATTCTCTATAATTAAAGAAAGTCTATAATTATGATACTAAGGAAATGTCACTCTATAAAATAATTGCAAAAGTAATTTTAAAATATTGACTTAGTTTTTCACTGAATATGTTGGGACCATATCAATGGCCAGCCAGGAATTAAGTTTTCTGGTGTGTGTTTTAGCAGGCAGAAATGGTGTGTTTATTTTTTCACATTTTAATTTTCGTCTTCTTCATCTTATTCTCACTAAAATATTCATGTCTGGGTATCACCACAGTCAAAAGATTGTTTCTATTGTCATCACTGTAAAAGATTTAGTTAAAACATATGCGATTCTTCACAAATTTTAAAATGTAACTTTATCTATTGATAACAATAGCAATTTTGTCTATAATTTTTTGTTAGCATGCACAAAAATTTAATTTCATAGGCTCGAATTTATCTTCAAAAAACCACATTTCTTCAAAATAATGAAACAAATATTTTCAAATTTTTATTAAATATTTATAGATTTATAAATCTATAAATTTTTCCTTGAATTTTTCCAGACACACTAAATGCAACTGCACACTTGAAAAAAAACATTTCCTAGAGAATTGTTATGTTTGGAAAAATAGAAGTGATGCCTTTACTAGGCGCCAGACTTGATGTAATTGCACATTATAATGTCTTCTTTATGTCTCCATACCTTTTCCCCTAAACTATAACTTATTACATATCTAATGTCTTGGTCAACAAATAAAGTCAAGTGCACAAACAGATGGTTTGGTGGAGATCAGCTGAGACTGGTTTGAGGCCACCACACTAATTTCTTGTGTCACCAAAGATCTGCTTCAGCTGCAATGAGCAAATCGAGGTGCTTGTCCCACTGATGTTTGCAGATTATGCATTTTCTTTACGACTGCATTTCTCAATGCTCTATTATAGTGGATAAAATGCCAAAACAGGGTAAGCATAATATTGTCTCAGTGTGACACTGTCCCCTGTCCCACAAAACACAAGTTTGTAAGTATGCAGAAAATTTTCTGTTGCATTTTCACTTTCTGAGTGCTAATGAAGCAAGAGCAAGTCTTTTGAGAGGCGTGGCTGGCAGATAATTGCTTTCACAGAATAAACTCTGTATCTTTCCTTTTGTCATCTAACATTTAAAATCATTTTACATATACAGAACATTTGAGTCTAATTGGATGAGGGATCTTAATTCCTGTTACAAAAAAAATACTGTTAAATTGATATTACTTCATTGATTTTAATAAAGCCTTTGAAGATCTGAGAACAAAGGGTCCTATTGGTTCTTTAATTAGTAAAGGATTTATTCAATAAGTTATCGGACAAGTTAATTTACAGGACTTAATTTTGCTATTGAAAGGTTTAGCCTCCTTCCCTCCAAAATTGGGACGATGGACCATTCCAATACTGTGAAGGTGATGACCTTGTGATAACCTGTGTGTTCATCAGTCAAATTACTGTCCCCAGTAATGATAATGCCAAAGCTCTGGAACACTGGGGCAGCTAATCTGTATTCAAATTACACTCAATGAAACAGCAAGCACAATTCGAGTAATAACTCACTAGCACTGAGAGGTGAAGGGAGATGTTCAGACCCCTTCATGCAGATTGGACATTATCATACATTTCTTAGGTGTTGGACAGGTCTGCATGAGAGGGTTGTTAATGAAAATATCAATCAAAAACTCTGCTGACTTAATGGTCAATTTAAATTAATTAATTGGAAAGGAAAAAGTTGAGAAGGACAGCATTGATTGTTTAGCTCGGAGCAGTTGGCAGGCTCAGAGAACAAGGTTGCCCAAATAAGACCACGTTTCCTATGTCAGCTGATGCTTTGTGTAAAATCTTGTGTTTGAAAAGATGGGGAAAATAGGAGGATGCTGTAATTTGAACACTTTGATGCTTTGAATTGTGGTTCAGTGGGTCTGAGATGGGGTGCTCAATATAATGGTATGATACCAGCCTTGGGAAGGGAATCTGCAGGAGAGGTAGAAGTGAAGCACTGTGCACCAGCTGAGGATTTGACCCTCACTGTACAGCCACATGCAGGATTCCTTTCATTCATGGGCTGTTTTTAATCCTCACAGCTTGTACTTTCTAGCTCAGAACATGTTTGTCAGTTGTCCCTAAAAGGCTGACTCTCTGGAGGTTAGGGGAGGATTCCTTTTGATTTAGTGGGGAGAGAATTTCAGCCTCCATCTGCAAACTTGTGAATCAAGAAAATATTTAATGCCTGGAAGCATCTATAAGAATTTTCTTATTAATATGAAAGGCAATATGTGTTTTGGGATACTGTGTAAAGACTTTGGTATGAATAAAATATTAAACCTATAGCTTTTATTGTATACTTTGAAAATAAATGCTTTAAATGAAGATACTTTCTATACCTATGTCTATATTTATACCTATCTGCATAATTAAATATCAGCAAAATTTTTGAAGACAAAAATGTCCGTAGTATTTTAAAATGCATTTTGCTTCTTGCATAATCAAAGGCTATAGTAATATGGTGTAGGAATAGGCTAAAGCTTGAAATTAAATCAAATTCTTATACCAGATTCCTGGGTTTTGAACCCAAAACTCAACATTGGTTTTGAATTCAGTGCTAAGGAAATACAGTGAGATTTGCTAAATTCATGATATTTTATCTGTCTGAAGGACAATCCAAACTTCCTGCCAGCTGCATTGGGTCGTGGTGTGTGTGCAGTCCAAGATCTGAGCAAAATATTTTTGGAGATGCTGTGAAATTCAAAACTGTTACTCCAGAACATTTTAATACCAACACTCTTTTTTTGTTTTGGTTTTAATTTGTTTCCTAATTCTACTCTTTATAAATCACACATTGTCATTTGCATCAGAGCAAAATACAAACATCAACCCTGTGCATAATGCAGGGGGAAATAAATATGAGATGTAAAATGAAATGCAGATGCAGCAGCTTTACTGTGGAAAGCATCTGACAGGCAGCACTAGGGTTGGTTCTAATGTTGTTTTTATAGTTCTTTTTATTACCACAAAAAGGATGGGAACAGAAAATTGGCCTAATGAGACAAAAAGGGACCCAAATAAACCAATTAGCCCCATAAAAACAATATGGTGATTATACATTTAAGTAAATGACAACAAATGGAGAAGTACATGGCACGTTATTAGGGAAATGAAAATACTGCACTGATGTTCTGTTCCTTCTTTTCCTTCTCCACGTATCCTTTCCCCAAGGCAGTATTAAAATGATCATAAGGAACTCAAATGAACATATTTGCAATTATGTCTAACTTGGTCCTTAGATTTCAGGGGCAGGTCTCCAATCAGATTTCACACCTGACTTCAAGAAAATGCTTAACATATTGGATACACAGTAGATCAGGACAGCACTGTTACTGAATATGCTGCAAAGAAATATTATAAAGGCTCAAAATGACCAAACAACCCATGGCTGTGTTAGGACAATGTCCCAAAGTAAATCTTGTTTAACTTCAAGAGCTGAATCATGTTTTCTGTACTCTCCAGCAGCTATCACTCACCTTTTCAGAGGTATCTCAGAGAATATTTCACCCTGGTCCCAAGGGGAAGTAGGTGTAAACAGCAGTGACACAGGAAGGGCAAACAGCACACCAGGCAAAGCCCACGGTGGCACAGCCTTTCCAGCAGAGCAACCCAGCACAGACCAGACCTGATGATTCTGCAGTTCAAAGATGTGCCTGGCTGAACTGACTTCTTTCTTGCTGGACTGTGTTAATGTAATGGCTGTACAGCTCAAATGCAGTCTCAATAAATGGTGTTGCTGTTTGCAAACTCTCTGGCTTTGCTTTCAGATCTAATCTCCCACTCAAGTCACCCAGTGTGTCTTTGCTCACCACTCTCATAGCAGCTGAACCACTCTGGGCATGGCTCTATCACCCCAAAACTGAACCAGTACAACCCTTCCACACAACTGTGGCTATATTCCCATGGGATTATCTAGCAGCTCTATAAGATATATAAGTCTAGAGGTATATTGAGGTCCTTTATTGGAGTTGTACTTATATCTGCCTCTTATTCTGTTATACTGGTGTACTCGGGGAAGAAAATTTTGTAGGCATGACCCTATGTTGAGGAATATCAATGAAGAAGGGCAGAAAATGTGTGAAAATACAGCTACTGGTGACTTTATCCAAGCCCTGCCTCAGTTTTCTCATTTAGGAGGTAAAGATAATAACCGGACACCAGAAAGTTTTATTTCTAATTTATTTCTAATTCTTTCTGTGGTTTTGGCCAAGCTGCTTAGACTGAACACATCATTTAATCATGTTCAGAAGGGAATAGCAACATCCAATGTGTTCACTCTTTGTGGATGTCCAGATGTCTCTGCAGCACTAACTTTCCTGTGTGCAGCATGAGGATTGGACAAATCTGCCCCAGCATTGCCTGGGTGGTGTCTTGCTTGGGGGAACAGATTCCCAAGCATGTCCCAGGAGCCTTAAGGCTGAATAAATTCTGATTGTCTGTGGGATCTACTGTCAAATGTTGGATTTCCCTCTTGGCCTGAGGGTAATGCAAAAATGTGTATGAAGTATATTTAGCTGGGCTATAAAGAGAAAATTAAGCTATCAGAGAATATAATTAGAACAGAACCACCATGCTAAATTTGGGGATTAGACACTATACCTTGTAATTAATCAGGCTGAATAAAGTCATCCTCAAGTAGAATTTCATGAGCCATTTTATTCTGGCTCAGGGTAACAGGTTCTGAGAGGAGTATTTGTGAAGGGCAAAGGGGTGCTGTGGTTGCAGTAAGTCAGGAAATGGCCTTGGGCACTACTGGAGACACTGAGAGTCCCAGCCTAGCAGGGAATCAGCCTTGTGGGTCTAAGGTCAACCCTGGTTGTGCCAGTCCCAGCCTGTGCCTCAGTGTACTATGACTGGAGCCTTTCACAACCTTAGAATTTCCCAGCACAGAAAGCAAAGCAGGCACAGAAGTTGTTAAAAAAAGATGGCCTTTGCTATGTAAGTGTATCAGGACCTGGCCATGAGCAAGAAAGTATTAGTACTATTTTATTTTCTTATGAATAACAATAAAATATTACACTGACTGCAAGCTTGATGTGAGAGCTAGTAATATTATAGCTCTTGTAGTATTTACTTTGCTTGTATATTCTCTTGACTCCAGATGGATTTTAATTTTGTGTATGGTAGCTACACAGTGTGCATGTAAAAGCTTTAATAAATCTGCTTGTTCAAACTGAAATAGGCATTTTGTATTATGAGATTGTCTTGCTCCAAAACAAATCCACATGATTAGAGTAGTGGATTTAACTAATTGTCCTCCAAGCAGCTCCTATGGGAAAACAAATTGTTTTCTATGTTAACAGTGCCTCAAAGAGGGATCAGTCAGGATCAGCAAAAACAGGGTATCACATGCTGTAGTATTGTGTTGTTTACCAGATGGCAGGAGAATAATTACCATAAAATCATTATCGTTTGCTTTAGGGTAAGTACCATCATAAAAACTGATATCTGAACTGAGTCCCAAATCCCAATATGTAACTACTGTTGAATTTCTAGAGAAATGCAGAATTTCAGGAATCAAGATCTGGATTTCACTCTGGGTGAGATTCTGAAGTGTGAGGGTTCTGTTTTCCAGAAAACTCCTTATTCAGCTGTTCATGAGATACTAAACTGATGGATGCTTTTCAGAGACTTCTACTCTATTCTATTCTATTCTATTCTATTCTATTCTATTCTATTCTATTCTTCTTTTCTAGATCCTGATAACACCTAGTATTATTGGCAGTAATATTAATTGGGTTATTATAATTCATAATAATACCTACAACATGTTGCTGAAAATCTGAGAACAAATACTAAATCAGTTCACACTCTAGAAATGCCTCTCAGGCTGTGAGGTGAGCCTGGGGCTAGCTGAGGTGCAGATGTCCATGTGATTTCTATTTAAAGGCAGGTGATTTAAAGGCATGATTCCAGCCCTCAGTGCTTCAGTTTTTCACTGTAAAACTGTGTGAATCTTGACATGGAGAGACCTTGATAGGAGAGAAGCTGGGTCATTCCTTCTACCAGTTTAGTGCTTGTTTTTAGGAGGGAGAATGTAGACACATAGCTGGAATGATTGCTCCAGGACTGCTGGCTCTGGCAAAGGTTGTTTTACCTAGTTTAGAAACAGTCCAGCTCTTAAATTTATGCTGTTTGCCCTTTCTTACTGAGTGATGCAAGGAAGTGTCAGGGCACTGGAAGGCTGGCTTTCATTCATGACATAGTTATAGGCAAGGAAAAGAGATGGAGGCACTGACAGCAAGAAATTCTATGGCACCACAGTGAGAATTGTCTGACTGATGTTACAGCTCTGTGACGAGGACACGTGGGGTTGTACAGACCCAACACAACTGCAAAATCCCACAAAGAACCACCCAGACATGTTCAGGGTGGCTGCAGAGATGATTAAGAGACACCTCTGTAACTTTGACCCTACTGCAGGCCAGAACAGTGTTGTTGTTAAATCTGTGGTCTCTACCCAGGGGACCTACACTCAACTGTGTGATCCTGCTCCCGAGATGAAAAGGCTAAAAAAAGGTAGGAGTAATATTGTCTGCTATGTTTAGTTTGTACATAACTTCAGAATACGAGTCTCCAGGTCTATGAAACTGCCACTTCTGATCACTCTGGTCCTTTAAGGGTGGTTTTATAAAGGATCTGAGCACTTAAATTTCACTGAGATTTGTGAATGTTATGTTGTGATACTCCTTTGAAACTGCCTGCCTGCATTCGACTAAAACTGCAGAGAAAAGCCAAAGCACAAGCTTTTCATTTTGGGGATTGGTACTGTAGATTGTACAACTGGCCATTTGTGGGTCACTTTGCATATTCTGGAACAGAGCAGGCAAAGCCAGTGTGTAACACACTCTGGTATTACATGCTTGAAGACCACAGAAGCAGATAGCAATTCTCTAGTAAAATTTATCCAAATTAGATTTTCTTTTGTATGTTATCACTGTCAGAAGAGGAAGAGCTGACCTTTCTGTTTTTCCCTGAGTCAGTCATTACTTCCATTTCTTACCATTAAGGCTTGCTCCACCTTGCCTGTCTCCAATGTTATGTTCCTGTGTCATCATTTCTCTGATTTTCCATTGCTCTGCAGTATCTGCTGGGGGATTTGTCAGGGTGCTGCTGTGCCTGAACTGCATTGCTCACTGTCAAACCCGTGGCTTCACTCAGTACGTACCTGGGGCCATAAGTGAGTGAAGAGCTATGAATGCAAGTTCCAGGCAGCATGAGTCCAGCCAAAAAGTCCATGCAAAATACTGGAGAGCATCTGCACACTGCAGCCAAAACCATGGCAAACCTACCCTGGTGTCTGG
Organism: Picathartes gymnocephalus; assembly: GCA_013390045.1. Lineage (NCBI taxonomy): Eukaryota > Metazoa > Chordata > Aves > Passeriformes > Picathartidae > Picathartes > Picathartes gymnocephalus. The sequence goes on from WEKY01058214.1 coordinate 97,221, forward strand.
GGTGACACAGCAATTTATGGTCTGGATAGTTGGAATGAGTCTCTCTAGACTCCATTGGTAGCCAGTGGAGAAGGAGATACAATGAGAGCTGATGTCTGCATAGTTGAAGATGGACTTTACACTGACCAAACATCTGACAATTCTGGAGTACCCTGAAGGACCAACTCAGCAACAGAGTCCCAGCTACAAACACCTCAGGTAGTGTTGGGGATTCCCTCCCAGAGACACCCCAGTGTCCTATTTGGGAATGCTCTGTGCACAGAGAAATAATTTGCCCTGCCAGTTTTCATCGCTGGTAGTTACCAAGTGGTCCATTAATATGCCATGTAATTCCAACCTAACTATTCTAATGTGCATTGATTTCATCTTATGTGGGAATAAGAGCTCATTGCTTATTATTGGCTGTAATATATCTCCGTGGCAAAGGCAAAAGATCACCACTGGCCTCTCAAATGGCTGAGAGGAGTTAGCAGCATTTGCTGGAGATGGGGAACTCTCTCTGAACACTTTGAAGAGCACTGGGATACCAGAGGCTCCTCTGCTGTGGGGTGAGATGCTCCAGTCCCTCAATCATCTTCACAGACTTTTGTTGGACTCTCTCCAGTCTGTTCATGTCTCTCTTGCACTGAAGAGCCCAGAACTGGACATGATGCTCCAGGTGTGGCTTCACCAATGCTGAATGAAGGGGAAGGATCAACCCCCTCCACCTGCTGTCAACACTTTTCCTTTTCCACTGTCCAGTCATGGGTGCAGGTGCTGGGAAGCATTTGTTGGTGTGTCACCAATGGCATAAACTCTCCAACTACTTTGCCACAGCTCTGAAAAAAAAAATAGTGCTACAGCTGGAAAACATCTCTGGGATACAGATCAAGACAGTCGTGTATGCAAAAACAACAGAAGAACAACACTTTGTGGCTCATGAATATTTCTTTTCCACCCAGTTACTGTCCCACCATTGGCTTTCCTGTGAAAAAGTCTTATTTTTATTTACTTCATATCAGCTGTTGCTGTTGAGATTTTTTTTCCTAAGTCCTTCTCTGTGGAACTCATTCCTGTCTAAACAGCCCCCCAGGTTTTTAAAGAGATATTTCATATTCCTTTCTAACACCTTACATGGACTTTGGGAGCTCACTGAATTTTGTTGAGGGTGGAAAAAAGTCAGGACTGCAGGTCCTGTGAACTTTTCAGCCACATTCAAAGACTGCATGTGTGACTGTGTTCAAGTTACCCCCATCTGCCACCTCGTGCTCTGCCAGTCTGGGTGACACCAGGCAACCTTCACAGGGACACTTGGTTGGGTGGACAGGTCAGTCCACATGGGCGTGTGCACAGCCTCGGTGGCTTGCCACCTATGTCCTGCTGCTCTTCAGACATGCTAAAAGAGTCTCCATGTCAAAAATGTCTTCAAACATCCGCAGAAAACCACAGAGAAATACAAAATAGAAGTTATGTTGCCAGCCTATGTACTGGAAAATAACCAGCATGGCCTTGCAGGGTTTTGACCTTGCAGGTCCTTCCATGAGCATGGCCCACGTAGCTTCCCACCCCAGATACAGTAGCCAACATGCCTGCAAGGCTGTTTTTAGACTAATTCCTGCTAATGTCATGCATGGCTAGTTAACCTCCATTTGATCTGTCTTTTAGAGATTTATTCGTCAATAAAGGTGTTATTACTCCTTTGATGATAGTTAGTATCATTTATATGAATTGTCTATTGACGGACACATTTAACAAAGGGTGTTTATGTGCTGAACAATCACATAGTTTATTTATCCAATAATCACATAATCGATTAGAAAAAAAATTCAAGTTGAAGGACTTCTTTGAGATTTAAAGATTTCACAGTCTCCATCTGTGTCCAAGATGTTTAATTTGTGTTAGTTATGTATCACACTTGACCAGTATTGTTCCTACAAGAGGATCTTACAGATCTCTGGCGGCTCTCAGGTAAAGACTGAACCTGGCGAGCTTGTTTAAGATAATGTTTAGGTATTTTTGATCATAAATGACAGTATAAAAAATCAGGAATATTGTGCAGTGAGTGTCTTGAGGGACTCTGAGAGAAGGATACTACTGATCACAGTTGCCTTCCAGACAAAGTACTTTTTCAGCACTAAGATAATCGCCTCTACTGTGGTTACAACTGTCTACTAAAGACTGAAAGAGACGAAGCCTGTTTGCCTGGTGCCTTTCACTGGCTGGTGCCATTACATTTTCACAAGGCACTGCTCCCTTGTACTCAGGTAAAAATCCAATCTGAATCAGAAAACCCTTCTTGTCTAGCAAGTTGTGTAGAGCTGCTGTTGCTGCTGGATTAAAGCACAGCCAACTCCTGCGCAGTGTGACAATGGAGGTCTCCAGGGGGGCACATCCAGTGCTCACATCCCCCTGAAACCACAAGGACTGGCAACACATTCCCTCAGGGAAGCCTAGGATATTGAATCCCCCAACTTCCCAAGCCCCAGATGCCATCACCATATTCTATTTTTTTCTTAATACAGACATTACAAACCTGCAAAGAGTGGCTATCAAGGTAGCACTCCTTGGTGTGGATGGGAGAGTCCATTGTTTTTCTAGGTTTAAATAGTGGGTGTTTTATATCCTAAGATCCTGACCCTTGCAGTTTCTCCATGTCAATCATATGTCCTGCTCTCAGAAAGAAGATGACGGCATTAAACTTACAGTGCGTTATCATTTCCTACAGGTAGGAAGTGAGGCTGGGCTTGCATCCAGCAAAGACTCACGCAGTTGTGTTTACTTGGAAACATGATTCCTTCTGTAGGACTACAGAGAACATCAGAGGAGAACCTGGGCTGCACAGTGCAAGGCCCTGCAGGGACCTTGCCACCCAGGGACAAAAGCTTTGTGTGGCACCTACTACAGTAAACAACTTGCTCCTTAAGGCAGGGAGTAAATACCGCAGGAATGCAAGAGAAAATTCCCAAGGATAAGGGCAGAGGAGTTGTTTAAGAAACAATGTTTTTTCACCCCTTTGTACCACAGAAAGCAGGAACTGAGTGGTCTGAGTTAATGTTGGGATCTTACAGAAAAAGGCAGGCCCAACCTCTGTGATGAGAGCCCAGGTCCCCAGAATCAGTCACAGTTATCACATCTGGGACGTCCAGCAATGGCACAGATTCCCTGTTAAAATACCCTCATGACAGGGAGGGCTGAAGAGTATTGGTTTGCTATTATTAGTTACTGGACAAAAAGCTTTTGCACTCTGGTTTGAAAGAATTTTTGATCTTTTGATTTTACAGGAGACTGGAATTGATAAGCCGGGTGATTTCAAGGGCTGCAGTTTCAATCACAGCCCCCTCCCTGCTGCCCACCCGGGAGGCTCTGACCACAGGGAAGGACAAGTCCTGGGATTTGAAGGTTTAGCCCGAGGCCACCAAGCCCCATAGCTTGAGCATTACCAGTTTTGTAACAACGTGAGCTAAGCTCTGGGAGCAGCAGCTGAACTGGCCAATGTCTTTGTTAGATGCACTTGCAAGTGGTAGAGAATAAAACTCTGATCCTGTGAAATTTGGTGGGTGGAGGCAGATGGCGCTCGGTGCTGAAGAAGTGTCAATAGGGCGGTGAACTTGCTACACCCAGTATAAAGGGGAACTTTCCTTCTTTCCTGAAAAAAAATTCTACAGAAAAAACTTTCCTTAGGAGAAGTGGGAGAGGGGGACAAACACAAATTCAGGTGTTACACTCTGTAGGTCCTTCCCTGCCCTCTTTGCATGGCTGCTCCTCTGAGATCCCTTTCTTGAAGGTGACACTGTAGGTGTTGATCTCAGACCTCTCAATCTGAAGTGCTTTTACTCTGAAGTCACTGTGGTACAACAGAAATATGCTTTATTCCATACTCTTAACTAATTAAGTGTATTTAAAATTATTCCTGTGTTATGTCTGCTAATTAACTCTCCCATCCAAGAGAAAACGAAGACATGTTGATACTTTCTTTAAACTTTGTACTTTAGAAATAGCACTCTCATGTCTTTGCTCAGGGGCTCTGGTAAAATCTTCAGTTAATTAAAATGACAACAGCAGCAGAGATGCAGTTGCTGAGGTCCAAACCTGTGGTAGTCACAAGTGCAGGGGAGCTGAGAGTTGGCAGATGCAGCTGCTGATCCTGTTCCCTTCCCAGGAAACGAGGAAAAACACCACATCTTCTTAGCAGGCAGCCTGACTGGATGTGCAGGGCACATCTGCACCAGAGAAAAACCCACCATTGCATTTACATCTATATATGAATTCAGGTACATATATATATATATTGGAACATACATTTCTGTATGTGTGTGTATAAACATGTGCATGATGTTTCTGCAATACTTGGCAATGCCTCCACAAGAAAGGGCTTTATAAGCAGAACAGTGCAGAAAAAGCATTATTAAATGCATGTGCCTCTCTTATAGCAAACAAAAATACAAATTATCCCATTGGGGTGATAAAGATATAAAAGAGGAAGAGAGAAATTTTCTAGAAAGAGCATTAACTCTTACACGTATCCCTCTTTTCTTTGCTCTGGATCTACTCCAGCACTGGTGCCAACTTGCTTTATCTGGGAATTTTCCAGGTGCAACGGGATAACTGAGAGCCTGCTCTGGTCACTTCAACCACAGGGGAAGAACAAATTTCTTAGGTTTGTTATTTAAAATGTTTGTTCCAAGCTATGGTCTGAGGCTCCTGCCAGAAGCCCTATGTGTGGGACAGCATGTATCTGCCCAGAAAAGGGGCACGAAGAAAACACCTCTGCATCTCAGACCGTGTTGTCCCTTCCCTCTTGCTTATGGGAAGAGCTGTAGGTGTGCCACTGCAGCCCAACAGGACAGCAGCACTTCAGGAGAAACCTGGCACCACCCATGGTCCATGGAGGGGTGCTTGCTGGCATAAGGAGCTGCAGCACAAGCAACAGAAATGCCGATTTACCTGGATTTTCAAAAGTCTGGTGCCATCACTGGGGCAACATGATCACTCATTTTTGTACCCGAACTTACTTAATTAAACTGTGTTGTGGAGGCCAATGGAGAGATCTGGGGAGATCACATAATGCTCAAAAGTGGAGTTGCTCCTTTTCTTCCTCCCCAAAAAGAAGTCATAGGCATAAACCAGCTGACAGCATCTCCAGCTACCTGGGCCACCCCACGGTAGAGAGATGATCCTGCAGGTCTAATTTATAATCCAATTTCAGGACTAAACTGCCCCTGTGTTTCAGGTCTGCACAGGTAAGTGTCAGCTGAGAAATGAAACCCAGTCCTTCACACAGAGAACTGTGGAAGCTTTCTGACAGGTCAGAAATCCCGTTGCCTAATTTGGAGAGAAGCTTTGTGAATTAATTCAACGATGACTTAGCACAAGTTGAGTCCTGGAGAAAAGCTGACAGAGGCCACCTGGGTTGCTCTGACATGGACCTGAAGCTGAGATATTCAGGATATTCAGATTGCTCCCCGGGTGCTGGACGGATCCTGAAAGCAGCTGGCCACGGGGGCAGGATTCCGTCATTCTGAAGTGATGCTCTTCTCCCCAACCCCACCTCACAGCCCAAGCCTTTTCTTGGGCTTTGGTGCCATCCAGTGGCAGCAAAGCCGAAAGGAGCAAAACCCTTGGTTTTGGGTGGTTCCTGAGCACGCAGGAGAAGCTCGCAAACAAGATTAACGTCTTTCCCCAATTTTCACAGTGTAAGACAGTGCAAGTGCAGTGGCCAAAGAAAAACTTTTGATGACGTTCGAACCAGGTAGAAAAGTCAGCTCTTAAAAAAAAAAAAACCCAAAATTGAAGAAAATTGAGAAGCTCGCCTTTTAGAAATTATTAAAGATTACGTCTGAAAATCACATCAATATTCTCCAGATTTTCAAGTGTTCTGTTACTTAAGAAAAACAAAAATCCAGATCTTCAGCTTGGGTAAACTACTGAGACACAAAGTCAGTGGAGACAGACTTACTCCACCAGATATTAGGCTTAAATTTTTTTGTCTAATACGAAATAAGGTTTAGAGTTTGATTAATTTTGTTTTCATCTTGATTTTTTAATGTATTTCAATGTCACATCACTGAATTAACAGCAAAAGGGATTCATGGAGTTCATGTTGTCCACATCAAATGCATCAAATAGTCTGTACCGACAACAGTCTGCTTTGACTCAAGATTAGCATGGCCTTGGCTAAAACACATCTCACAGCATGTGTACAGCTGAAATTTTAAGGAAATTAGGCAAGGGTTATTCCCATGGGCAGACATTTGAACTTTTAGAGATGGAAGTCTTCTTCAAATTTTCCTGTCTAATCCCCCAAACAGCGAATCCTGTTACAACTTTCCCCACAAACCTCTGGTCCATTTGATCCCTGATGTTGTCCCCTCTCTCATGGACTGTTTGTAGATGTAGGAGACTAAAAATAAGAATTTACATCTATCTCAGGAATTATTTTTTTTTAATCTATAGAGGAATGGAAATGCAACAAACCTTTCTACCTTTCTCTCAATAAAAGTAGCTAGCTCGGAAAAAACCAGCTTGGAATAACATTAATGATTGGTATTTGTGTGTGGGGGGGGTTGTTTGAATTTATTATTATTTTTAAATTATTGTTATTTTGTGAGTTTTTTTTAAGAAACACTTAGCTTGCATAACTCCTTTTAAAATACAAATTAAAGAAGTTGGATTTTTTTAGTAAAGAATGTAGTAGGAAAGTTAAAATCATGCATAATTTGAATCCTCAATGCTTGTGATTGAGGCAGGAAATATTTCAGCTGCTTTTGAATCCTCCTGATTTTAACCTAGCCAAACATGGAATGAAAAGGCAAAATATAAAATAACACTTAGGCCAAGTTCTCCTAAAAATCCCCAGCATGTTAGCATAACCCAGCACCTGTCTGATTTTAAAGCCAAAGGCCAAAATTTTAGCTTCTGCAATTCACTACTAAAATAAAGCATAATGAAACAAGATTATTACCCTCCCTTTGTGGAGGCAAAGGTCTCCAGGTAGGGGAGTCCACAACACCTATTATACTGTGTACCTGTAATTCTCCTGAGATCATGTAGATACATGAGACACCTCTTTCTCTGCATTGCAGCTTCTCTCCCTGCTCCCATTCCGGCTGTAGCATCCTCCTCCCAGAGTAACAGGCAGTAATGTTGGTATCACTTTGCCCCGCCATCATGGCTGGCTGCTCTTTGCCAGCATGTCTTAGTTTATGTTCATCCTTAATATTCTACTGCTGATGTTAAAAGTTAGCAGGGGACTTCTGTCAGAAAACAGCATTTATGAAATTGAGTTGGCAAGCTGACTACCTCAATTATCAACTGCTTAGATACTAAAAGCCCTTTAGACCTTCACGATTTTCACATGATGAACCGTACAAAGAAGTGCAGAAGCTGAAGGGCCCATCCTGAGCAGGATTTTCAGTGGCTGCAGCGAGCCCCTTCCCAAGAGCTCCGCTGACACTCGGTGGTGCGAGGGGGAACTGCACAGTCCCGCTGCAGACGGGGACACCATCCCTGCACCCAGCGCTGCCTCTGCCAGCCTGGCTCGTCTGCCTGCTCAAGATGACAAACCAGAGCCCTGGAGCTTGCGCTGGTGACCACGGGGACTCTTCCTCTGCCTGCCTCCTTGTCTCCCCAGTGTCTTTAATACGAAGGGCACTGTTAAATAATTACATGAGTGTTACTCATAGAAAAATAGGGAACCTGGAGGTAACTTTCTAGAAGTTGGCCAGGACCACCTTCTGGTCTCTAAGTTTTGAAAGATGAAGAAGATCCCTAATTCAGGGAGTGCAGTTCTTCCACTGAAAAGATTTAAAGGACAATCCATCCCACTGGAGACCCGCAGGCTCTCGGAGAGGTGTGCATTTATATATTCATAGAATGGTTTAGGTTGGAAGGAGCCTTAAAGATCATCTGGTTCCAAACCCCTTGTAATGAGGGGTTGTACATAACATGCACCAACAGCAAGTAGACATCTAAATTTGGTTCCTTAGTTAAATGCCTCTGGTTAGGTAGGATGACTAGCACCCACAGTGGGTTAGACTCATTCCTGAGCTTATGTAGAGATATGTGTGTAAAAGGAAAAAAAAGTAGTTCAAATCCTCTGTGTGTGCAAAGTATTAAAATCTTCTTTACAGGTGCACTCAGAGTTGCAAGCAGTGGGCTATGGCAATGACAGTGACAAAAACAAAGCCAGAGTGGAGTCCCATATGTACCACCAATTAGGCAAACACTCCTGTGAAAGCAACAGCATCTCAGAGATGAAGGGAGGAAAAAGGGTGCCCAGCTGTTGCCGCAATGCAAGGGACATCCTCTAGAAATGCATGGAAAGATCAGCCTAGATGAAGCTGAGTGCCCTCAGCAGGTGTCTGTGTCATGGACCCTGCCATCCTTATTATCTTCTGCTCTTTTCACATTGCCACAGGGTTTCAGCAATTATCACTGGCCAAAGGCTGCAGGGGAAGTAAAGGATTGCTTGTCCCTGCCTATGTCCAGGCCTGGGGAGCCTCTGGAGAGATATGTCAGTGTCAAAGTCATTATTGGGCAAGGGGCAGTGGTGTGAAAGTGCACAGGAGGTCAGAGCAGATACTTGGTTCTCTCTCAAAATCATTGAATCTTTGTGGATTACTTGAGAGGGATCATGTAAATCTTGACTAATGATAAGGAATATAAAAATTTCTGAGAATTTATGGCTTTCCAAAGTTTGTCTACTCCACACAACTGGTGACTTCCCCAGGCAGGCCTGAAACAACAGTAAGTTTTGTAATCATTAGAAATGAAATTGTGAATCTCCAAGATGAAATTCAACTAAAATTCCCCCTACATTTATCTGGTGCAGGGCTAACAAGAGGAGAACACAGTCATCACAAGGCCAGAAGTGGGCAACACTATTTGGTTATGGCTCTGAACTGCAAGTAAGCAGTGGTCCAGATTTTTCTTAATTTGCAGGTTGTATCCTTAACAATATATTAGACCTCTGTTTCCACTGCTCAGATGCAAAATGCAATGCAGGTTTTCTTGTCAGCTTTTTTTTTTCTTGCAGGTTTTTTTTTTTCTTGCCTATTTTTCCCATTTTCAGCACGTCCTCTGTATAAGGAGGCCTTTCTTTCATGAGGTACAAAAGGCACTTCAGCTGGAGTCTTTCAACATGACAAAAGATAGTGTCTTTTGACTACCCATACAACATCTGTCCAGTTTGCTGGAGACCTGACTCTCTGCAGGAACAGTTTAACATGTTCAGATGATTTGGCTGCACTCCTTTCCCTTCTAACACAAACACGAAACACCACCCAAGTCTGTTGTATTTCTGCCCATGTGACAGTTTTGTGTAGAGTTCAGTGAGATCTCAAAAAGATCAGTGTTTTCTCCACAAAAGTCTTTTGTTTTCTGCATTTTTTTTTTTTTTTTTTTGCCTTATGAGCAGTAACTTTGCTCTGTAACCTGAATTTACTACAGAAAAGAGACATGTTTAGCTGGAATGATTTGTATCAAAATATTGGGAAGCAACCATGGCTCTTGCTACAGTCAGAGAGGGCAAAAGGCAGATCATGGCTAGTGAGTGAGAAGCCAAAACTGGCTTGTTACCCTTGTGGGGGAACTTCAGTGCAAATCCTGAGTATTGCCAGTGTGTGGGATTCTGGTGCAAATTCCCAAAGGAAGGAGCTGCAGCCAGTGGTATCCTGGGCAGTGTCTAGAGAGAAAGGGAAAGAGAAATTCTCTCTACCACTAAAGCAGATGGATTTTCAGCTCCTCATGCTGCAATTGAATGCAAAGAGCTTTTCTGGCAGCTGCCAGCAAAGTGTGGAGTGAGTCTAATGGTCACATGTCTGTTAAACATGAATTTGAACTTTATGTTTACTCAGGAGTGATAAATGATTCAACCACTTCAGTACCATGAATCTTCTAGAGCAGCACCTTTAACCTTGCTCAGGAAAACACTGGTGTTTAACTCTACTGCAAAAACAGGCCATTTGCAGAAGTGTTTCAGTCTGCATAAAGAAGAAAAAAACCAACTATTTCCCCTTAGCCTGAAGCAGTCTGGACAATGTTTCTTGCTTTTGGAAACACCTTCAGAAAATAACATATGCTATAGTTTTATAGTAGTATCTATTAGTGTCTCCTGACTTGTTTGTTTTGTACCTATCTAGCTATCTAAAAATTAAAATACCAGAAAATAAAAAGGAAAAAACACAACCCAGCTGCATATCAGATATCTCAGCTGAGAAATTACTTTCACTATCAAACTGATATGGATTTTAAAGGTGTGTTTAACCCTACAATTAAAACCCTGGTTTCAAACTTGGTAGATCTGGGTCCAAATCTTGTCCCTTGCAATAGGTTTCTTGCTATGATTGATCAAATATTTGTAACAGTATTTCTGAAGTGCTCAGCAGTGACCTGACATTATCCTCTTTGAAGCCCAAAGGATTTTTTCTATCTACATCAGTGAGAGCAGAATTTAGGAGAAAAATAGATTATTTTAAAAGATTGTGAAATTATCCATAATTTAATCATTTTTGGAGGGTCTGCCTTTAATCCACTGTTTATTTATTTTGTGTTTTATGGCCAGTGCTTAGTGTACTTTCTGTTATTTTGTATAGGATTGAGTGTGGTGAGCTTTGATGCATATGCTCAGGAGATCCTAAACCAAAACAAAAAACCCCAAGAGTAACAATAAATGTCCATAGCCAGGGATATTCTCCACGATTTGAGAGTCTTCCTATTATCTTCTATACATACTGAGAGCTGCTTTTATAACACAATGTCTTCTTACATGAAGAAAAACAAAGCTAGAAGTTATCCAGGCCCTGCCTGGGAAGCTGCCTGCAGAGAGCCCTGTGGCAGCGAGTCATAGAGCGAATGGGATGTCCTGCATTGATGTGGAGCAGATAGACCTGGCCTGTGGATGACTGGGAAAACAGCAGGAAATTCTCCAGTTGTGCGAGGCAAAGAGCAGCTCCACCTCTTTGTGCTCCAGGCTCATGGCTATGCCTGACTGCACATGGAAGGAATTTGCATCGCCAAGAGGAGCTGATCAATAGGAGCTGTCTGGGAAAGCGCCTTGTTACTTTTAGAGGAGCAAGGGGTGGCGGTGAGAAGCGGGTGGCACGTGGTCTGGGTTCGCAGGGAACTGTAATGGGCTGCTTTGTTTTGACATAACTGTAATGGGCTTTCATGTGCAGCTGTATGTAGATAAAAAAATGCCAGGATAATGCTGGACATTCAGATGCAAATGAATTGCATATGTAACTGTACACTGCATTACTTTTTCTTATGAGGTGTTTTGGAAGATTTCTGTCCCTGAGAACTGCACTACTCCCTGGACATGTAACCTAGTCTGCCACTAAACTTTCCCCAAAAGAATATTCTTATTTTCAGATTCTGTCACTCTGATTACCAAAGATAAAGTGTAACAACACGTCTTTATCAAAGAAGACATTTCCAGCTCTTCTTCCCCTTTGTGAAGAGCAAAGACTCTGGCTCTTGGGGAAAGGAGGATGTTCTGCATGGTGAAGGTGGGTTTTCATATCCACACAATCCCAGTAAGTTGTTTGCTTCACTGGGAGTTTTGGAAGAGGGTATGGTGGGAAGCATGGGGAGTGGTAGATTGATGACTTTAGGGATATAGTAATATTTCAGATCTGGGGCAATGAATCCATAGGTACTGTAAGAGAATGAATAGATGAGAACAGGGTTAAGAGTAGCGTGGGAGATGGGATTGAAGTTATGCCACAACAGCAAGAAAAACACAGAAACTTCTCAACGTTTTACCTCCGGCCTCGTATGTGTCTAATGAGGACTCCTTTCCAGCAGCTCATCTTGCTTGCTGCAATACTTAACTGTAAGAGGTGACAGGGCTCATGAATCTTAAAGGTACGGTTTTGCAGGGGTGGAAATTAGCCAGAGTCCCTCCCTTCTGTTTTCCCATACATCCATAGATGCATGTCTTGACAATCTCAGGAATGATTCATAATTAAGATTTTATTCTTAGAAAATGGGAAATACTGAGCAAACTCAGTCCTCACCTGTGACTAGATAAATGCCACAACAATGTGAAGGAATAACACAGAGATTGCCTGGTGTTGCTGTGAACTATCAGTAGAGTGGGTAGCACCTTAAAATTAGGGTTATAAAATAAATAACTTTTGAGGACTCTGGAAAATACTGCACCAAAGTGGCATCAAGGGTGTGAAGTGATACACTCAGAAGTCATTAAAGCTTCTTTTCCTCTATTTCCTTGTGTCCTTGATGCTTTATATTACCCATAACTTTGCCAAGGCTTCCTTGCCATAGTTGAGACGAGATGCAAAGCCAAAATATCTTCAGCAGTTATGGTGTGGGTGGCCTCTCTGGTCCTCATGTGCAATATAAAAACAAGCCTGTTCTAGCTGATCAGGAAAAAAAAAAAAAAAAAAGCAACAGCCCAAGTGTATACGGGGTTTCTGGCACTTTGCTTTTTTTCCTTAGAGGATTTCTTGCTCCAGAAGCTGTCCCTGTTTTTTGTGGCTGACAGTGCAAGTTGTTCCATCATCCACAAGACTTCGAAGATTTCCTCTTTCCAGGGTTGTTGCTCTTCCACAGGCAGAAGCAGGCACTGACTAAAAATCAGTTTTTGTTTCAAACAAGAAGACATGAAATAAAAGAAATCTTTCTCATTCCTTCAGTCCCATGAGAGCACTACAAGGCTCCATCTGGGAACACATACTTCCAGAGGAAACATTGTCAAAGCATTATTTTGAAATCTGGGAAAAAACAGGGTATTTTTGTCAGAGTAAGTCTACTCATCCATGACTTCTGAGGCTGCATTTTACATTTGCCTATCTGTGCTGGGGTGCCGAAGTTGCTGAAGGTACCCAAACCTTCATTGAAACCCAATGACAACCACTCCTTTTGTTTCAAGGGCACCACTGATCTGGTCAACATCTCAAATACGTGCAAACCTGAAAGACATCTAAATCTGACCTTCTATTTCTGTTTTGTAGAGCTTTAAGTCTACAGTTCAGCAGAGCCTGAAGAAGATGGAGGGCCACACAATTCCTTTTAATTCCTTTACTGTTCCCAGTTTTTACTCTTTTCTTTAGTTTTTGTTCTGACTACTTCTCTTCAGGCTTTATTCTCCTCTCCCCAGTGGTGATTCAAAGCAGGAACAATTACTCTGACGTCATCCACCAGATTTTTTCTTTCATTTAGCCTGCTTTTACTCTAATTGTTTTTGAGAGGCTTGGAGTCTGTCCCCTTTAATGTTTAATTCCTAAATACCATGGTGATGTCCTTTATATAAATATTACTAATGAACAATCCAGAGCACAATTTTTCATGGGAAGTATTATTTAAAACAAACTTCTCCTTGAAGCTCCACATTTTGTGTTCCAGACTAGCCTGAGTGCTGTTCACAGCACTGTGCAGTCCTTCCACTTGCTGGAAATAAAGGTCTTCTGAAACAGAATCACACTTACAACTCTGCTGAGGAACCCACGAAGCCTGTTGTTCAGCACATAATTGACCCATTTGATTAGACAGGTCAGAGAAGCCATTTCTGTGTCTTCTCTTGCCATGTTTGTTCCCCGTGACAAAGCTCAGACACTGCTGATATTACAGCCCAGAGCTCAACCTCCCCTGACAAGCAAGTTCTTCAGAGTCCTGCAAACACACTGCATGGTCTCCAGTATATAGTACAGCCTTGCTGTGGAGGCAACAACTCACAGCTTGCTCTTTGCTCTGGTTTTGGGGCCAGTTCCTTTCTGACAGTGCAGGGGCAGAGAGATTGATGGCTCTTGCTTTGACACGTGTGAGGCCACAGTGTGCTCCTTGTGTTGTCTCCTACAGGATGCAGAGACCTGCCAGGTCTCTGGTCAGAGAACGTGTGCTCAGCCTCATCTGTGCTGTGCTCTGTCACTCTGCAAATCTAATTCTCGTGGTGCGGCTCGGGCAGGCTCGGCACTGCGACCTTCTCTGAGTCTCCCAAAGGACAGGGCGGCACCCCGGTCGGGGCGCAGGAGCCCACCACTCTTGCATGCACAGCCGATGGAAGTAAGGCTACAAAGGCCAGGAGGGATTCCTCATGTTAATTCCCAGCTGGGTTTGACCCCACGCTGGAAGGGATAGCGCGAAGAAGAACTTCTAACAAAGGCAGGGCATTCGGTTTTATCCCAGGATTGCGAGGGGCGGAGAGAACATCAGAGTCCAATGATCTGAGGGTCTGGACGTGGCACACAGGAGGGGCCAGGGGTATGAGGGCCAATGGGAGGGTAGGAAGGAGTGCCAGGGGCAGGGATCAATGGGGGTTTTAAGCAATGGGGTTACAAAACTTGGAACTTGGCCATGTAGGGCAAACAGAGGGAAAGTGAAACTGGAATAGATTGACATCTGGGTCAGCTTGTCATTGATTGTCATTGGAGAAGCCAGAACCTACCGGCTGCCCTTCCAAGGCATCTGCATCTAATCACTCAGATGCCCATGAAAATCCTTCATGGCAACTCCTCCACACCAGGAGCTTTGCTTCTTAAAGTCACTGGTGGCCCAGGGACCAGGTGTGGGTGATGCAACAAGGAACACATTATTTGGTGCTTGCAGGGGCTTTCTTAAGGCAGAGGAGGGTGCTAAGGGTCTTACCCACTTACAGCCCCTGTGCCAGGGTAAGCGCAACTGGAGTCCTACAAGTCTGAGCTTTTTGCCAGTTTCTGAGTCAGCTTTCTTGATGTAGTTGGGCAAAATATGAGATGGAGATACAAAGCCCTACTTTGCATCATGGTTTATAACTTGAGATGGTGCCCAGAGGGTTAAAAGCAGTAAGGAGATTGCCTAACATGAAAATAGACCTTAATTCAGGTAGTGACAGCACCTGAGCTGAAGTGGAAAGTGAACAGGCATTGCCTGAGTGGTGTTTACGGTCATGAGACTTTCATCAATATATTCTGCAAGCTGGCAAAAGGAATCTCATGCGAGCTGTAAGAAACAGGATGTTATTCCTCAGTGTGACCATCCTACCACAGAGACCAGGACTTACTTGAAGGCATCTGTTACAGCAAAAGGTAATTTTAGTCACAGAGAATTTTGGGCACAAAGAATAGCTTCCTCCTCTTAAGGAAAACACCCAGAGTTCACCACCTTCTCCACAGCACCCAGGGACAGTCAGATGAAGCTGCCTGTCTCTAGGGATAAATGAAACAGGCTAGAGCCTGCTCTGGCCCTGAGGAGAACAGGCAGCACACAGCTCATTCCTGCAAGCCTAGACTCCAAAATACTCATCTGTACAACTCATTGGGAACAGGGTGCTTGGGAGCAGCCTCACTCACATCCCCTGAACTGTACTGAGGTGTGTCTAGGAATGCATCATTTGGCTTAAATAGCAATTAAAGAGCATGGGTGATTTTAACCTCAGACTCATGGCTTGATCCTGTATATTTCAGTGCTATACATACAGATGCTGTGGCCCAGATAGTCTGAAAAGTATATAAAACTGATCTCAGAGTGTGACACAGTACCTCTGTAACACAAAACATGCCAATCTCTATGATTTCTCCTGAATAAGATTCAGCTCTGACATGGATCCTTCACTGTTCCTCTTTGAAGTAACCTGCCACGCGTCAAAAGCAACCCACAGACAGCTCTAATTGTGAATAGAGTCCACATCCCCACCAATGCCATGGTGCATGGCTGGCTGCCAAAACCAGGCTAATGTAATTAAAAGAAAATTGCATCTCTGTGGGTTTTCACTTCCTTGGTCGTAGCAGGTGCCTGTACTGGGTGGTAAAAAGCATCTGCAGCTGCTACAGCTGTTACTCTGGCACCAAAGCAAGAGTCCAGCTAAAACCCAGGAAGAGTATACTATGTTCAACTTTTAAACCCTAGACAGCAGCTTGCCATCATTTCATTCCAGGGTATTTATTGAAATTAGCATGTGGTGGCTGGGGGATCTGCTGGATTTTGTGCAAGTTGTTTTTTTTTTTTTTTAAGGGTAGAAGGGAGTTGTTTTGAGGTTTCTCCTTTAAACCTCTCTCTGAGGAAATTATCCAGGCTAAAGATGCTGCCAACAATTCTCCCCATAGAGATGGATCCCGGTGCAGGGTGAGGTAATGAATGACACATGTGAAGAGCACCCGCTTAGCAGATACTGGGCCCACTGACAAGAGTCAGGCATTTGGTGTAATTAGAAACCAGCTTGCTGAGCTAAACGGATCGTCTGAGTCACCTTTAGACAGCCGAGTGCCAAAGCACTGTCTGCTGTGTAATTTGCTGGTCAATATTTTCCACAAAAGGTTCCCCCCCAGAGCTGCCTCCAGCGCTTTTGTTCGCTGATTATAAGTGCTTGTGAGGTGCAGTAGCCTGGCAGCTTCTTTGGCAGCCAGTGATTTGCTTTGAGACATTTCTAAATCCATTGCAAAGCTCCTGGTTTTCTTTCACGTTGTCATTCACTGGGATGATGAGGGGCAGAAACAGAGCTCTAAAGAAAGAAGCTTCTAAAGACCTTTAATGTTGTGAGTAACTGAGGTTATATAGAGACAGAGTGAAGGAGAGAGACCTGGTCTATCAATGGTGCTGGAATAAAGCCAGTTTTAAAGCATAATTTCCCTTTGAATAAAGAAGCTTTTGCCCTCTGCACCCTGCACCTCTACAGCCATTCAATCAACAGTTGCTATTATAAGGCAGCAGGCTTTTCCTCCATAATCAGTGCAGAGATAGATTTTTATACTTAACATCAGAATAGTATCTCACCTGTGTCGTTCTGACTTATTGGTTCAGCTTGTCTGTGAGCTACAGCCTGGAAGACGGAGTGGTATAAAAATATAGCAATAACAGCTCAGATTCTGTCCTGACTACCCAACCTGAAATGGAGGGAGACCAGGCAGGAGAACAGTAACAGTAAATGAGGGCTCTGCTGGCCTCCTTTCTGCTCTCGCACGGAGGAAGCGCTGAAATGTCCTTCCCATCCAAATAACAAAAGAGAGCAAGGCTGTGCACGAGTAAAGCCAGGGGATAGAGGAGCCTTCAGCAGTTGCAACAGCTGTGTCCATCAGGAGCTGACTTCACCAACAGGTCCTTGTTTGTAATTATATGGGAAAGATGGATGGCTTTGATTTGGGAAGAAGATAATAAAACTGCTCCACAGGGAGTAAGTAGCTCAGATGTTGTCACTGTGGGCATAACACCAACTGCATTGTGGGGGTGGCCTTCACTGGAAGAGTAGATTGTATCCTCTGAAGAGCACAGTTTTACAGGGATTTTTGCCCCACTTGTGTTCATCAGAACAGCTCTGTTTACTGTAGGGGCTGCCACTGAAACCTCATACACTTTCCATGGCTACGTTCTTCTATGTGCTTCTTGCAGGGGCAAACTCCCAGACCTTGCTTTGTTCCCTCCAGAGGGTTTCTGGAGAACCATCTTTGCCCCTCTAATGAGGGATGTAGAGTTGAGCCTTTGCCTCCTTCATTTTTTCTCTTGAGACTGGAAAATAAGCATAACTCCTCTCCCAATTTTCAAGCCCTTATTAAAACATGTCATCATGAGGAATACTCAAGCAAGTAACTGTCCCAAAGTGTGCAAGGGTTTCATATAAACCTGGTCAAAAATATGCATTCAAAACTGGACTCCACTGCCATTATCAACAGTATTTCAGGGCAGGGAAACCATGTGAAAATATACTCTGGTTTTATCCATGCCACAGACACAGTGGGCTCAACCCAGCTGCCTAAACTGGCTTTATGTCTGCCTTGTGCCACCTGAAATCTCCAAGTCCATTCAAGACCACAGTTTAAGGCTGACCCAGGACTTTTGGCAGAAGCGTGTATGGTCAGACAGGACCCTTAGGACATCTTAAATGGTTCCTTATGTTCATACAACCTCTTACCAACCCTAATTGGGCTTAAAACACAGAAGTTAGGAGAAAGATAAAAAAAGGAACATGATATCAATGTCATCAATATCATCTATCATCTATCAATACCTGAGGTCTCAGTTAGTGTTACATGTTTGAATACTGGCTTCTTGGGCTGCTATTCCTCTGGATAGCTTGGGCAAAATACTGTATCAACTTTGAAAGTGGTTTCTAAATAATTTATCAGCTGAGTGGCTGGTTTTACTGCAGAGACCCACATTCTCAAACCTAAATCTCTGGATGTGATGTTGTTTGGAGTGTCCATCTCTGTAAGCTTTCGTCTCTTCTTGAAAGCCATTAGGGAACTGCAGGTGGATCTTACAGAGTACAGAATAGAGTGTTTGCTTAATTTTGCTTTTCAGTTGTCTCAGAAACACTGGTTTTGTGAAGAAAAAAATCCTGTAACTTTTGCTTATTTACTGACAAAGACTGGAATGTAGTCTTTACACACTGCTGGCACCATGTGGGTGGCAAAACCCGCAAAAGGAGTAATCCAACAGCACAGAGAACAGGTGAAAATCTACAGGTAAAACAGCTGAGGTAACTGAAACAATCTAGAAATTTATGCTAGACTTTCTCTACTTATAACACTATCAGGAAAACCTGAAAACAATTAAAAATTCTCAAACATTTGTTTTTAACGTGTTGCAAGTGACAATCCAATGCCTACTTAAAACAACCTCTCACATTGAAATCTACCTGTATTTATATTTTAAAGGTTAAAAATTCTTTCCAAAGATGATTGAATGCTTAATTTCAGATTGTATTTTTCCTTGTCTGTCATTTTCCCAATGTTTAAGTTCAAGAAGAAAACAAAGAAATTGCTTTTTCAGTCACCCATGTAGTTGTTCTCTAGCCTTTAAAACTCGAAGTATGAGCATTTTCAGGTTTTTCATGGCAAAATCAGAGATATTTTCTGGACCCTTATGATTTTTGATTTTCATGGCTTGAGACAATTGAGAACTGAATATAAAAGTGATCAGATTCTTCCCATTTTTGAAAAAAAGCTAAACTGGAGCTTCTACCTGCACACGAAGTAGAGATTCAAAGATTGCATAGAGAATTTACCTGAACAATTAGAACATTTTTTCCTGTTAACTTTGCTAACACATAACCTGTATGATAAAATACTAGACACAGTGACCCAGACCTTCAGCTAACACAGATGGCATTGCACAGAGGACATTCATTGAGCTAATTCACTTTGCCCCCTTTGGAAATTTTCTGGCTCATTCTTAGTTCTTGGTCCAAGAAACTTTGTGAATGTGTCCCTTAAATATTTCTGAAGTGGGCTGTAAAATTTTGGTTTATATATTCAGAACCAGCATTGCATAGCTAATTTGTAACTTCTGCAAATTTAATTTGCAAATTAAATGAAGTTCTTCTTTCAGGTTTTCCCAACTCTACTCAAAGGAAGCATTTTCCTTTTCCTATATGTTACTATCAGGGGGACTTCACTGGTATCAACTGAATTTTCATGCTTCAGGAGATAGATTTTGGCTTTAGGATGTAATGTAAGGTAATGTTAAGTGATGTTATATATCTTCTTCGTGATGTGATGTTATTTTTGCAGCAAAACTCCCTGTATTGTTGATTTTTTTCATCTTCACAAGTGACACATGGATCTTTGATATGAATTTATCCCATATTTTACTGACAAGTATAAAAACATTTTTCTCCATCAACCACACATGAAGATTTTACTTGGTGACTGCAGGAAAGCTCTCCAAAATATCTCTCTACATAAACTGATTCTAAAATAGGCAATTGACATTTCCTTTCTTGTATTTTTTTACTTTGGATTAACCATAGCAGTTATTTTTCTGATATGTCCAGCCAATTGTCGTAGTCATCACAGTCTCGTTGGGTTATTTCCTTGAGAAAACGACTGCTCCCTTTTTTCCCCTGTAGAATTCTTAGAATGAAAACATCATTTTACTGTCAGCAATGTGATGTGTTTCAGGCGAGGAAACTAATGACAGGTCATGACTTTTTTCAAGAAGGAAAAACAAGCCTTCTCCAAAGTATAAAAAGGCAGGTTGATTGCCTGTTCAGTGTCTGGGGATATTTTCTAAAGTCAAAGGATACACAGTGTGATTGTCATATTCTTGCAGTCATAGAAACGTAGAGTGTCTCAAAAACAGTGACCTTTGGCTCTCCAGCTCCCTCTGAAACATCCTATAAAAGGGAGCCAAACTGAAGTAAATCAGTGCAGAATTCTCCATGCTTGATCACTCTCTATAGAACTTTAAAGTTGGCTGTTCTACATTTGAACAATCAAATCTTTCAGACACCACATTGTGGTTTTTTGGCCTACTGCTAAGCTTACTTTCCAAGCAAAACTTTCCAGCTCCTCTCCTCCATGCACACCCCCACACAAACCAAGATCAGCTGGATGCTAATGTTGCATGTCCAACACATGTTGCATGATTTGCCATCAGAATCCAAGTATTGTTTCAAAAATGCTACAGCACCTGCAAGGAAAAATAACTGTACAAGGAAATGAAGGGAATTGTTTTTATAAAAGGCATCCTACAGACCCATCCTTGAAAAACTGATTTTGATCCAGGAGGTGATTATGGCTCTTACAAAAGAGCTGCTACATTTCATGAGTCTTTCTGTTGTTCTTGGTCCTTTCTCAGAGGACTTGAACAACATTTATGTTTAGTTGTTGAATGCTATAATTTGATGAGAACACTAACTGGTTCCTACTCACTGAAGGATATAATGGATGTCCTAGACTGTTACCACAAAAAGAGGGGGAAAACACATAACCCAGATGCCTCTCTTCCCCAGCCTCACTGGCAGGGTAAAGGGTAAAATCTGATCAAAACTAAGCGGGGGTGGAGGCAGCTCTCTGCCAGCAAGAGGTGGTGTTGCCTTCCACCATGTCCAGCCTGGTGCCATCTCCGTGGCTGCTGGCCAAGATCCCAGGAAGGCTGGAGAAAGCCCTTGCATTTTCCAGTTCTCACCTGCCTTCCCCAGGGGAGTCACAGCCACCCACGCTGGTTACTGCATCCCTGGTGCCTGCCAGGCTCTGCAGGGCTCTCGTGGTGAGCAGCCTGCAGCTTGCAGGAAACTGCATCCTCTCCTAAAAGGCTCTGCAGGACTGAATCCAGAGCTAAAAGCACCACCCTGTTGGCATTGTGCTGAGCATAGCGATTCCTTTCTCACACAACAGTGCACTGGCATGGGAACACCACTGACAGCTGTTCTCAAACTTGTTCATGCTGCTCAGTTTTCCCAGTTTTTCCACTGTGTGCTACAAAGACATGTGGTGTTCCCTTCTGCCCAAGTTAACTTTTCTCTTTTTTTTTTTTTTTTTTTTTTTCTGGAAGTCCTGATCCCTAAAACCTAATGTCACGTAGCAGGAAATTCTTCATGCCACTTATTCATTAACTGCTCTTGTTTAATATGTATTTGGGTTTGGCTAGTCCATTTTCAGCTGTTGCTAATTTTTTTTACTGGAGGAGTGATTACTTTTTTTTCTTGTGGAAAAAACAGAGTTTGTCAGTGTGGTAAAAATAATTTTAAAACCCCTACATGAATAAAGCTCTGTGAGACCAAGAAAGAATTGGCATATGTCACCATAAATTGGTAAACTCTAGCTCCTGATCTAATGTCTGATTGTTTCATTATCTTAATACCCAGCAGCAAATAAAATTCAAAGAAGAAGAAGATTCAGCTCAGATATTTTTCTGAACCTGCCAGACTATGCAATTTTCTTACACTCTCTATCTTTCCACCTATATGAGGTTCAGACCTCAGTTGATCCTAATCTGTTAATTATGCCAGATTATGTGGTGGTTGAGTAATATGTAAGAGAAAAGCAAAACATTTCAGCTTGCTACCTTTGATCTGAACTCAAGTTTCTAGAGGGCATGAATTAGACTGGAGCTGATCACCTGTTTCCTGAGTTATTCTTTTCCTGATTTCATTACATATAAGGCATAATTCTATATCCATAGCTTTTTGGCAAGAGTAGCCTTGAGAGAAAGAAAACACCCTTCTCTCTAAAAAAGGTTTTTTGGTTTTTTTGCAGGCTTCATTTCTTCTGAACAATTCCTTTGAAGTCCCTTCTGGTGAGGAAAATCCTGTGCATATTCTTACGACTTTTGCAAGATTAATTTCTTCAGTCTGGTCAAACTGATTTATAAAGGTGCTGGGGGGCTGTTGGTGAGGTGCCGCTATCTTCCAGAATCGCCTCCAGCTAGAAGCCAAGGACACGCTTCCCCACGAGCACACACACACTCACACACCCCGGATAGCTTTGTCACCCTCCAACGAAGAGAAAACGGGAAGGGCTCTTGTGTACAGTTCCACGTGGCTTATTCCGCACCTGAAGGAATCCAGTGACAAAGAGCAGAGAACTAGGAAGTGCAGGGGCTTTTACAGGGAGGGCAGGGGGGGCCAATGGACAGGGAGGCAGTGGCCAGGGGGAGCAGGGACCCACGGGGAACTGGGGACGGGAGAACAGGGGGTGAAAAGCGGCAGAGAGACAGAGAACCCCTTGCAGGGGGTGAACTGGGGTGCATTTAGAACTGCATTGCATCCTAGGAGAGGCTTCTTCTACCACCATGAACTGGGGGTTGGTTCTTGCAGTCCCTCACACTGGCTGACAAGAAGCCTTGTCCAAAGCTGAGCATTCCTTGTCCCGCAGTCGCTTAGAGCAGGGAGATGCGTTGAACTGCCGAACTTGCTTTGTTTCAGGTAATGCTGTGAACATGAAATTTCCACTGCTCTTTCTGAATCAGAGAGTCATGGAAGTGGTTGGGTTGGAAGGGACCTTAAAGCTTGTCCAGTCCAACACCTTGCCATGGGCAGGGACACCTTCCACTAGACCAGGTTGCTCCAAGCCCTATCCAACCTGGCCTTGAACATTTCCAGAGATCTTCCTAGTATCCCATCCAAATCTACCCTCTTTTCAGTGTAAAGCCATTCCCCCTTGTCCTATCACTACATGCCCTTGAATTAATGGCAAGTTAGCAACAGTTTTTTGGGGGTTTTCTTGAGACTACCAACCTGGCATCAGTGACATGGGAAATTTGAGTTTTTGTGTCATCCTGGGTAACATGGAGCAGTTATTTCTGAAGTGGAACTCGAGGCTCAAAACCATCTTTAATTTAACTGCAAACTCTTACCCTACATTCAAACAATTTATTATTTAACTCCACCAAACACAAAGCACTCAGACACATATGGGGCAAAATGTCATGGCATGAGTGTCCCAGATGCCCTTTAAATGTGCTCCATGCTCTAGCTGTCTATCAAGCTGAAGGTTGGCCTGGGTGATTTACTCAAAACAGAGATAACAAAAGGATTTCAGCTCAGTTTATGGCAATGTCACTCAGCCCCAGTGTACATCCATAGCCTTGGTGCACCTTGTTTGAACAAGTGTTCCTGCCCAAAGAATTTTTAATAAGGTGCATAATAAAGTTTAATAGGCTGGAGCAAGCAGACATGTTTGAACACATGTTTGCAGTGTGTCTAAATGAAGTGTTTATATTTCTGTGTGACCATTTTTGCTATTCCAAGTTAAAGTCTATTAAAAAAAAATAGATTAATAACATTACCAAAATACATGCCTAATATTATTCTTCTTTCTAGAGGAATTACTTTGAAACTATGTTTCTTGTTATGACATCAGCTTATATTGTGCACTACAGTTTTCTGTGCCTGTCCAAGAAATGTTTAACTCTCGGGTATTTCTACAGAAGTTCTGTGGATTCCTTCCTTGGTTTTAGCAGAATTTCTGGTAATTTGCCCTTCATACTATATTAATATAAGGAAATATATACTATACTATATTCAACATAAGGAAAAACATCAGCTTAAAAAATATAGAAATCATTCCAAATCCAGAGAGAATCATGGGATTTTTTTCTAAAATTTAAGTATTTTCTAGATCAAAGCTAATTGTGAAATTTATATATAAGAGTAAAGATGTCCTAGAGTTGTAGTGGTTGTGTTTCTGCTTTTATTTCCGTTCCCTTCATTTTGTATGACTGTCTCTTTTTTAGTATCTTTTTATACAAATTCTTGGTAGTATGCAAAATAACAATAATTATTGTAAGTGATCCTTTTTTTTACAAAGCATCACCAGTCTCCATAGTAAAAAACCTTGGTTTATATTTAGAAATGAATAGTTTCGCTTGGATAACAACATAGGTCTTCATCTTCCAATATTTATTCCAAACAGAGAATTTTTCTTTGCCATTTCTATGAGAGGGGCCTTATCAATGCACACAAATATCTTAAGGGCAGATGTCAAGAGGTCGGTGCCAGACCCTTCTGAATGAATCCCAGTGACAGGATAAGGAAGGGGCACAAGTGAAACACAGGAAGTTCTCTCTGAATTTGAGGAAAAATTTCTTTACTGTGAGGATGACTGAGCAGTAAGCACTCAGTGCCCAGAGAGATTGAGGAGTCTCCATCTCTGGAAATATTCAAAACTCACTTGGACACAATCCTGTGCAACCTGCTCTGTGGGAACCTGTTTTAGCAGGGAGTTGGACCAGATGATAACCAGAGGTTCCTTACAGCCCAAAGGGTTCTGTGATTCTGTGAATAAAATTGGCAGAAGCCAGAGCTTTAGTTTTGTTTTCTGATACATCTTTCTGCCTCCAGCTCCACCCAGCTACTGCTGTGTCTGGCTAAGCTCATCTGGCAGGGTCCTGCGGCAGCAGCATCCTAAAGGGCTGATGGCCTTCATTCACTGGTGGCCTTGCGTGGCCATCAAAGGGGACATCCCTGACACCCTCACCTTGTGATGGATGTTGTATGAATGATGTTCAATCCTAGAAAATCCTAGAAAAAATCAGTCCATGACTATCCTCATCCAGCTGAAAAATAGAGGGATTGTCCAGCTTTGAGTACAGGCTGGTGAATAACCCAAAAATCTTTGGCCAAGCTAAGGGAAATCAAAGCTTACCTCATCTGTGCCCTGGGCCTGTCCAGCTCAGTGAAAGCTTATATTTAATGACAAATAATAGGTAACAATCTATTCTGCTGAGGTTTTGATAGTACATTTGAAGACCTGCTATCTAGAAGATTCTGATTTAGAGGCACTCCAAACTGTTGGCAAAATCTTTGCATTATTGATATTAAACATATTTTTGTTTTCTGATTTACTGCATGTTTTATTCCTCGTGAAACTTAAAAGCCCAACTAAACAGACACACTGAAAAACAAATGTTGCTAAAATGATTAAGCAGCCCACAGATGGCTTATATGTTCCTGTGTCAATGAGACAGCTTTATAAATGAAGCAT
Organism: Picathartes gymnocephalus; assembly: GCA_013390045.1. Classification (NCBI taxonomy): domain Eukaryota; kingdom Metazoa; phylum Chordata; class Aves; order Passeriformes; family Picathartidae; genus Picathartes; species Picathartes gymnocephalus. The sequence continues at coordinate 122,336 of WEKY01058214.1, forward strand.
GTGTGATAACCATTTATGTTTAATTAAGAAAATGCTGAGTATTTTTTAAAGCAAACATATTTTCAAAAGAAAACATCGACCAAATTGATGAAGAGATTTAACAGTCAAAAAAGCTGTCTAGCCCAGATGCTTGGTAGCAGCTGTAACCTTGTGAAAATTGACCTATAACATAGCCACAGGGTTCTTGATTCTGAGAAGAATCTTCTCTTTAAGAAAATTGATTTGCTTTACAAACCCTGACCCCTCACTATTTTTCATCCTCCATCAACCCCTGGGGCCCACTGACCTCACTGCAAGAAGTCAGATGGGTGAGACACCCTCCTTCAAACTAGTGGAAAGATTTCCATGTAGGGTTTGTTGGGCCAAGGTTCATAGCAACAAATCTCTCCTTGTTCTGCTGCAAGATTAAGTCAAGATGACTGACATAATTGGCCAAACAGTTTTCTAACTGGCTTTTTACTTTTGAGATGACCTCTGTTTCTCCCATTCGTCTGCTGATTACAGGTCAATAATACTGTCAAGGAGAGATAAAATAATTTTGTCACTTAGAAATATTGTAATGGGATAAAACCCCTGGCTTGTCATATCACTAAATTTGAAAAGATAATTGAGCTGTCAATTTAAATATCAAGTGAATGCCTCCATGCAAGCAGTGTTAATAAAAGCCAGGAGGAAGGTGGAGATGAGCTCAGCTGGCAGGTGAGGGGGGGTGAGTTTTGGTGTCTGAGAGACAAGTAACTCTAAACTTGCTCTGAATTAATCTGAGCTTCTTGTGCCTACGAGAGTACACGGGGTGCATTTATTTTATGAATATTCTTTCATGCAATCCTTGAACCAATCACAGGTGGGAGATGATATTTGTTGGGAATGTCATTTCAGCCTGTCAGCTTCTCCACCTATCATGGAGACATGAAAAATCAGTTTATTGCCAGCTCCTTTTTACCTCTTTCTAGCGAATATTCCTTTCAAAGGTCACTTGCTTGTTTGAATGTCATCAAGACAGTTACCAACTTTTATCCCTTGCTGCCTATCAAAACATTCATATAAGCCAAAGTTTGCTCCCGTGCCTACAGCAGTAATTACTATCAATGGACAAAAGTGATTGAATCATTGAAGGCCTGAGGGAAAATGTTTGCACAATGTTTCAGTTACTATTTGCTTTATGGGCTCTGTTAACTGTACTTGCCAAACTTTTGCATTTATTAACAGAGGTCTGTGATGTTCTGGCCCCTTTTTTCTGCTTTTGAATCACCCTCAGTTCTCCCTGGTAGATCCTGAGTGTCCTGAGTGCTGCACAAGAAGCAACAAACTTGACTGAGGACATCAAACTGCTCTGAAATCACACAGGGAGTGCTCAGCTCTCTTTGGATTCAAATGTCCAATCTCAACTGGGAAGATGTGCTGTCAGCATCAACCACAATCAACACTATCCAAAAATAGCATCTGTGGAGTGAGAACCAGGCTAGTATATTTAAAGATTTTTGTGGCTGGCTCCAAAAGTTTCATAGAAAATGTGAGTTCAGGGTAGGCCACAGAGGTGGTAAGATGGACTGGGAAAGAGAAGCCAATGGTTTTGCCTGTGTGCAGCACTGGGAGAAGAAGAACAAATTTACATCACGGGACAGCCAGCATTTATAAAGGCAGCAACAAAGCTGTGGCTCCTATGGATGAGTTAGAGCCCCTATGAAGAACAACTTCATTGTGCAGAGGCATGAATGAAAAAGATTTTTCTTTGTGGAAAGAGAAAAAGCGTACCTGGGGGTTTACAACCATGAAAGAGAAGATGGAATCTGCAGGATTTTTTTTGGGCTGATACTATAAATATGAGTAAACTCTATTAATTTCCATGGTACAAGGTAACTGCAGCCCAGGAGTATACCTGATCACTCCTTAATCATAGGCAAGTTCCCAGGAGACTTGACATTTGTGAAAATAATCCAACTGGACATTTTAGCTATAAGTGTATCTTCCTCACTTTCTTGTTCAGCTTTAGATTTGGGGGCAGATTTTGATCAGTGGTTTTACAGCTCTTTGGGACATAGAGGCTTTTGTATCAGCTAATGGATTTTGTTACACAAAGTTTGCTTTGTTCGTTGGGAGGCTGGAGAATTGGCTACATGCGAGTCTGTAGAGTTTATAAAACCTGCAAGCACTAACCTCTCTTGGCTTCTCCTGTGAAAATAAATGTGGACTTGGAAACCTCTGATTCTGGCTTGAAACAGAACCCACAGATATATAAAATTGGTCTGAAACAGGACTGCCTCATCAGTGTTCACACAACTTAGTGGTAAGTACCAAGTATTCAGAAGTCTTAAATCAGCCTCCAAAACTCTGAAATTATTGGTAGTCATGTTCTGCTAAATAAGAAAATAAATCAATTTGGGGTTTCCACAATTACTTTCTGGGCCATTTATGACAACACTTTCAAATTCTTCTCTTCCATGAAGACATTTAGAAACATTTTCTTTTTAAAATAATAGCTGAGTATCTCACAATCAGGTGACTCAAAGAGCTGAAGTTTTGGAAAACCATGGCATGCTGAGCCTTGCCACTCATTCAGATACACTTACAAAAGGTACTCAGTGTACAGGACAGAGGAAAAGCAGATCCTGACCTGCTCACTGATGTAAACAAGTGTCTTTTCCTCTCCAGAAGTAAGACTTAGTTGAAATAGGAGAACAAGGAACCCGGGTGTACTGAGCAGGTTTTGGCCCTGAAATGGTTATTGTTGTAACATGTGAAACAGGTTTAATGCACAGCCAACGCAAGTGGAAGTTTGGCCCCAGCACAGATGGTTTCAAACTCTTGGCCTCCATCTCATTGTTTCTCTGATATCACAGTTGCCTTACCTTAGAAAATAAGGATTTTACCAAGCAAGCCTCAGAGAAATTAATTAAAACTAAATGAGGTCACCCCCTTTTTTTTCCTTCAAGCCCACTCACATCTTAAAGCTGCATAGGGAAGGAATTAAAAGTATAGGAGTTGTAGCTTCTTAAATGAAGATTTATTGTATTAAATACAGCAGGAATAACCATTAATAAGGTATTACCTTGCTCTGAAAGAGCCATGGAAACCAGCAACCCCTAAATAATTAGCTTGGTTCTAATACTGATGTATTTTATAGCTGCAGACAAGTGATTTACCTGCTACGCCTTAATTTTTTAGTCTGTATTACGAATATTGCATATTCAGTACTGCAGTGATGGAGTTGCACTTTCTTGCCTGCTGGAAGAAAACAGGTCACAATGTCTTGGAAAAAGGGAAATAATAGTCTAGGAAATAATGAAAAAGATTATTCTTCTAGTGTCAGTTGACTTTCTTGTGTGACTTTCTGTCATCCTTGCTTCTCTTTGCTACTTGTTTTCCATGTAGGATCATAAGCTGGTCACACTGAGGCTGGATTCTCTTCACTTATCTTTAGCTAGCTAAAAATGAACCCTGTGTACAGTCTCTTTAATCAAAAGAGATATACTACTGCAGACTACTGCCTGTTTTAAACACCTCTGGGTGTACTGCATCTACATGTCTCCATTAGAACAGAGGTTTGTATTCTAGATGGCCAAACATGAGTTCCCATTCTGAGATCCTATTTTGGAGTTTTCTTAAAGTCTCCAAGCACTGAGCAGAGTATGATGCTTTCTTGAGGATGCTAGTCTGTTACAGGGGTCCCTGGATTCTTTGGATAAAATAGCATTAACTCCTCCTCCCAAAAAGTCATTCAGAGCTCCCCCTGATTTGCATCAGGGCAGAGAGTGTGCTTAGTTTTCAAGTCAAGAATTTTTCACATGCCCACACACACAAACCATATTAAAAATGGACACTGAATATAAAAATAGCCACATTTGCCTTTCTAGTGGTCAAAATAAAGGAGGACCCACGGTACGAGGAGAGGTTGGAGAAGCTGGTAGGGACTCATGACTGTATATCTCCAAGTCAGCAATTAGCGCACACAGCAAGGCTGGGAGACAGTAAAAACTCCCACCATCTGACAGCTGCTTGGCAGCTCTTGGGAACTGAGTCATCACACCCTGACCCAATTTCTAGCAGACAGGTGTCCCAGCCACAGAAACCACCATCACAGGTGTCCCTGTTTTGTGTAAGTTCAGCAGAGAGACTTCTAAGTTATTTGTTAGCAATCAAAAAGGTCATGGGGCTTAGTTTTTCTACCAAGAACTCCTCTTGGCTAGTTTTACCCATGATTTGCTGTGGTCTGAAGATTTATGTGTTTTTTCTGGCATTAAACCTGTCTAGCTACATCTTCATTTGATAAATGATTTTCACTGAATCTTTGGTGTGAAAAGTCCTAGAATGAAAACTCAGACCTAGAGACGGAGCCCTAAAGTTTCAAAATCTAATCTCTCTATGGACTGCTAGAAAGACAAAGTTACTAACAACTCCAGGACCTGATGTTAGCCAGTGTGGTGAAAAACAGTTGCCCATGGTAACTTCTGTATATTTGTCTGGGTGTTGGGAATTAAGTGACATTTACTCCTAACTCGACTTTTGGTTAATAATAAAGCATTTATCATAACATATTTCTCTTCTTTTAGATGATCCAGCTTCAATTGCTGTGCAGGTCAGGACTGTCCCATTGAAGTCAGCATCCCTAGTGTGGCCACAAGTTTGACCCAGAGTTTCAATACCTGGGAGGATTCAACACGGGTGCCTGAAATGCCCAGGACTTCACACGTGATCTTCACATAAAACACCTTTTCAAAGACAGGCTTTCCAATAAAACAGCCACTGTTGACACAAATAATCCCACATTTCTGATTTGCATAACCTCTAGAAAGCTGGATAGCATAAGAAATAAGCAATAATAGCAGTGTAAATGGCTGTAAGTGAAAGCATATCAGTTACAATGCACCAGCTCACTCTATGAAGCCCAGTTTATGCTGGCAGCAAAAATAAGAGGAGACATTATATCCTCATAAAAGCTTGACCTCAAGTGCTTCAGAAGACAGAAGAGACTACATTCAAGGCAAAGCAGACTTTCTGTGCACAGTTATTCTTTAAAGGGCTTTGCTAGGGTTCACATACACATACCCTTTGCTCATGAAATAGGAGAGGAAAGGAGCACCTAACAAATGAAGGCTGTGTAGCTCAGCAGCCCCAGCTGGCCCAGTTCCCAATATATTTTTGCTTGATAAACAGCTAATCCCTGAGTATAGTGTGGCTTGCATTCCTCCAAACTTATCATTCATCACGGAAAAACCCAAGTTGTCCTTGCACTGTGCGAGTGCCCATGAACAGCTCCTTTGATAAGAGTGTTTTTACATGCCTGCAGGGATTTAGCTTTTTGGACCTCTGTCCTGTAAGTAGTAGGCAGACCTTCCTTTGCATGTGAGTCTGCTTTCAGTGCTGGTTTCAAGCCACAGAGAATTAGCAGGGATGTTTGAAATGAGAAGATGTACACTGCTTATGCTCCCTCATTGTATTTGTGCTGTTCCACACATATATATATCATATTCCAAATGCACATTATAATGCATAGCCTTATAATTATGCACTGTCACCAGACAGAGAGAAGACAGGGGGACAGAAAAAGAAGGGAATTTCTAAGAGGAAAAAGGGCAACCTTTTAAGGGACAAAAAAATTTGTCACGATTCTGTTTCTTTTTAATATGGAAGATGAATAGAGCAAAGAAATAAATTATTTACCTCCTTACCTTATAGCATACCCAGGTATAGGAAGAACAGACAACTGTAGGTCTTTTCCATAAGTACGGAACAGATAAATTGCCTTTACACTAGGTGGACATTGGACATAGACACAAACTATACTGTGAGTTTTTTTCGTAATGACAGTAGTAAAGAGCACACATTTCCATTGTGTATCAGACACTTTCATAGCCTGAACTGTGATCCAGGCTTATTTCAGCTACCTCGTCTGGCTGAAAGAGGAAAGACGCAATCCTGAATACATGATGGAAGCCCTATAGCTTTCAGCTGACATAATATCTCATGTCTTTTACAGAAGAGAGTCAGTCCTCGTTGGAAAAGGGCAAATCTTCACATCCTCTACTAAGCTTTTATTAATAAAAAAAAAAGAGATAGACGTGAAGCTCATTCCTGTTTTGGGTTGTTCTAATCTCAACTTCAGCCTGTGATACCTATCCACTACTGAGATTAAACAATTCTACACCAAAAAATGTTTTTGCTTTCTGTATCTACATTTTTTAACTTCCTCAACATTAAGCATTGTCATTCAGGGGAAAATTTAAACTATACAACTTCAAAAGGCATTTGTAGACCTGAAGAAAGGATACTGAGATGATACTCAAAATTAAATGTGGGCAGACTTTATTTCAAAGATATACTATCAGGCTGAGAAATTAGGCTTGCTCATTGCCAACCTTTGCTTGCATTGATGAACTTTTATACAGGGAAGATTAGCGAGGTGGCCTCTCAGAAAAAGAGGCTCCTGGAATGTCTCTTCGTGCCCTTGCAGAGACACAAACACATGTCCCTGCACGGGCCGCTCACTTTATGAGCCACAGAGACGAGAGAAAACAGCTGCAGCTCCCCAGTCCTATCAAGTGCAGGGCTGCTGTGACTTTCTCTCTCCTTGGACTCTGTGTGAAGCAAATGTGACACCAGAATTCCCTGAGGTCCAAGAGCTGGAGCAGCTCCTGAGCAGTGTGAATACAAGGTGGCCTCTTCACATTCTTCAAAGGCACCAGAGATTTGGCTGCAAATAGGCAGTTTAAAGAAGAAATCATGTCTGCTGATTTTCATCTTTTAGAATAAAAGCAGAGGTAAAAAATAGGTAAGGGAATAAACAGTAAATAGGGGAAAGTTATTGAGTAAAGGTGCCATTCTGTATTTCTCCATTGTTCGTTTCTACATGTAAATATTTCAGGATTTGTTTCTTGGTGAATTTTTGCAAGAAAATTAACACTGGCTTGATGTTTCCTACATTTGTAGATACCATCTGGTTAGCTTTACTTCCTTTTAAACTTTTTTTAGTATATTTTTATTTAATTTAATTTGAGGGTAGGACATGTAGGGTATTTGGTCAGATGGTATGTGGACAGGCCTCAATAAAACTATCTTTACAAAAAGGAACACTACAAGAAAAACAGATTTTTTGTGCTTAATTCTGTGTACCAATTGTAATGGTTTTGGTCATTAAAAGTGCAAAAATCCCAGTTATGTAGAGATGAAGGTCTCCCAGGGCTCTGGGGGCAGATCCAGGGTGGCAGGTCTGAGAGCAAGAGTAGGGTGGTGAGGCACTGGAACAGTTTTCCCAGAAAAGTTGTGGGTGCCCCATCCCTGGAAGTGTTCAGGGGCAGGCTGGACAGGGCTCTGAGCCACTTGGTCTAGTGGAAGCTGTCCCTGTTCATGGCAAGGGATTGGAATGAGATGATTTTTAAAGTCCCTTTCAACCCAAACAATTCTGTGAGTCTCTGAGTCTGTGATTCTGTGATCAGGGAATGCAGAACTGCACACTCCTTTTCTGCACCATGGAGGAACTTAATTACTCCTTGTAATATCAATTTAACTCACAGAGCTCTGCCTTCTGCCACAAGAGCCACATGATTGGTGTAAGAGAAATAATTTGGAAAAAGATTCTCAACCAGGATGAAAGGACACTTTGTGCAGAACAAGAATATGTGGGCTAATCCCTGCTCTCAGTTTCTTCATTTTTGGGCAGTATTTTCCAGCCTTTTGGAATGGACCTGACTTGAATATATATTAGTTTCTGGGTATCTTGGAAGAAAATAAAGGCAATCTCAGAAGTATCCATTTCCCCTGGATTAATTCCTGGAGCCGGGTAGACTCCTGTCAGCCAGTTCCAGGCTGGAATTGCCATTTAACTTTCTTTTTAAATTTAGGAAGTGCCAGAATTTAGGAGCTGGAGAAAACCAACTCTTTGATTTGATGTCCAACAGGACAGCCAAGCAAGTAGATGAACTTGTTTGGCACCAGATATTTCATAGCCTGCTGAGGATGGTTCTGGGTTTGTTTGTTCTACTGACATGTCTAGGAAATGAAAACAAATCCCCACTGCTCACAACCCCCAGACTCTTGTGACAGACCAAGAATGAGAAATCAGAGCATGGAAAAGGAGCTGGCAAATACACCCTCAGTGTCAGCCTCAAATTTGCTGCCAGTGAGCAACTGTCAAAAAGTCATTATAAAATACCAAAACTCTTTACCTCAGGCTTCCTCAGGAGAGAGAAATTTCCAGCAGCAAAGAGAGGTCCTTGGGGATGATAAAGGCCCCAAGTTATTAGAGTCTGTTGACACACCCCTCTTTCCAAAGATAGCAAAATAATTTTTCGATGTAGATTTATTGTCATGAGTAAAAGCACTTCTATCAGTGCTTTTTTAAAGCACTTTTTTCTCATATATGCCCACAGGTACATATTCAATTTTACATATTTGTTTCATATGTGTGTACACACCTGTTTGCACATACACGTACAGTGCATTAGTTTATACACATGGTACTTGTGTGCATGTGAACATCTTCAGCATGGCTTTTTTTCCTAAATAAAATCCATTACAAAGATGGCAGCAGAGATGGGCCATATAAAAGGAAAATTAAATAAATGCAAGTGAACTAATTAGAAGAATAAAACCAAACAAGACAAGTCTGACCAGAGTGTAAATCCAGACTGTAGTTATATTGGTATAAGTGCTAAATTAGTCCCCATGTTTCTAAACAGAAGCAGAAGGAGAGCTAATCAAAGGGAATCACCAAGAAATTACTTCTTTAAAATTAATTTAATTTCAGCATCAGGTAAAAAAACAGTTTAAGTTAGCAGAATATGTAGAAGTTTGTCAGCATTTCACTTGCAAAGAACATAGATAATAAATATATTAGAAGTAGTCCCATAGTGTATCACCTAATGGACACTCGTAGTCTGAGTGCTCTGGTATATTCTGAAATTTACTGTCTGTTCTCAATATTCAAACTTCCCATTGTTCACACAGTATGGAACTGTGGGACTCATAGCCACAGGGTATAGCAGGAACCAAAAAACCTCAAGAAAAGGATTATACAGCCATGTAAACCCAATGGACTGGATAGTCCCCAGCTAAACTGTCACTGACAGAAAATTGCTGCCCTAGCAGGATATTAGTGGACATTCAGAATTCTGGTGCTTTTAGATACATAGCCCTTTCTGAGTGTACGCCAGATAGCTTTTGCATTTGCACCTTTTTTCTTTCATTGCTAAATCAAATGGTTCTTTGTAGCATGTTTTACCCCTGGCCCCTCACAGATGTTGGATGCTGTAATTTCCCATATTTACATTTCATGTCCTACATGTGTCTAAACTCATGATCTATTTTTCATAAATAAGTAGTTGTGATTGGAAGCAAAGAAAAAAAAGAGGGTGTCTATGTTCTAAACATAGGCTTCTAAACCTGAATGTTGGCACCCAAATAACTGGCCAGCTTTCCAAAAAGCCAAGCCCCTGGAAATTTCCAGTAATCACAGTTGCCATACCAACTGTCAGAGTGCTGTCAGCACTCTTGCAAAAGCAGGTCATGTATTTAGGTGCCAAAATATAGCAAGAGGGGTCTAATTTCAAGTTTGTTTTTGTTTTCTTTTTTTGTTTTTTTTTTTTAGATCTGGCCAAGAGCACTTGTGATAATTGAGAACAGTTTCACCTCTGCTGCCACTCTCCAGCTTCTCCAACTGGAGTCACAAGACTAACCATGGTCTTGCAAAAGAGAAGATGTCTGGGGAGGTGAAGCACGAGATGTTAGCAGTTATTCCCGGTCCCACCCTGGCGTACAGGCTTTGAGCTAACACAGAGATATCCCACAAACTGGTTTTGGGGCAAACAGCCACAGAAGGGCAGGGCTTGCTGTAGGCTCATTTCCCTGGGCTGGAAGCAGGCTATGGCACAACTCCATGGATACAGGGGGTGTTTGGTTTGTTGTATTGCTGCATGAAGTTTCATGGACCTGCCATGCAAGTAGGCAGGTGGCCAGGTGCTCATCCCCACCTCCAGTCAGTGCTGGCCACTCACCCCTTGGAATCCTTCCCTTGGAATCCTGCGCTGCCCTGCTTGCAGCCCCCCTTGCTGGGAATGGGCCAAGGCATTTTTGAAGGGAGGACAAGGGTGTCCTGCTTGGTCCCCAACTCCTGGGAGCTTTGAGCAGAGCTCTGTGCTGCCTCTGCCTGCAAATACCTGCCTGACCTCAGGCAAGTCACTTAACCTCTCTGTCTTGAGGCAAAATAAAGATAACACCACTTCCTTCTCCCTGAATTTTGTGTGTCTTCTTCAGCTCAGGTGTAAGCTCCTAAGGGCAAGGTTTGTCTTCTCAGTGTGTTCAAGGCCCACCAAAACAGAGCCTTGATCTCAGCTGGGGCCTTGAGACACGGCTGCAGTGCTGTTATTATCATTAATAATAATAATAATAATAATAATAATAATAATAACAACGAATGAAATCAGATCAAAGACACTGCCTGTATGAGTCATTTTTGGAGTAAAGTTAGTCATTCCAGAGAGCAATAGGTATATGTAAACTTTGGGTGCTGCCAAGGTTTCTCTTTTTTCCCACCATTTAAAAATTCACCCTTGGGAGTCTGGGTGAGCAACACGATCTGGAAGGGGCTGGCCCTGCCAGTGCTTCCCTGTGGATGGGCGCTTGTGCTCACATGCCTGACACTGAAAATGTTAATGGGGTAACTTTGCTCTGTACAGCTCAGCTACCCTCGGCTAAATACCCTCTGTGGGTTTTGTGGATCAGAGGTGAAACTCCCTTCCATATCTGGCCTTCTCTGAATGGAATTCAATCTCTAATATTGCCCTCAGTTGCACCTGCATTAAAACCAGTACTACATGTCAAAACCATATTTTTTTATTGTTAAATGTTGCAGATTTTAGTTGTCTGGGTTTGGGTTTTTTTCATTTTGTTTTTTATCAATTGAATGAATGACAACAAAGGTGTCTTGAAAGGGAAAAAGGAAATTACAAGAATTAATTTCTTAGTAAAAACTTTAAAATGAGATTTTTCACCTGAAAGAAAAGGCCCGCAGCCAACTGGATTACACAGGTGCAAAATAAGACACAAGAGGGAGCTCACATAATAAATAATAGTGATAAACAACATTTTGAAAACAGTTCAAACCTATGCAGGAAAGGAAATTAATAAGCATTACAATTCCTATTTGCGGTTGGGGTTCTCATGGCTACAGTTATTGTTACAGGCTATGGGAACATGTTTACAGACAAGGATCTCAGTACACCAGGCTTTGCCATGGAACACAAAGGCACAACCCAGTCACAAGAGCTTCTGGTGGCATGGAAGAAGGGGACTGAGCCAGGAGATGACAGAGAGACACTGTTGTGGCAGTGTTCAGGCAGAAAACAACCTGAGTTTAGAGCTCCTCCAGGAGTTATTGTCAAATATTCAATGTATGTTGCCATTTAAAAATGCATTTAAGTATCTATATGCATTTATGTTTCTGGAGAATGATGGCTCATATATTCAAGAGACAACCACATATACAGAAAACCAGAGGACTTGAAACTGAGTCTGCAACCCAACTGTTGAATTTTGTGTGTGGAATCGGGAGGAGTTTCATTTCTGTGCCTGCAAGTTTTGTTCACTCCAGCAACCACATTTCTCAGAACTTAGAGAAACCGTGCTCTTTTGACAAATATATTTGACGAAACTCTGCCTTTTTAAGTGTTAATGTGATCAGTCAAAACCTTTCAATTACTAAATTTCTTGTGAAAATAAGGCAATATCTGTCAGTAACTACAATGAGCTTGATCTGTTAGCAGAGAAGCACCCTCCCTGCAGTGGGACACAGGCTTCATAGTGCTGGACCCTGGGTCTTTCACCTTCCTGAGGCTGCAACTGCATCTACTGGCACACACGTCTCAGGTCCTCTGCAAAAATGGAAAAACAGAACAGCTGGAGGGCTGCCCTCTTAAAGCGAGGCCCCCACATGACAGTTCTGGGCATGCATCAGAAATACCACCTGAAGGGATGTTAGAGGGTCATGAGTGGGCCACTAGTTTGGGGAGGACTCACACACAGATCCAGTAATGCATATTATCCTCTGATGTCCCTCACCTCCAACAAGAAAACATATTGTGGATGTATTTGTCACTGGGGTTGGAAGGGCCCTAGTCCTTATGGTCGTGTTGGTGACCACCACAGGTCTCTCAGACATGTCCCTCCAGAAGTGCCAGGGTCAAAGACAAGACGTGTGATTCTTTAGAATCTATTAGCAGAGATCCACAATTAATGTAACTGCAGGGAGCGTGCCCCTTCTTTCACGTGCCAGCAGCTCTCTGGTGCGCAGCAGCCTCAGAGAGCTGCTGAGTGCCCTTCAGCCAAGGGCAGAGCCACTTGCTATGCTGGGACATCTGAGTCTGCCGTATGAACATATCCACCCACACCAGCAGTAACTGCATTTCGTTCCTCTGCTCCTGTACTGCAAATGGACTTTGCCAATCAATAGTGCCACTCATGGGGAGTGCAGAAATATGTGCACTCCTGACAGATGTTTGTCAAATAGCCCCTTGAGCAGCTCAGGACCAACTGGTGCCACTCATGAAACTGTGTGACCACGGGCTGTTGTTCACTTTGCAGCGGGGTGTCCCTCAAAGAGCAGCCACATACCAGCATCAGGAGCTCCATAGGCTGGAGGGAACCTAAGGAGAACATGCAGGATCTGACAAAGGATTGTCCCCCTCAATGTGAAGTTTGCTGGAAGGGACATGGTCACCATAAGCATCCCAGACCTACATAGACTTGTCAAGCACACAATGAAAGGCCATAAGAACTTCAGCAACTGAAATAATCAGAGACATTTCAACCCTGAGATCCTTCTTCATTATAAGATTCTACTTAGAAAGTTTAGTCTGAATAAACTGACTTATGCTGGATACCCTGTGATTTACTCTTCCCAGTCCTTTGAGAAAAGTTGATGAATTCTTCAGCAGAGAGGGCATTTTGTAGCCAGATTCCACAGCTGTGGAATTGCAGAAAGCCAGGCAGTGGATCCTGGGCTGGCAGAGACCATCCTCACACTGCTTGATGCATTTGATCTCTGGAGAGGAAGGAGTACATACCCGGCATGGCACTGTGGCCAGCTGGCTTGGGAGAAGCAATGCTGGCTTTGACTGTGCAAGCAGGTGCTTGCTTCCCCTCCCCATCAGATGGGGAGGGTGAAAGAACAGCTGTATATAGAACAAGGTTTAAAAAATTGGAGAAATAGAGATTTAAAAAAACCCCAAAACATAAACTTGCCTGTGTTGCATCGGAAACCTCTCATGTTTTTAATCTAAATTAAAGTTGTGCTAGTATTATATAGTAAAACAATTGCCTACTACCAGGGCCACACATTTCTGTGAAGTGAGAACGAGCCATATGTCTTCCATAAAAATATACAGTTCAGCCTGTTCTTTATGCTTTCTGGTAAATCATATTCTTTTAGAGGCCATAGTTAAAGGGAGCAATATTTTTGTTTGCCAGAAAGTATTTACAGTACTGTATTATCCTTCATCTCTACCAGTTTTCATTTGTTACTATTGACACATGGTAAAACAGTTTTAATTATCTCCAGGCTCAAGTACAAGGATTTTTCTATAATTCAGTCGGGTCTATTTAATTTCCAGTATCTAAGCTACCATAATGAAAGTGTTACTCAAGGTTTCTTCTTCAACTCCCCCCTCTTTAGATCACAATAAAGACAGCTCACTTGAGCAAATAGTTCCTTTGAAATGTTAATCTGCCTCAGATGTGGTTTTTTTGTTAGATCAGCTGCACTGTTAAAATACTTTCTATTTTCCCATTAATTGGAATGCAGAATAACACTTATTAGCCATATGGACACAAAGTAGCTCGTTGATGAAGACAACTGAATTAAAACCTCATGTTAAACAATGAATTAACTGTGATAGAGGGTGAAAAAAACCACACTTACATAAAACTGGGTTGTCTATCCCTCTCGTATCCAACACAATCTCTCCTTAAAAGAAAAACTATATTTCAGATACTGTCCCCAGTGCAACCTAAAATCCATACAAAAACATAGAAAGGAGGGCAAATGTAAAAACCTACAGCAAAGGGCTTATTGAAACTCTGGTTTTTTGAATTTATTGGTTTATATTAATTTTTATTTGGCACTTAAAGACTGAAATCCCAAGGAGCTGAACCTTTCCTTCAGCAGTACATGTGGAGGTGCATGTTTGCTGCAGCTCTGTGGCTGCTCCCCGGCTGGAGCCCCTGGCTCGGCTCAGGTGTGATCGGGCAGAGTGTGAGATCTCACGCTGGTGCTGTTCCTCCCTCTTCCCCGCCTCGCCCCGAGCCCGGCACCGCTGCGCTCCAATAACGAGAGCAGCTCTGTGATTGCTTCTTAATGACTGTGGGGGAATGTGCATGGTTTCCCTGGGCTGTGAAAGGAATTTTACGTGGGTCGTCAGCATTCAAATATTAAATTACTTGGGCAGGTTGTGTAAGGTTAGCAGCCAAGGAAGTTACCTCCATGTAAATCAGCAGGCACAGAAGAAAAGCTCTGCGTGATCCAGGGGAGAAGAATGTGTCTGGGAGGACATTTAGGAAAACGCCAGATAAGAACCTCAGCTTGTGTGCAGTGAAAGCATGGTTAAGCTTCAGTAGGCTTCAGTAAATATGGCTTTGTTTGGAAACTCTGCCTGTAATTTTGAAACAGGAGACATCTGAATCCATGGAGAATTTTGAGTCCTAGTCTATGCGTCAATGAAAGCTCCGTCTTTCTGGAAATATGTCTTTCTTTATTGTTCCTTGATTTACACATTTTGTGCAAGTCTGAACATGGACATAGAATAATTAAGGAGTAGGAGCTGGGTTGAATGAAGCTTCAGTTTACACTTATGGCTTCCAGAGGGGCAGGAAGCTGGTGTTATTTATTTAACCAGGAACAATGGATCACTTGCTATTCAGCTGGCATTTCCATTGCTGGCATGGGCGCATCCTCTGCTCACACCCTCAGCTGCTGCACCCCTACCTGCTCCCTCCACTGCCTCTGGCGGTGGTGATGCCTCCAACAGCCATCAGAGAAATTTCCAGATTCCAGCAATTGACAGAGAGCAAATTTGCAAATGTGCACTGTGCTAACATGATTAGGCCTGTGAACATGCAAATCCTTGGAAAGAATTTTGGTTTTATGCAACTGACGTAAATAAAAAGGATCCTGTTTATGCACTGCCTAGACAGCCGCTGTACCAACTGGACTGCCTGAGATGACTTCATTCACCTCTTTAGTGAGACACACAGAGAACCACAGTGCAGATAGCTCCAGGGTATAATTTTCATGATAATCAAAACACAGACATGCTACACAATAGTTTACAATCAGAACTGAGAACAGATATCTAATTCTGGGGAAGGAGGGAAATTTTTGTGTGTCCAGAAAATGAACACATCTCCTGATGCTCACAGGTCCCCATGGCTACTCTGTCTGATGTCACAGGATTTTGGGGAGCAATTAATCAGCCTTTTCAGGTAGACCAAATAGGCAATAATTCTAAGAGCACCATGCTGTGACTGACTCACACGAGCAGGACTACATTGCTCTTGATCTTGTTATTCAGCTGAGGCCAAAGACTGGAAATTGTGTCTGTGTATCCTTATTGTTTGTTTGACTGAACAACTGTCCTTCCTTCAGCATGCCAGTGTGTCTTTAATTTGGGAGGTCACAGTCCTGAGCAGAGTGGTCCTTACACTAACTTTTCCCTCAGAGCACCCCACAAGTTATCTTGCTTTGCATCTTGTTGCAGTGGAAAACAACCAGAGCTTCATTCAGAAAACCTCACACAGAGATCAATCAGGTTACTCTGGTTAATCCTGATTATCTCACTTGGCAGTTGATTATAACCTCTCTCATGAGGTAATTTCTAATTCCTCATAGAGAAAGTAAGGTGGATTCTTTTGGCATTTGCAACAGCAGGCAGTGAACAATTAATTTGAGTTTTCTGCTGAAAGGCCGAAGTGTTGGCCACAAAAACCCCCTGCAACGTTATCAGCTGGACACGGTGTGGCTGGAGAGCACTCAGGCAGAAAGGGATCCGGGGGTGCTGGCTGACAGCCGACTGAACATGAGCCAGCAGTGTGCTCTGGTGGCCAAGAAGGCCAAGGGCATCCTGGCCTGGATCAGGAACAGCGTGGCCAGCAGGGCCAGGGAGGTCGTTCTCCCCCTGTACTCGGCACTGGTGAGGCCACAGCACCTCGAGTGCTGTGCCCAGTTCTGGGCCCCTCCGTTCAGGAAGGACCTTGAGACGCTTGAGCGCGTCCAGAGGAGGCAACAAGGCTGGGGAGGGGCTGGGAGCACAAGCCCTGTGAGGAACGACTGAGGGAGCTGGGGGTGTTTAGCCTGGAGAAAAGGAGACTCAGAGGTGACCTTTTCACTGTCTACAACTCCCTGAAAGGTGGCTGTAGTCAGGTGGGGGTTGGTCTCTTTCTCCGGGCAGCAACTGACAGAACCACAGGACACAGTCTCAAACTGCGCCAAGGGAAATTTAGGATGGATATTAGGAAAAAGTTTTTTACAGAAAGGGTGATAAAGTATTGGAATGGTCTGCCTGGGGAGGTGGTGGATTCACCATCTCTGGATGTGTTTAAGAAAATACTGGATGTGGCACTTGGTGCCATGGTTTGGTTGAGGTGTTAGGATTGGGTTGGACTCGATGATCTTGGAGGTCTCTTCCAACCTGGTGATTCTGTGATTCTGTGATTCTGTGAGGCTATGCTAGTTTATCATCAGTGATGTGGAGTTGTGAGCATTGTACCTGGGGGGCAAAAAGTAAGGAAGAGGTCTTTGAGTGGATGGAGATTATCAACACTTCCCTGGGGATGAAGTCCCCGTGGGCTCTGCTCATAAAGCCCTTGACTAGAAGACCTTTTCCAAACTTAAAGATTCTGAGTATTCAAAGAAATCCGTGAGTCAGGGAACATGGAGTGTTCTGTTATTGCTGATAACATAGCAAAATATCATCTGCTTCCCAGAGACAGTTCTGACAATTTAAGCCATTTTATTCATTGGAGGAAAATCTCAAAGTTTTATTTGAAATACACTATTTTATTAAAGTTGTGGAAGATTTGCATCACCAGAGTTTCCTAACAAAACCTGAAAACTTTGGTATTCTTATGGCTTACTCTTTCTCTACTCCTTTTGATGCCTTAAGTTTTAGTTTTTATATTTTCCAGATCAGTACTGCTTTAATGTATAACTCTTAAACTCCACAGCTTGTCAGCTAGTCTCTTACCTCATTATTCAGACAAAACAACTTCTCTCTAGGCTCTAATTTCAAGGACACCCTGTTTTTCCAAGCCCCAAAAAATGTAAACAACCCAGAAGAGCAGCAAAGAGATGGGGTGAACTGGCGAATGGGACTGCACTACCTGAAGCTGTAGTTGGAAAATTGACCTCTGATATGCAGATGGAACAAGCTTATATCTGTCTGAAAAACACGTGTTGGTCATCCATCTTGGGTGTAGCCTTGGCCAGGCTCTTGTACTGCCCAAGGTGTACCCTGTGAAGGCCTTTCAATAAACACCTACCTTTTACTTTTAACTCTGTCTAGCTTCTGTTCTAGGTAGCCTCTCAAGGCATCACTTTTTATTTTTCTCCAATTTTTTTTTTTTTTTTTGGTAGTAGATGAGAAGAGTGAAGAAAAGGCTGGTATAGGACTGAAAAAACTAATATTTAGAGTTTGCAGGTAAAAAGATGAAAATGGACTGGCTGACTTATTTTTAAAATATTTCTACTTCCCTTTGTGACTGCTGTGAAGTTGAGGTTTATGGTATTTGGGTGCATTGATATATGTAGGCAAGCACAGCTGAGATTGGAAGGGACCTCTGGAAACTCTCTTGTCCAAGCTCCCTGTTCACAGTACAATCAGTTCAAGCAACTTGTTCCAGATAATTTTACAGTGGTCCTTCAGCTCCTCCTTCAAATCCAAGCTCTCTGGATGTTTATGTTTCCTTTACTGAATCCTGCAGATCTCTTGGCCACAAATAATTGCTGATTCCTACTAGTGAGGGATATATGCAGCAGCCTTTCTCATCCTGTTTTATGATCCATGTCCTTTCCCTTTCAGCATTGCTCAGAGAATACTCTCTAATACTCTCCAGAAAGCAAGGTCACTTGTTGACAAGAAATCTTTAAACCAGTGACAAAGGAAAAATTAAAAATACTCACTGTCAGATGCATAGAAAGTTATCTATCACCAGCACTTTTCCCACAACAAAACCAGGAAATTCACAGGCAAAATAGCCAGGATACACGCTCAGCTGTTTATAACAAGCCATTGAGCAATGTCAAAAAGCAGGTTGCTTTGGGACAGGCATTTCATTGCCCTAAACCCTGCGTAGTTTAGAAAATGGGGCTCAGTGTTATTTGTCATTTGTGCCACCATTGCTGTCAGTGACACTGGGCACAGGAACCCAGTGAGGGAACCAAGGATTTGCAGTGCCACTACTGCACTGTACCACAGCTTTTGGGTGAAAACTCAGCCAGCTTGGCTTCCCAAGTGCCTAAAGTGGGAGATGACTGTCCATGTAGGTCTGTTCAGCACCCAGCCCAGCGAGTGCTACCTTTTTCCTGGACTCACAGCAAAATACATAAAATCATGAGACTGAGTCATACTGTGAAGGAAACTGAACCATCACAACTTCAGCTGTCCTGTTTATATTCAAATCACTTTGGTTGTTATGGCCCACAAGGCCCAATTGTTGTACAATTAATGCAGTCTACTTTTAAATGTAAGGGGTTTTTGCTTTCTTTTTGAGTCCACAGAACGAAATGCAATTTTTATATATATCCAAATCGCCATTAAAATCTAAAACATTTTCTCTCTGAGGGCATTACAGCCATTTCCAGAACCAAGCCTTCAGTTCTAAGCTATTTTAATGGTACTGCTCTTTTGTTAGTTCCAATGGACTATTTTGAAATTTCTCTAATTTTTATTTTAATGTTCTTTCTAGCCATACTGGCTATTCTTTCAAAGGAGCATAAAGTGGTTATTGTTAATACACACATACTGAGCAGCAGCAAATATTTCTGGAGTATTGGGCTTTCTGTAATGACATTAAATGAAGGGAAAAAAAGGAGATGAAGTAATACTGCTCTCTATGACAGCCTCTGTTTTCAGGACAAGGATTTAATTCAGAATTAAGCCACATTAGTGTTAAAGAAGCCATTACTCACTTGCAAATTTTTCTCCCCAAAACCCCATTTCATTGTTCAGTGCAATAAGCTGCTACATTTATCCACAAACATTTGATGACTGATGCTTTACTTTGCCTTTGAATGTTTCTTTAATGAATTCTGGCTTCTTAAAAATATCCAGTAACATAGTTAGGCATTTTGCTTTCACATTAACAGAGCAGTTATTCCGTTGCCACGTGTCATTTACCTAGCTTTGATATGTGACTCCCTGAAAGAGAAAAATAAAAATCAGGTATCAATACAGATACAAATTGTTTATAGAATTTTACTGGGTATAAATAGATGTGCCTCTCTGTGTGACTTTTTTATTATTTGTTAACAGGCATATATTTACTTATGTTTTGCATTAGCTGTGTAAAACTTCCCTTGAGTTTTGTCAAACTGTCTTAGTCTGAGAATGCATAAAACAACTCTCTTCCAAGTTTAGGATATGCTTTGTTGTCTTTTGAAAGTTCTGGTGTAAATTTGCTGAGGGACATTTAGTCCAGCAATGCTCAGAGTCCAGCAAAACTATTTCTAGGCTAAATGGTACTTCTGGTCTCTAAGGAGCTTCTACAGCCGCCAAAAATCCCTGGGACATGTGCACAACCCCTTTTCCCAGGCTGGGCTATGTTTGAGACCAGAAGTGTGGGCATGTGTTGATAAAAGAGAAGATTAATGTTATACTATCTGAAAATTGTCTGACACTAGCTGAATCTCTCCCATTCCTGGCTGTGCTGGGTGCTACTTTAAGGCAGAGCCACCAGAAAAAGGACTTGGATCTAGGCACCAAATTGAGTCAGCGGGTTCTTTCTGAGTTAGAGAAGGGGAATTTTTGGGTGTTGAGCTCCTTCCTTTTGCTTGCTCCCAGAGTGGGGTCACACCTGTCTATCAGGGAAAAATCTGAAAAGAAGAAAGCTGGAAGAGAAGAAAGGCGCAAGAGAAGAAGGCTGCAGGGCTTTTCCCAGAGGAGCCAACCAGGCTGTTGGAGGGTGGCTGCTGCCCTCAGCTCACCTCCCTTGGCTGAGAGCTCTTGCACGGGTGCATTTTGCTGTCGTCATCCTTGTTCTGCTATTTCATTCAGTCATAGGCCCTGATTATTTAAACAACCAAAACCAGAAGACTTTGTTTCCTTGACTCTATTCTCCCAAGTAAAAATAAGCCAACAAAATGTTTCTAAGAAAAAGGTTGATGCTATCTTTTAAAATGTACTTCCAACTGATTGCTATCTCTCTTCAAGCTGGGCCTTCTGCCACCCCTGCTCCCCCTCCTCCTGGCACCAACCAGGAGTTTAAATCTCACCAAAAAGACAGAAAGTTGCAGCCCTGCCCCAGCCTTGCAGGAGGTATCTGGCCTCTAAAGAATGTCAGAAATGGAAGTCTTTTGAGATCTTCACATGTTTTGCACTTGAAAATTGTCTCTAAGTGCTTTTGAGAGTCTGGTTATCTATAAGGGTGTGTGAGAAATGCCATAGGACGGGCAAGATGAGTCACACACAAGATCCTGTTTTTCACAGAACAAGCCCTGGTGGAACTGCCACTTTAACCCTTATTTTTTAATTTCTCAGAGTTTGTTCCCTTCCTTAAAACTTGTTCCCTTCACTGGCCTTAAGAGGATCTTTTGTCACATCCTTTCCATAGGTACCATTGGCTTTTTTGATTCATGCTGCTCACTTCTGAGAGATCCTTTCTGCTTTTTAAGGGTTATTTGCCCTTTTGCAGCAAGACACTGTGCTCTCTCTGTAGACGTGAGCCCTGCAGAGAATTATCGCTTGGACATGCACATTGGTGCCAAGTGGAGATAATGCCCTCTTTTCAGACTGAAGCCTGCCTGCAGGAGTGTTCCCAGTACAATTTTCAGTCATAACTGCAGTTATCTTAAACTTGGCATACCCTTCCTTTCTCTGTAATGTTTTTAATGACTCTTTCAGGGTGGGAGAATCCTCAGGGTTTTGCAGTGCTGCATTCACCTACTGATGCATTCTTGGTTGGTGTTGCTAACCAAGGTCCAACTTAATAAGCAACTCTACCAATTATATTACAGTGCAGGAAGTTATCTGTCTTTTCCAGCTAAACAATACTGAGAGGAGGAGGAAGCATTTTTTTCTGAGCAAGCAGGAGGTGCCGTGCAGCACAATGGTCAGTAAATATGTAGCGGCAATTTACAGGGTTTATTTTTAATCCAGGGCCTCCGTTGAGAGAATGGCATGAACTGGATAAATCAATCAGGCTGTTGCAAAGCAAGCTTGAAATGAAAGGGCAGTCAAGGAGGAAGTGGTAAATAACACACAGGACTGATTGCTTCTGGGCACAGCTAAGGCCTTGGGTTTAAGGAGTAATTACCTGGTCACACCTAAACCCTCACTGGTATGCAGTGTGCAAACGGCAGGCTTCAGCTAGGAGACTGTTCTTGCCTTTGCCAGCAAGAATTTCCTTGGTAAGAGCCATTTATTCCTGGTTTCTTGAAGGAACTGGAAAGTGTGCAAGACCCCATGCTTAGTCATTTGTAATCTTTGATCTCAGCACTAGAACAGAGCTCTTCTGCTTCAAATGAGCAGGGGAGAGCAAGGGGAAAGAAGCTGGAGAGTTGACATTTCTCCTCTGTAACAAAGTCGGGATACAGGACTGAGCCCCATAAATAATATGTGCCAACCTGGCAGCTGATTAGACCCAGGGTACAAAAATGCTCCTTACACTTAGGGGTGGTGGGCATGATGTGCAACCCAGCAGGGGTGAGTGAACAGCCACATTTGCAAACTTATTTACTGCTAATCCCACTAAGAAAAAAAATGGCCAGAGTTCAAAGAGAGCCAAACAAACTGTGTCTGCCCATTGTATTCATGGTGAGAAGCCTGCAGCTCATCTGCCTTGGGTGTTTCTAGGTAAATGTACGGTGAGTTTCACTCAGTTTTTCCTTCTGAAAAGCCTGTTGCAGACAGATAGTACAGAGCCTTTTCTGTAGCAGACAGACACAGATGGCCCTGCCCTTTTGGTCTGAAATTGGATGCAGTAATTGCATGGCTTAGAAAATGCCTTGGCTCCCTGTTAAAGCTTAACAGAGTTGGGAAAGAGAACACACCTGAAGAACTCAGAGACAGGAGATCAGCAGTAGCCATGATGTGCCTTTCATCCCAGAACATAGTCCAACCAACGATTCAGTTAAATGAAGAAAGGCAAAATCAGGCTGCCATTGTTCACCCGTCTACTTCCAGGGGCAGCATTCTGCCAGGACACAAGTAGTGTAAAATGAAAGACGTCCTCAGTTGTGTCTCAAAGGAAAAAAACTCAAACCCAAATTATATTTAGGAAGACAGTGGCATTTGAGGGTGAAGGAGAGCCAAGAAACAACATGACTTGGTGGAAAAAGGAGAAAGATATTGTACGTACAGGGTGCTCTGGGTGTCATACCCAGATCCTTGGGATTTACCATTGGTCCCAGAGCTCCCAAAACTGAAATGCAGATTACCCTACCCATCACTTTGGGCCAGGTATCAACTAACATGCAGAATCAGTCACAGAGACACAGAGAGTAAATGGCAATTTCACATCATTCAATGCATGAGTGTCACATGTCCCCTTCACCTGGACTCCAACCAAACTGGATACTGGGACTTGCATTTGTACTAGGGCTCTCTGCTCTGGGATTTGAATCAGTTTTCACCTGGTTGTAATGTCAGGTACCTGGCAAATGGACTGCAAATGGCCCTCACTCCAATTGCCCTGGGTCAGCAGGGTCCTTTCCAATCAGAGCCTGACTTACACCCACCGAGAGAAAGACATCATATACATATTTTCCTGATAAATTCTCCAACTTTCCCTGAGCCTGAGCTCAACCTTCTTATCTAATATCAAGTAATATAAGCATTTTTAACATTCTAAAGACAAGCTAATCCTTTTATAGGGAAAAGTCAGAAAATGGGCTTAGAATGACATTTTAACAGTGTCTATGGTATGTTAAGCTGATGAAAAATTCTAGCAGCAGTTTCAAGCACTTTTGGCTAAAATATTACTATGATCTTAAAGCATAATAAAACATAAGTATCATGCCAAATTGCTAGCTGTTTGTCAATAATGTAAAATGTGCTATTCTACCAACAGAAACTGCTTTTTTCTCTCAGTAATCTCAGTTCTCAGATATGGTTTTAGTGACATGATACATTTAATAGGAATCTTAATTTGACCTGGTCCTAGACTTATATTTATTTGTCTCATTGGAGCTCCCTACTTTTCCCAGGTAAGTTTTGTTGCCAAGTAACCCTTGATTTTCATCTGTTTTCCAAAGCTTAATTTCCATAATTTTTCTGGTTTTATCAGAGTGTGCCCATTTCAATGCATGCTAAAGATGATGAACAGACAATCTGAAACTTCTGTTTGCTCACAAGAAGAAAAAATATTAGAAGTTGGGATATTGATTTGTCCAATACATTCTGCATTAGTTAGAAACCTATCTTTGAATTTTACTTTCATTAGGGTTTTATTGTCTCTTTTGCAGGTGACAAAAAAACATCAGGAAAGTTCCCTCATTTTCTATTACTGTTTTTGCCCAATGTCCAGAGGAGCTCAGAGGTTAATAAACAAAGCGTGTACCTCTTCAAAGCCTGGCAAACTGGAGCCACCACACAAGCCACCATATATTGCATATTTTGAGAGCAAAGCAGTCCTGACCATTAATAAGCCCATTCAACGATCCGAGTTTTAAGCACATCTGCCATTGAAACATCACCAAAGTGCATCTCTTGCCTGAGCCTGGGAACCAGGGCAGTGTTATCAGAGAGCTGATCCCATTCCTGAAAGCCCTCAAGCACCCACTGGCTCATTAGCCACGCCCTGAGTGACTCTCCCAAGAACACACACCCCAGAGCTCCCTGTGCTTCTCTTGGTTTGTTTGTTTTTTCCAAGCCCAGTTTGCTTTCCAGCCTTTCAATGAAGGGAGTGCCACCATGGAGGAATGCAGGTGTGTGCTTAGCTCCTTTCAGCCCAAAGACAGTCCAAGATCCCTTGAGCTCCTGGTGCCTGGGACAGGGCTGGTAGGAGACTTGTGTCCTCTGGGGACAGCCCAGGGTGTCTCACATGGCTCCAGGGGACTGCCCAGAGCAGGTCAGTGGAGCTCTCTGGAGCTCATCTTGGAACTGAAATCAGGGTGAGCTGGCTGCTTATTACTGGATGGAAATGGAAAATGGGGCTAGTTCAGGTTTGGAAACAAGCAGCCAGTAGTCAAGAGGCCTCAAACATAGTCCTTGCTGCTGTCTGGGAACTGACCTGATGTTATCCTCAACAGCACCCTCGCTGACTTCATGGCATGGCCACATGATGGATGTGGCCTCACCAAAGGTAAAGAATCTGCTTTGGTACATGGTGGAAGCCTAAGGAGCATGTCTGGGGTCTTTGTACTCTATTCATAGTTTAGCACATCATCCCCATGCCCCAAGACAGGATGGTCAAAAGAAGTCTTAAATTTGGAGCCACATGTTAGAGCTATAAAGCAAAAGTCCCAACCTCTATTCCCAGCTCAGCCAGACTCTTCCAGCAAAATCTGCAGCAAAACTGCACCTATCCTACTTTCTCTCTGTCAAAAGTATGGCTCACACTTCCAAATCCTGCAAGAGAGGGATCAGATACTGTGGGGAAGTGACTAAATAACCTGGGGAAAAAAAAGGATAGGTGGCTTGTTCTCAGATCTGTCTCTTTCAGAGATTCTGCCCTGCACTCCCATTTCTGAGCTTCTTTGTGGCATCCTATTTTCCTTATTTTAAATTAAGCAGATAGGATATTCCTGGTTCACAGCTGCAGAAGGGTCAAATACATGTCTTTTAACACCCACAGGAAAAAGGCAAGACAACAACATGCAGCAACCCTTCCGCCCAGTGCTGAAACAGCCTGCAGCAATGTACAGAGCAGAGAAATATCTTTAGTTACCTTTCTACTATAAACTGCCTTTGGTTTATAAGTGATCCCATCTTTACCATGAAACATACTGGGAAATCTAAAAACTTAAAAAAACTTTTAAAAAAACTTAAATTCATCTCTCAATGACTAAAATTTCAAAGGAAGGACAGGAAACCACAGAGTTATCTACTGTGACCTTTGGTAATTGGCAATGCAAAGTGTTTGATCTTTACCTGACAGCAGCAGAACAGGAGTCATCCCTGGCCTGAGCCACTTAAAAAAGGAAGAACTGCAGAGCTTTCATTCCCCTATGGTTCTCTTCAAGATTAGCAGCACTGAACAGCAATTTCTGTTTGCTTTTACAATAATATCCTGTTTTGGAATCCACAGGAAAAGGAGTATGAAAGTAGCAGCCTTGGCAGGGACTGGGGGCCAGGGGACAGATTTCTGAAATCTCAAAGCTCAGGAACACAAAGACTTGGAGGAATTTCCAAGTGCAGTGAATGCCAAATGGTAAAGAAAATGACATGACAATGAGAGGGAGAAATTATTTATTCACCCTCTTAATAAATTCTTCTTCTAGGGTCACTTTTTCCTTGTTCAGCGAACAATTGACAGGCAGTTGCTTCCAAATACTTTTAAATAGGACCTACTGCAAGTTTAAGGATTGTTAATATTTTTTCCAAAGATGAAACAACTGAAAAAGATAGAATTAAAATAATAATAACAACAACAACAACAACAACAATAATAATTATAAATTGGAAGGTGTCATTTAACACCAAACAAATGAACAGCTGAAAAATCCACAGAACACAGCCAAGCAAATATTATTAAAGGGTCCATATAACATTTCTGCTCAGCACTTACATGGCAAACAGACTAGGTCATATTTTTCTCCAAGAAAGATATTACCTGGTGAACACATCCTTGCAGTTCCCATTCAAAGACTGGAATAAAAAGCATGTTGGGACTAGAGAAGGCATCAAAAAGAAGCCTGTGTCTACTGGAGCATAATTTCAAAGAGCCATAAGCTAGAATAAATATTGACACAGTAAGGAAAAAACATGCAACAATAGCAATTGTTCAAAATGGGCACAATTTGGAAGCTAACAGACCCACACTGAGCTAAACAAACCTGGACAGGGACCAAGGCCTCAAATTTAAAATAACTTTTGGAATTTAACTTTCGAAATTTAACTTTCACTGATTTCACTAAGAATTAGACACAGAAACACCTTCATGGCTCTAGGTCTGATTCACTGACTGCCATTGTTTTCAACCATTCCCCAGCCACAACCCCTTCCAGCAAGGAGAAGCAGAACATTATGAAGGAGATGAACCTTGGGACAGAAAATGTGACAGAGTTTCCTTCTCTGCTACAGGGCTGTTCTGCGTCTTCTTTCAAGTCCTCATCCTTCATTTGCTTTGAGTTCATTTCTCCTAAATATGGCTTTTCTTGTTATTACGAATAGTGTCTAACAGTTCTTCCTCTGTCTGATCATCCTTGCTGTTTCATCCTCTCCTCTCCTCTCCTCTCCTCTCCTCTCCACTCCTCTCCTC
>WEKY01058214.1:149108-228809 GCA_013390045.1 Picathartes gymnocephalus
TTTCCTCTCCTCTCCTCTCCTCTCCTCTCCTCTCCTCCTTCCAGTCTCTGATAATGCATTTTTACCAGTTAAAAATATGATCTTATACGCAGGCCCAAGTGTTCAGCAAAGACTAGTTTTTATTGTAAATGTTCCCAAAGTTTTTCCCCAAATTTCCTCTCTAGCTATACTCATTTTCATTTTAGTCAGTTCAATAACCTGTTTAACTATTCATTGGAAATTATTTCAGCCACATTTCTTTGGAGTTAAGGTTTCAGAAAGAAAATCCAAGGCAAAAAATAAAATTTTCAATTTCTTTATTCTTTCTTCATTCATACAAATTCCAGAGGAAATCAACAAGTTTGAATCCTTTTTCATACCACTATTCCATTGATGTATTTTTAATGGACTTCATTGGAGATATTCCTGATTTGCATAGCCATCTTCAACAGAAAGATCTGGTGAATTTGCCTTGGAAGCGATCCAACAAAACCCACAAAACTTGACTAGTTGCTGTTAATATCAGAAGATAAGGATTTATTAAGTTTTAAAAAAATGCTTATTTTAATCCACTACAAGATTAAAAATATGGGCCTAAAATACAGGTAAAGCAGTAGACTTCCAAAACAACATTGTTTTAAATTGAGAATACAATGGAAGAATGTATTTAAACATTTATTATTCTTCTAACATCTTCAAGCAGTTTACTGAGTTGAAACTACATAATCTTATTAAAAAATTCAAAACTATGGCAGGTTTTGCATTCTGCAAGTGATATCTGTCATGGTGATTTCTGATTAACATCTATTGGCCACAGCACCCCAGGTATTCATGAATGTCTTCCCTGAGCAGTGACTGCCATTTTAATTGTGCTGATTTAGTTAGAGACAGGAGAAGAAGAGTTTTAGATCACTTTGTTACTTTAATTGCAAAGCCAAAATGCAAATGTGAACTTGCTAGATACTAGCTGCTAAAGGGGAAGGTTTAAGGGTGATGGCATCACAAAAATCCTTTTTTTCCTGACAGGTCAGATAGGCAGCTCCAGCTGTATTGACCTGTCTGTATTCTTGTAAAAACCTACTTGTGGAAGTGAAGATTTCAGTAACAACATTCTTTCTTCTTTCTCCATTTTTGTGCAGATTAACTTTTTAAAGTGAATTTCTTGAAGTACCCCTGAAGTCTTACTTTCAGAGATGGTAGGGACACTAAAGTGTCTGTTAAGGCCTTTTCTACACATTAACATTGTGTAAATAGATAAACCTGTGTACACCCAATTTTGCATGCAATTATAATGCCCTGTTTTACTTTAGGAAGAGGAACAAGTTGCAGTTGGCATTTTTGGGTTAGTATAAATTTGCCTGTTCTGTAGCACGGACTCTGCTGACTAGAAAACAAAACTAATGTTTCCCAGAATTGTTATCATTGTAACAAACCTTTGCATAGAGCAGACATCTACCCCACTGGAGATGACATTTCAAAATGTTGCTCAGGGGCAGGTTTTAGGTGCTAATGATACAGATCTGCAGATGGGATTCTCAGAGGTGCTTTAGCACAGATCCACTGGTGACTCACTAAATGGAAAGTGCCCATGAAGAAAAAGGAGATTTGAACAGCTCCCTCTGTCACCATGGATAAATATGTTCAGTTTGCCCCTGAAACGTGCCTGTCTTTCTCTCAGCTATCCATGGTGCATGTGAGGGAGCTGAGGTGAGAAAAGCACCCAGCTGCAGCCACACTCGAACAAAGCTGCATTGTAATGGTTGAGGAAGGGTGGCTTCTTATCTTTCACATGCTGCATTCCTCCTTTAAATAAGGAGGTGCACACATCGAAATTGAGGTTCCTGCTAGTCCTCATCTCTGGCCTACCTAACTGGTTTATCCCTTCACCTGTTCTATCTCCTTACAGTACGATCTGTGAAGACAAACTCTTCTTTGTGAAGAACAAAACTGCAAGTAACTTTTTGATCAAGGAAACTTAAATTTTCATAGCACACAACAACATGCAACGGGATGAAAAAAGAGTTCAAATGACAAGTGAAGAGAGAGAGAAAAACTTTATGTATTTATGCAACAACACATGGAGAAGCAGGGGTGAAAATAGAAATGGTGGCCTACAATGAAACCCTACAACTTTGGCCTCTCTTACAGGCCTGAACACAAACATCTGGGGAAAATTGTTTAGTTTTCTTTTTTCTCTGTGCTTGTGTAGCACCAGAAGAGTATTCTTCAGGGCAGAGCTGGACCAACCAGCAGGGATGTTTTCCCCAGCACACCACCCAGCCCTTGCACAGGCCAACACTGGCCCTACAACACAAATATTCACCTGGGAGAGAACCCCAGGTGACAGATACCACCCTGCCATGGTGGTTTAGAAGAGGATGGCAGCCGGATGGTTCTGAGATCTGAGCAATAGTCTTAAAAAATGTTCCGATTCCATAGCACTTTGCAGGTTGTCCTCTGCTCCAGGAATAAATGCTTGAATTGTGAGGAAACTACACTACTCCAGGTGAAAAGTTATAAGGACTTCAAAAATCTGCAAAAGTTCAGCCAAGACTGGTGTCATTGCTGGACTTTGTACAAACTTACCAGTGATGATCAGTTTACTAAGCATTTGGGGTTGTGACAATAATTTAATTGGGGACACACTTCAACATTTCTTGAAAACTCATATTTATTTGAACACCAAAATACTAATTTATTAACTTCCTGTTAGGTCCTCCCACTTAAGATTGTGGGGCCATCTATTCACAGAATTCACAAGGAAAGATCTATGTGGACAAGAAATAGGCTCAAGGATCACATGTTTCATGGTGGGATACAGCCTAAAAAAAACCAACAAAAAAACCAACCTTCCAACTTTAAATATTATTGTTTTCCTAAATTAACTCTGGGAGATTTTAATCTAGATCTTGGGTCTCTGCCAGGGAACACACACTGCTCCCCACATCCCTGAGAACATTGTGAAGTCCTGTACAGTCAGCTGGCATTATAGTGAAATAGCAGCCAGTTAACTCTATCACTTCTTCATAAAATCATCTTCTCTAATGCTGCTCTTCTTTTAACTCCTTGGAGATTCCCAATTAGCATCCTGTGTGTGGGGACATAGCCCCTTTCTTGTCTTTTGAGGGGTTTTGAGGGAGGTCACAGCACTGTTTAGTGAAATTAAAAGGAGAACTTAATACACCAGATTACTTCCCAAAATTCAAGGGGTAACTCTTATATAATACTGATTAGCAGGTCAGGCTGGATCAGGGAAGGGTGGTTAGGATACCTGGAGATGGTGCTTGAGAAGGAGCTCCATTGAGGAAGGAGGCAGGGATTTATGGTGACTGGAAAGCTCTGAGAGCACGTTGTTTGGGCCTGAAGTCAAGGGGCCACAGTGAAAGCAGGCTGGTCAAACACAAAGCAAGTGGAGTGCAAACAGGACACTCCTCAGGATATGCCCTTGCACTGCATCCTCCAGCAAGCTTTTTGTCCTGCCTAATTAAAGCAAATGGCAATGTTGCTCACTGCTTATAGATCACTGTTTTCAATCCTTGTCAGGGAAAATTCTCCTGATGAACCCCATGGGATATAACCTGAATAGAGGAGGGAAGGTGGAGCATGGAGTTTTGCCAGTGCACTGACAAGCTGTGTCTGGGTTGGTTTCCAGTGAATCACCACAGCCATCTGGGGGAAAGGGGAGGAATTCCCTCACTTCTTAATCAACCTATCTGCATTTTAAAGGGGAAATATTTTTCAGAAAGATGTGCTGTGCTTATCTGGCACTTGGCCTCTTGTTACTGCCAGCTGTCGCTCTGATAATGTGTGATAAATGATGGCACACCAAGCAGACAGGCAGCAAGCCCATGTGATTGTATTGCATTATCAAAGTGACAACCAGAAAGAACAAGAGCTCTGGCTGCTGAATTGGTCCATAAGTAGATTTTGTGTTGTTGATATTACTATTTATATACAAATGGGTATTAAACATTTTTAATATTTTCCCAGCAGGCATCAGGACATTGTTAGGATTTCAGTCTGCATATAGCTGGGGTAAAATATAAGATAAAATTCGTTTAAAATTCTGTTTTCATAGACTATAGCAGGCAAAACAATGATTGCTAATGAAATTGGTTCAAGTATACACTTCTAATTTCACATCTGTAAGCACAGGAATCTTAAGTGACTTAAATTGGCATCATTCCCTCAATAAATTCATGCCTACATTATTGGATGCTATGGAGATACCTCCTGTGATCTACGTCTGACAAAGCCATGATTGTCAGGCATTGCTTGGAGATTCAGCAGAAGCAATGCAGATATTTCCATAGGTATTCACGGGTGGAACAACCTGGTAAAATCTACTGCAGAATGTGAGTTGGGGCCCTCAGGTCAGTACTGCTGTGGGGAAAGCCTTTCTGCCAACATCCAGGAGATGCTGTCACCTTCCAGCACCACAGTCAGGTCTGTGACTCTGCTCTTCCACAGTGACCTTGCTGGTCCTGGAGAAAGCTCTCTGGATATCTGGATGGGGGGAAGGCTTCGTCAAGCATAAAGTGACACAGCAGGAACAGAAGACTCGATTCAACCCTACCACTCAGTTCCTCAATTCTGGAAAAGTCTTCTGGGACTTCTTTCTCCCAGAAAGCCAAAGGAAAACTTCGCATAACTGCCTGTTCTGTAGTTCTTGATTTCATCTACATTTGGAAAAGACAGTAATAAAATGCTAAAGGAAAGGCTGTTCATAGGATTTGTATGTTTGGTCTATGGTGATTTTCTAAGGAATAAAAGCTTTCCTGGCCTTCTGTAAAAAGTCTAAATGTTGTTACCCTGAATCTTGGCAACTTTTTTTGTTTCTGAGTGTTTCACAAGATAAAGCAGTTACAGCTTCTTCTGGGAGATATCTGCAAGTACCAAAAACATGTGCCTTATACACAGGGCACAGGAACTCCTCCCACACCAAGCACTACTGGGTAAAGTCCAAAAGCCTCAGAGACAGAGGTCTTTGTTGTATTGGTCCATAACTCCTAGGATATGTACAGAGTTTGTCCTTTCTGAAGGTGCCAGAAGGGGACACGTAACAAACAAAAAATGTAGGAGGGAGCAGTGCTCTAATCCCATTAAGAAGTGGACCAATGGAGTTAAAGTCTTATGAAAATGGCCAAATCCTACTACAGAAACCTTCCAAAGGGTCTAATGGAAGAAAAGAGAAGTATTCGCCATGTACTTGCAGCAGATTATTGCCATGAATCTATTTAACACAACCTTTCCATGAAAATTCTACAACCTGAGATGACAAATATTCATGAATCAACACTGCTCATGTCATTCAAAGTAATCACTCTAAAGATAGCTGGAAACAATGTTGCAAAACAAATTAATGATAAGGGTATTAAAATTTGTAAATATGTCAAGAGATGTAGACATGTCATTTGATGTGATTATACCAAAAGGGACATTTCTACTGAGCTAAAGCTAAATAAATGGTTATATATCAATAAGAAAATATTACAGAGGTAAAGTTACCAAGTGAAGAAATACTCCCTGCTCTGTATCTCTACATGGCAGTGTTGCTGCCAGCAGTACACTCATATTTTACTACCCACTAGATTCATACTGGGTAAATTATCTTGCTCTTATGGGCTTGCATAGAAATGCAGTGCAATCATTGAATTCAAATGGATTTAGAAATCTTTGGGGTCAGAAGGGAAGGTGATGATTATCTTGTGTTATGTAGGAACCATAAAAATGTATCTAGCTATTTTCAGAGTGAGAGGACTGATGTTTTCTATATAATGTGTGTGAACTCTGCTTAGACCAGAGTCAAGGAGGGCAGGTTGGGTGGAGGGAGGGTTGGTGCTGATTCACAGTAACAGACGTGAGAAAAAGCAATGATGGGTTGTGGTTAGCACTGATAGAAGTGCAGCCAGAAGATTACAGCAAACTTTATGTCTGTCACTTATGTTCTTTAGAAATACTACATTTGTTTTAGAGCATCATGATGGGCCAACTTCACTGGGTGTGAAAAGCTTCATTGGTTCCAGAGAAATTTCTGATGGAGCAATGTGTAAATAACCTTGTAGGTTAGCAGAAATAAGGCAATATCTTTGGCGTGGAGTCAAAAGACATAATTTAATTTTTGGCTGGCATGGGTGGTTTAAACCAGGAGGTGCATGCCTGAGCCAGGGCTGGAAGGAGACCTCTCAGTTCTGCATTCTCAGATTTCAGGCCCAAAATATGTATTTGTTACAGGGTCTTGGTAGCCACCTACTCCAGAAAAGCCTTACTGGCTCAGCATCCAGTATTTAAATCCACTTCCTCTAAGCTGAACCTTCCCACCTGCTCACATAACTGTATGGATAGAGGCAAAACATTAAAATATGAACTATACATATATATATATATATACCAAAAAAGAACACTGCCTTTCTCCTGATTCCTACACCTCTATGTTTCTGGTGAGCAAAACTCATGACAAAGCTGGTACACTGAATTTGTAATGAATTATCTGGCAGTTAATTTTAATAGAAACATTTAATGTAAGTGCTTTTTGCCCTTTCTCCTTCTGCCTCTTTAAGGCCAGAAGATCCTGCAGCTATTTTCTCTGTGTCTGTAGCTGTCCTTCCTGCACAGCACCTCATGGCAATGGCTGGGTCCATCTCTGGCGGTGATCTCATCATTCCCATTCCTAGCAATTCATGAAAACCCCACATTGCAGAGCTTAATTGGCTGCTACAGCTCTCCTGCAAGTTAGCAGTGTGTGTTAGGAACTCCTTCTCCTCTGCCCTTGCCTTCCCCACACCAACTTCCTCTCTTTTGGAGGAGCCATTTGTTATCTGCTCAAAAGAACTATGGTTCGTTTCTAACCTTAAAGCTAGAAATACTCTGGTGGAAGGAGGAAAAACAGAAGGAAAAATGCTCAGGGGGAGCTGGCAGAGAATCCTGTCTTGTAGCAGGTTTTTACAAGATCTTGAACAAGTCTTTGATTATGACTGAGAGCTTTGGTTACCGCTGTAGAACAAGTGATAACCACATGCATTAACTGGTTTGTGCTGTAACCATGCCTATGTGTTCCTGCTGGAAACAGGGAAATCAGCTCTTTAGTGAGTACCCCTGGAAGATTTTGTCAGGAATTTTTTCTCTAGCCAACCTATTCCTTAAAGCAAAGTGACAAATATGTACCTCTTTATAAATATAATATAATTAAAACAAGTTATGTTTTTTGCCCTTACAGTAGCCAAGATATATATCTGGGCCTATGAATAAAATTATTAATCTTTGTGCAGAGTGATTCTGCATCCTAAAATCAATGTTACAATTTGGTTTCACTTCTGTAATATATTGATATTTCTGCTATTCCCAATTCTGGCTGAGAGGTGGTTTGGGTTTGTTCTTTTTTTAACTTAATATTCAGAAAGTCCAGACTCAGCAGTTAACCTGAACTTAAAAATCCAAAGTTCAGTCAGCCTGAACTTTGCATCCAGCAAAGGCTTCTGCTGGAAGTAGAAGTAGTATCAGTTTTAACTGTTCTTAATTCACTCAGCAAAGCAGTTTTTCACTCCATAAGGCATTTCCTTGCTGGATTATTTCCCTATAAAACATGGGCATCCTTTCCCATCTGGTCATCAGAGCTGACAAAGTGGCTTTGAGGGTGGTGGTCAGAGGACAGAGAAAGAGGTGCAAAGTGGGCCATTATGTTTTGATGACACATTTCGGTACAAAGTGTACATCATTTACAGGTCACCTTGTCCTGGCCACCACTACACACACACACTGTTCAGTTACTGAGCAGTTGTGCATCAGCATTACACAGCAAGGTAATCACCTCTAAATCCCACATGATTTTACTACTATCATCCCAAATGATAACTACTGCCTTTGGGAAAGGATGGATTAAAAAATCCTCCAAATAAAATTGTTTAAAATTGGAATCTGGATGAGGATACAAGTTCCATTTGATGCATAATCATTGTCAACAACAACAAAACCTACGAGTTAGGACATAAAGACATATCAATAAAAATAAATACACCTTGCTCCGGTTCTTCACACAGTGCTGTATCCTACAGATACATGGAAGCACCATTCCTCAGACTCACGCTCCAATGCATGGCCTGAACAGTGACTTCTGTGTCTTTGTGCCATTGGATCAGCACATCTGACTCTCAAACACAGCATTATTATGGGATTTACTCTGCCTTAGCCTGACTTAGATT
Organism: Picathartes gymnocephalus; assembly: GCA_013390045.1. NCBI lineage: Eukaryota > Metazoa > Chordata > Aves > Passeriformes > Picathartidae > Picathartes > Picathartes gymnocephalus. The sequence continues at coordinate 157,286 of WEKY01058214.1, forward strand.
TTGTATTTGGCTGTAAATTGTAGTAAATTGAGGAATATACCTAAGCAATCCACCTCAAGTGAGCTAGCAGAGTATCTGCCAACAGCTGAGACCTTCTCCCTGCCTAATCCCTGAGCCAGGAACAGGCTTGCCCACATCTTGGGTGGCTCAAGAGCACTGCCTTGTGCTGTGCAGACAAGCCAGCTCTGTGCAAGGAGCTCCAGGAGGGGCTGGGGAACAGCACGAGGGAGTTTGTGCTCCTTTATGCATTTGCAATCTCCACCCCCCTTTCAGCTCCTGGGCGTACCTTTCTCGTGGTGTTGCAGCTTTGGGTTTCCAGCTTTCTTCTATTGCCCTTACAGCCATATTTATTATGAAATTATTGTCACAGTAAATCCCCTCTCTGACTTTGGGGACAAGATATAAGTACCAAATAAAGTGGGAGGGTGTAAAGCTGTTACTCAAGAGATATCTGTATAATGCAAGAGGCACCACCCCTAATGGCTGGCATGGAATTAAAAGTACAGTTAAACCAATAGCACTCAAGACAAATCCCATATTTCTTGGGAATTGATGATCAGTTGGGAGAAACTGGTATGGTCAGAGGCAAAGTCAAAGTCATTAACCTCTGTCTGTCACTTAGGAAACATCCTCTCCTGAAGCTGTTATCACAATGTTATAATCTAAAAGTTGGAAATAAATATATAAGTGTAGAGTGGCCTTTATTTTTCGTGAGGAATGCATTGCCAATTGGTATATTCACAGCACTTTTAGAGGATTAATGTCCAGGATATAGCCAACCCAGAGGCAAAATTTTTCAAATTTAATTTGTTCCATAATAATTTCTCACTGAGAAAGCATAATCATGCCACAGACAAAGAATACATTGAGGAACAGTGTTCAGAACTACTAAAAAGTTTTAGGTCTTTGGACAGCAACATTTTTAAGTGTATGTGACGACATCAATGTTTCTCTTCGCCAGCTGCAAGCACTACAGGCTCTCCCTCCTTCCCACCATTTATCCATGTGATTGCTCTTAGATGGAAGGTGGAGAGCAAATTTTTACTAGACAGTCCTGATTTGCTGCCCTTGGGGACTTTCTCTGACACCTTGGCTTATGCCTTCTCATCCTCAGACTTAATACACAAGCTCCTTTTAATAAACAAATACATATATTTCTCATAAATTGTTAGGCCCTTGATTTAAGTTCTTTTTAGTTTTTCCTTCTAGAAGTCTAGTTTTGGACAACCAGGTTTGAAAATATTTTCCTTAGCCATAACATGTATCTCCAATGGCTTGATTTTTGACACAAAGGTGAATTTTTTAATTCCAAAAAGTACACAGGTGTCATGAGAAAATAATTTTGACCCCCAAAAAAAGTGTTTCTGTCTCTGAAAATAATTTCACTGGAAAATTTTCTGACAAGATAATAATTTCTAGGAGTTAAAGAATGGAAGATATACTTCACCACCACTGCATGGACAGAGCCAAGCTATTTAAATTCCCTTAGTTTTCTATTTCATATCACAGTGCATAATCTTTGGCACAAAACCACTTAATAATTCATTTGATAAACAAAGGAATGATGCTTTCATTTTTATTGGTTACATTGATTTTTTTCGATGACCCCCAGATTACCAACCACCAACATAATCTGACGCTTTTTTCTCCTATTATCTGGTGCAAGATAATTGTTGTAATTATTATTCAGTCAGTTTTCTGCCCATGGTGAGAAACTGCAAACAGAGAGTAGGAAGGGGAATGCTGCTGCCTGTTAGGTCTGACTGAACTTTGAATATCTACAACAGCTGGGGCGATGGCTGTGAATCCTGTGGGTCATGTGAGGTGTGCTACTGCATGAAACGCAAGTTAAGGTTAGATGAAGGAAATATTGGCTAAAATGTCACAGGCTTTTTGGGGCACAGAGGTGATTCAGCCCTGCCTGGCCTCAAAGGCTGTGCCACACATGCACAAAGCAGGGAATGGTGCCTGTGGCCGTGCTCGTGGCACAGCGCTGGCAGCTGATGAAGGAGCCACAAGGGGCTCAGGCCACCTTTCACTCCCTTGCTCATGGGGTCCTCCAGCCACTGTGAACCATTTATCAGCTGCAGCACCTTGGCTTTCTCCCCCACTGCCACGGCCTCTCTGCCACGGGCGGTGTGGGCTGGAGCTGCTGCAGCTGCTTCCTGCACTGACTCACCTGTGCCAGGCGTCCGCGAGTGCCTGAGACACTCCAGCTCCCTCACACAGGGAGGAGCAGAAGCTTAGCAGGGGGACTCCAGCCCCAGGCAGGGTCTGCCTGGGGGTTTGCTGTGATTCAGACATGCACTAGGGCGGGACACAGCCCTTGGTGTCTGGGAGGGCTTTGGGGAACCCTACGTTGCCTTGCAGCCAGTGGGGCGTGGATGCCATGGAGCAACATCCACTGCAGCAGAAGCAAGTTGTGGTCTCTGTGAAACATTAAAAGGGATGAGACTTTGGTGCCTCAGCAAAGGGCTCTTTGCTGTTCAGCTTGCTCGTGGTGTGGTCAGCAGAATTTCCTGTTTGGCATTTGGTTTGAAGGGGCCACCAGACTGTGGCCCCAGTGGGAAAGGACAGATGCTGGGTCTGGTTGCTGAGGGATGAATGGATGCCTGGGCACCACGTCCTTGGCTAAAACTGGGTGTCTGCTACTCCCCTCTGATGTGGTTTGCACTTTACCAAAAATGCTGCAGCTGCTAGGCCTAAACCAGTTGTTTGGGAAAGAAAGAAATTTAACCCAGACTGTGCAGACTTGCAATAGCATCTCTCCATTCTTGCTTTTTCTTAGGCACTTTGAATACCTCTGGTCCTTTCTGGAAATTCTTGGTGGTTCAGAGACACACAGGAATCTCCTGCATTTTGGGTGAATAGCCTGGGCTTCAGGGCAGAGGCATCTACATGCATATGCCAGTACACTGCACTATTTGCAGTAGGCAAATCATCTCCTGCCTATATATGAAAAATTTGCCCATGTCTGGATGGTGGTCACTGTGTAGGTGGTTTGCTGATAGCTGACATCAGGCTTCACAGTTTGGAGACACCTGCAAAAAAGGTGTAAGTGTTGGAAAGCTGGAATGAAGACAAATTGGGATATGCTGCCTAAATAAAAACAACTGGAATGGAAAACATCTTAAGTCATAAAATTCAATAACATAGTAATATAATCTGTGTTGGGTTAAAATCTAAGGACCAAAATTATAAAAGTTCCACTCAGGACCTAGACTACTGATAGTGACATGATGAACACTCAGCAAAAATGAAACAGAAGATAAACAGAAGGTAAGCAATGAGCTATGGATAGCCATAAATCACATGTACACCCCCAATGCATGATTCAGATATTCACTGAATCCATATGCCCCGTCTGGGAAATTTTACTCTTTTCTCCGGCTCAAGCATCTGACTGGAGCACATGTAAACTGCACACTTGCTTTGAAGGAAAACGTGGTTCTTGCATAAGGGTCAGAGTGTGGTGCTGTGAACTGTTGTGCAACGGGGAGAGACTCTGCTTGCCCACACTTCTTTTGCCAAGAGATTATAGGTTCATAGTAACAGCCTGTGCCTCTACAATTTTCCTGGAGCTTCGTGAGGCAAGGCTATATCTGCATTAAAAATTAAATGGAAAGAGCAGTCATAACTTGTAGGCAAACACAATGAATGAGCAATAATGAGCTGGCCAAGTCTTTGAGGACATAAATCTTTCCATCTGAAGCAGCCGAAGGACTTTGTAACCGTATGATTAGTGCTTGTGTTTTGGTTGGATTGGAATGCAGTTAAGGATGTTGTGGGTTCACGTCCACTTGCTGCAGATGGTGAAAACCAGAACAAGCAGGAATCTTCACATCTCAGAAGCTGTTCTATAACTGTGGGTGAAACAACTACCGGGGCTCCTAAACCAGGGAGGAGAAACAGAGAGACAGAAGGTTTATGGTTGCCGCTGGGAACTAAAGTGGGATGGCACTTTAAAACATATTTTTGAGGCAAGATCCCCCAGCTCTCATGCTCTCACGCTCTCACTCATACACATGCAATCGGTTTGTCATGGGCCCTTCTGTGACTCCAGCAGCAGCTGGAACTATCCCACCAGAGCCAGCTCAGGTCCAGGCCAGCTGTGATCCACATGGGAGGTCAGAAGCTGCGGAAAGCAGGACTGGTTTAAATCCAGTTTGCTTGCCATGGCTCCAGTTCAACAGCCTCAGGACAACCCTGAACAACGGTAGCAGTCATGTTAATAAGGTCATTGCTAAGAACTGAAGTGCTCTATGAGAAAACAGTGAAGGTTGCTCTCCTGGGTGAGAGTTCTTCTTCCCTTTCTCTTTCATTGGCAAAGTGTCTGGCATATGACTTACTACAATGGCCAAAGATGAATGAGAGAGAGTTTTCTTACCTTCCAAGACACACACACAGCTTGTTTAATTTTTATAGGTCTTAAAGATCTGGCAAACTCTCTGCATAAACATGGACAGATTGAGGCTGGTTTACTCACCAGTGTTCCCAGGAATATATATTTTTATGAAGTAAATTACTGTTTATTATGAAGAGTGACTTTTAATTATCTTAAAGAAGGTTGTAAATGTTCAGAAAGTACATGAACTTAAAAAATTAATATTCTGATCAATAACAGCTGACTGATATATGGCAGGTCATAACTATCTTCACAGAAAAATGTATTAGCATGTATTTTTTTCTAGACTATTTATTGCTGTTTCCAGAAATTAGCATAACTAATCAGTGGAAAAATACTTTCTCTATTATATAAAATATAAAATATGTCACTAATTAAAACTACAGTCAGAAGATCGAGTAGGAAAGCAGCAGGGAGCCTCCTAGAGCCAAGGTGATAAGAGAAGTAGTGAGCTCATTTCAACTAGAAGTTTCTTTCTCACTTTCCCTGATTGCTCCTGGGCATTGGACAATTTGGGGTGAGAGAACTGTGTATGTTCTGACTCATTAGAGACTGCAGATGGTTGTTTGGAGACAACGTGGTAAGATCTGCGGTGCTAGAGGTGCATGGGCTCCATAGCCTGCAGCCCAAAAGAACCTGGCATCACTCTGGGCTGCCTATATCCTTCTGTCTTTAAGGAGAAGATGTCTATTTACACGTGGATCAACTGGATGAACCTTCAGCGTGACTACAAAAAAGGGCTCACATTCATATTGGTCACACAATTTAGACACAGCTCTAGTGGGAACCTTTGTTTCTTTGAGGGAAATGGAAATGGTTGAAGATAACTGCTTTACTGCAGTCTAAGGCAGGAAAATATTTTCCCATCAGCTTCCACAGAAATACTGCATGTTTTTTACTCTTTACTGCAATAGCAAAGGCACAGGTGTGGAGAGATGGGAATTTTATTTCTTCAAAAGCAAGATGTCACAAGACAAAGAGCTTTTTATTTGATCATAACATGCTGAGCTGTCTGCCACCCTCAAATCTCAACACCCTTCCCCACAAGTATCTCTGTCAAGACTTTGATGTCCAATATCTCTGAAAAAAAAAAAAAAAAAGAAGAAAAAAAAAAAAGAAAAGTGGCAACATAAATGTCCTAAACTCTCCTAATGCTGAAAATCGGTCCGATTCTGTTTTACAGCTGCATGAGTGACGAGAGAGGTGTATCATTATTGGAGTTCTTTATTGACTGGATAGCACTCAGACAACAGTAGAAACCAGCCACTTCATCTTCTGAGCATCACTGTCTTGACCTCTGTCACTGGCCTTTATGATTCACTTATTTTTAGGGCTGTTTTTTTCCTCTCTGGCTAGGAGCTAACACAGTGTCTCCTGTGATCCCTGAATCTCTTCCAGAAAGAATCCTGACCTTATGTTAGGAAGCACCTACTTCCCCTGAAGCCATGGGCTCAGCTCTCAGCACAGCTGACTCAGGTTTGCTGCTGCTGTTTTGACCTCCCCATGCTCTGAGAGGGCTCAGGGCTCGAGAGCAAGGGGGAGCCCAGACTCACCCCAGGGACTGACCCTGAGCAAGGCATTCCCCGTGCCTCTTGCACCCAGCCACTGGCACACCCTGGTCAGCACCTGTGGGGCTGTGCTCTTACCTTCCCCCATCTCTCCTCTCCATCACCTCGCTCCTGGAGGTGATAAAGGAGCAGAGCGTGGGCACTTCCTGGGCGGGGGGAGATCTGTTGGGCTTGGTCTTTTCATGCAGGTGCTAGAGGGGAGATTCTTGTCTTCTTTGGAGCACAGAGTAGCTGCAGGCACAAACCAACCACTTGTGTGGGGAAGAGTGGGGGATGATCTTTCACACAGGCCCTTTAGATGGGATGTTCTCTTGCTGTGAAAACACGTCAGCAACCACTCGTGAGTAGGGGTTTTCCCTGCACCCTAACAGGAACATTTGCCCCCTCCTTCCAGCTTTGCATGCCTCCTGATGTTCTGCCTTTTATCCTCCAGGTAGCTGGATCCCAGTGATGCAATCTGAGATGAGAGGCTCTTTAAGATACTGAGACTGATATCAAAACTCACTGCTTTTAGGGAGTCAGTGCGGGTCCAGCTGCTGTGCGTGACAGCAGAGTTAGCAAATGGTGCTGGAAAGGCACCATACACTGAGTTCTTGCAGCCTCCTTGGGCAAAAAAATTTTGCAAAAAGAGAAATTTGGAGTTTTTATCCTCTCTGGCATCCTCTTGTTTCTTTTTTTATAAGGTACCTGTCAAAAAATATTTCTGATGAGTTGCTGTAACATGCCAAATTTCTTCATATCTGATGCTTTAAGTTTAACCATATTTATCTTGTTTATGAAAGCTGACAAGTGATACAGCCATAATAGCGCCAGCAGAAATTGCACAGCAATTTTGCTTGGGTTCTTTTCAAGTCAGTGGAACTGTTAAATGAGATTAGTGCAGTAGAAGGGTTTATTGCAGCCGTGAGAAACCAGATAGACACATATCGCAGGGAACCAGCGACAGACTAAGAGGATCACATACAGAGACATTGTGCCAAGGAGGGCTTGGCAGGATAACACCAGTGCATCTTTTAGCTCTGTGGAGCTGTGTCTTACTGTATTTCTGATATGGTTCTCCACTCATCCCAACAGCTGTCTCTCCCTTTCCTTCTCCAAACCCTCATATATCTTTCAGTGCCTTATCCTGACACTGGTCATGCTTGTAGCTTGATGAGGCTTTTTAGGAGTAGTGGGGAACTGGAAACAATGGTGCCTATTATTCTCCTTGCAACCCTTAGCAGAGCCCAAGAAAACTACTGCTTTCTTTTGCTAGCCCTGTTTTATATGTTTAAAGAAGATATTAGGAGTACATCTCTCTGCTTAAGTAGTTATATTCATAGAAAAAGAAATAATCTTCATAGATAAAGAAGTGTTTTCCCTTTTACATGTGAAATGTTGCTATGTATGTTATGTTACAATATGGGTGTGTGTATACATATATATACATATAGATATGTATACATATGCAGTTCCATATTAATCACCATCAGGGACTCAACCCAGGAGTTTCTGGAGCAAAGAACATATTTTATGTACTTCGAATTGTAGCACAAGATGCTGTGTAAGTCCCCATTCTCTCCGGAGCACACATAACCCATAGCAGCTCACATAAGGACTCATTGAGATGTTGTTCAGAGGTTCCAGATGGGATTCAGCCCTTTTCTCCCTGGCTGAGTAGAAGCCCTGCTCATGCCCAGCTCATTTCCTAAAACCCACTTCCTACATGCCATGAAAGGCTATTCATAGTTCAGCCCCAGTGACAGGAGAAGGGCAGAGCTGGAAGAGTGTCCAGCTACCAGGTGGAGCAGCAGCTAATTTAGCTCCTGCAGCGACAGAGACTGAGACACACGATGAAGATGTAGGGAAGGGAGGAGCAGCTGGGCAGTGGACAAGGCCTGTGAGCCTTCCAGCTCCCTGGGACATGATTTGAATTGGTTCCAGCCATTCAAAATGATCTTTCACTTCTTGGCAGAAACTCACATAGTTCTTAGCTAAGCAAAGAGAGCACAAGTCTTCATTGTGCATGGAGAGAGACAGACACTGGTCATTTGATTATTGTTGTTGAGAACATAAATGACTGCAATGTTGCAAATGCCACTGGAGGAAGTGAGAGGCTCCTTCATGAAGAGGCCTTGGATGCTATTTGTATCCAGAAGCATCCTGAGAAGAAATCATAATTCTCTGGCTGGGTGACCATCCCCACACTCTGATGCATTGCTTTTTAACAGCGCTCAGGAGGCTACTGCTGAAAGAAAGGCATCTCTTTATCTCCCTATTTTCCTTCTGTGCCAGCAAGGTTTCCTTATGGATACCTGTGCTTTGCAATGATGCTTACAGACTTGCCTTTGCAGACCTTAGGAAAGGTCTGTACCCACATCTAACAAGTTGCTTTCCATATGCCAAATAGCTAAAAAACTGAACAGGAGAAGGATTATTCTCCAGACTTTACAGATGGTGAACAGAGGCAAAGATAAACTACACAACTTCCTTGTGGTTATTCTGGTAATCTGTAGCGGAGCCAGGCCTTGGCCCAAAATTTCTGGTGTCCCTGTGCCAGATTGCAACCACAGCCTGGCCTTTCTCTCTGAAGGTATATATTTGTAGAGTTTTAAGGTCAGAGGAATGATCACCTTATCTAGGCAACCCTCCTCTCTGTCAAGTCCAAGAATTTCTTTGATCAAAGCATATTTTACAGAACAGAATACAGTCCTGGTTTGAAGACACCAGGACATAGGAAATAATTTTACAACTTCCCTCTGTACTATTCCAGTGGTTAATCATCTTTGTTGCTGACTTATTTTTCATATGAATGAGTCTGGCTTCAATTTGGTTCCTGTGATGCTTCTTTTCTGCTAGACTAAAGGGGCCTTTTCTATCTGTGTTTTCTTCCTCTCCTTTTCTCATGTGTCTGGAAAGCAGTCAGGTTGACAAGTTACTTGATGCTGAATCTTGGGGATGTGTTTCTTTCACCTCATCCCTGTCTTTGGTATTTTCCTTTCTCTTTTGTAGTGCACTAATTAGAAAGCTTAAAAAAATGAGAGAGGAAAAATGAAGGAAGTCAGCAAGCAATATTCTTTATTTCCAGGTGCAGTGAGGAACATGTAACCAAAGGAAGAATGTTAACAGTGATGATGCCAAATTCTGCTCTCATTCATATTTTGAGTCATAATTTGAAACTTGTGTCTGTTAGATAAGGAGCTACCTTTTGTTAAGTGGAACAACCAGATGAACACCTGCCACCGGATACTGATTATGTGGGACTCCAGTCCTGGTTTGAGAAGCCATTGTTGCATTGAGGCTTTTCCTCAGGTGCACAGAATATGCTGTGGACTATTTCTGATAAGAAGAAAGTCTCAGACATTCAGGTCTTGTCCTTTTCCAATTTACTGCAGACAATATACCACTGATATTACATGACAGTGTTTTCTTGTGAGCATTGGAACAATATGAAACACTTAGCTGGGAAAAAGCTTGGGAAGATCCATGAAGGTGAAAAGATGAAGGAACTGAGTTGTAAGTTATATTGTTCTGTAAAACACAGGTGTAATTGTCCGGGGTATTAAAAGGACCCATTTTCCCACATGGATGTGATCTAGGTTGAGGTGATAATGTGTGGTTTGTGTCTGTATAGTTTAAGACCTCTTATTCTATTCAGAAAATAGCTCAAATCTAAAGATTTCAAGAAAATCGTCCTTATCAGTGACTCAGAGCCCATTGCTCTGAGTATATAGACCACTAACTCTTGTAAAGTGTGAAAATGGAACACAACAGTGAGAAATGAGTCAATGCTGATTAACCATAGTGAAAAACAAAGATGTGATGTCATCAAAGCTTCAGAGAAAAAGCCAAAAACATCAGAAGATGTAGAACCTTAAGAGAAAGAGCAGAAAGGTGGAAGAAGCAGAAGCTGATCAAGATCAATGTTTAACCTGTCTCAAGAAGCAAAAGGACAATTGACTGACAGCTGTCCATGATCAGAGGCTCAGTGGGGAATATTCATGGCAGTTTTGAGTCTGGGACAAAATTCAGACTGCAGGGCAGGCTTCTTATAAGATTCCTGGTCTGTGTTACAGATGCCAATGCAAAAAGTGAATTCCAGAGAAATTAGTTAGGAAAGCAAAACTTCAACCCCTTGTTTCCTCAGGAATGCAGCAAAACTATTGGCTGTAGCTGTGTAGCTTTTCATACCTTTGGGATTTCAAATTGGAAGTATCAGTACTTGGACCTGGTACTTTATGAAACATGATCGAATAGAATTCCCAAATCAGCTAGGAACTGATAAGCCTCCACTACACAAGAAGACTTTCTCTGTTGTATATGACTAGTACAAAACTTGTCACCGCTCATTCAATGTTCTTAAATGCCAAATTCAATTCTTCCAGGCTTGGGTTAGGTTTGTTCTTTTTCCATATTGTGTACTTATATAGAAAGGACATTTAGAATTCAGGCATCCTAAAAGAAATCTTCCTAGAGGGAATCTTCCTGAAAGGAAACTGCATCTATTTAAAGTAACAAAACATACAGCATGTGTTGCTGGAAAACTATGCCATGCATTAAGAGACATTATTAATAAAGTATTTTTTTTTCCATTTTTTTTCCAAGAATCTAAATCAAACTTGGGTAAAAGGGCAGATTAACCAAGGACCCTTGAAAAATAAATAGGAAACAATGAAAGCATCCACAGCTCCAGAATGATCCCAAAGCCCTTCGTATATTGTATTCTCTACTAATGTTATAACCAACATGATTTTTATTGGCTGAAAATAGGGAAATAATGATAGGAAAGTCACTATACTGACTTCAGGAAGCACAAAACAAAATTTAAGGGATACATGAAAGAATTCCCCTTAAAAGTGTGTTTCTAATTCAATTTCTGCCTCTGTGTTTATCTTGTTATCAGACAGATGAAACCTATCACCTGCAAAAACTATTTATCCTTCAAGGGAGAAGCAGTTCTTTCCTGATCTGTGATTTTCAGACATCAGGTGGAAAATACAGCAGATGCTCACTGTCCTGAATATCAGGAAATCAGAGCTGTCCTGAAATCAGAGCTGGAACTGAGGAGGTGTTTCCAGGGTGCAGCAAAGTGCACAGGATGAAAGGCGCTGGACACTTAGAATCGACACCATGCCTCATGTGCTTCAAAATGGACATAGATATAAGTAGATATAATTACCTCTCTGCAGGCACAGGAGCCGGGGCTGTACAAACCCACAATTTCAGTTTGGAAGGCTGAGGTAGAAATACATAAGGAGTGAGCAAAGTCATTCAGTGAAAGTTAAGAGTAGATTTTTCCTACTTGGCACAATTGGCTTTGGGTAAATCTTCTTAAAATTACCCCTGGTTTTAGGTATCTCACTGCCATGGGCTTATTTTCTTCGTTTGAAATCCAGCAGGCAAAACAGGGCACCAAAGTATTTAGGGGTTAAGAGGAGATTTCTACCTGCTCTGGAGCTGCAGATGTGGCTGTTGCTGGGGACAGGAGTTTAACGTTCAATAATCTACATTTCTGTAACAACCTGTAGTCTTATTTGTATTTCATCATGTCTTTCCAGAGTCCAGAAGTCTTTTATAAATGGGTTTCACTGCTTCCTTTGGGGAGAACTAAAAGAAAAACTTATGGCCATGACCTCACAAATTATAAATAGATTTAAATGGTAGCCGTGGGCCAAGCTCAGGAGCTGACATCTAAGAGACAACTGAGACTTTTGCTGATACTGATAGAGAGTCCAAGTTCTGGAATTTCCTTTGTGTGACACCAATTCCTTCATCCATAAAAGAATAGCAGAAAAGGAAGGAAATGCTTCACTGTAATTTATACAGGAGAAAACAGAAAAAAGATGTTTGGGTATCATCCCAGTACAGGGGTGAATTAAATGAAAATACACATAAAATTTACCTCTTTAGGGAATTCATGTCAGTATCAGCTCCTTTGTATAGGGAGGAAATCAAAGCTAACATAATGCCACCTTCTGTCATGGCTTCACTTTCCATTAAGGCACTGCTGCCTTACTGGGTAAAAGGAGATAAAAATTCATCCTCTATTAATCAAAAACATTTTAGAATGTGACCCAATATCTGCAGAGGTGAAACCCACAGTAATAGCCTGAACAACATCAGATCCTAATTTAGGCATCTTCTATGACTAATTGTGGCAGGTTTGCTGGAGAGCACAGAATCACATCACAAAATCCTCTGGGTAACAAAGACTTGCAGCTCTGTCTGAAGCAGGAAAGATGAGGAGGTTACAGGAGGACACAGCAGAGCCAAAGGAGGTCACTGGATGAGTCATTCACACTCAGGTATTCACAGCTACCATTTCCTGGTTCCCATCACCAGACAACACTTGTCTTAGCATATCATTCCCAGGTTTCTAAGATTTTATTTTAAAAGCCAGAGTGCAGGCTTTGGATTATCACAGACCAGCAATCATGTTCTCCAAGACAGAGATTCACACAACCCAGCAAACTCCACCTGCATGCACTTTTCTTGATATCCATGTCACTCTGACATGAGATGATGCTAAATGAGATCAGGATAACAACAGCCATGGGAGGTCAAGAAATTTGTATGGTGTATAATCAGATGTGTGCCTCAAACAGGTAGATTCTCGCTTTATGAGATCATGGGAGTTAACTTTCATTTAGGAGAAATAAACATTCAGTCAACTGAGGCCCTTCTCCTTTACATAGAGATAGGCTCCTCTGTTCATCTGCATTCTATAAAGGCTTGTTATTCTTCTGTGTTTATCAGATCTGAGATATTGAGGAGAACAGAAAACGTGTGTGATATCCGCCAGCTGGATTCCATCTGTCTTTTCTCTGTGGAGATGGAGTTTCAAAGGCTACATCCTATCTACTGTCACACCCTCTCCCGACATGAGAAGCTAAGTGTAAAGTTTGGCCAAAGTGTTGGAAAACAGTATCTCTTTTGTACATCACAACTATTTCCCTACCTACACAAAAGTAGCATTTTTCCTGTTCTGGCATGCAGGATGTATTGTTGCACTGTATCATAAGTTTTTATTAAATAAGAAGAGTCTGGCCAAAATGATTTCAGAGAAAGTTGGTTGGGGTTTTTGTTAGGGTTTGATTCTCTTTTTCAATTGGACTCTGTGCACCTATGTATGTGTTGGTTTGTGTACAGAGCAGGGTCAGGGGGACTGTGACTGACAAGTACAAGAGCTGTTTGATTACAGCAGAGGATGTGTTCTCATCACATTGCTGGGAGGGGAAAGAAACACCTACCTGAATTAAATCCCGGGTTTTTTTGCTCTTGAACTGATTGGGGCTTTGCCATTCACTTCACCACAAGCCCTAAGGGACTAAGGAATTTAAGTTTCTCAGGATAACACCCATGACGGAGCAGCATTATTGCAAATCAGCAAGACTCGATGATGTTTTCTTGCCGTAACAACTAGAGCTCTCTGTTCTTTGGGTCCAGCAGCTGCAGCATTTCTGGTAAAGTGCAAACCACATCAGAGAGGAGCATGAGCCACCTTGGGTTTAGCCAAGGAGCTGGGAGGTATTGGCCCATCCATTCATTTCCCAGCAAGCAGCCCAGAGCAGCCATCCTTTCCCACCAGAGCCACTCCACTCCTGAAGCCGCAGAGCACTGAGATGTGTGAGAGGCTGGGGCTGGTGTCCAACAGGCCTTCAGGAAACTCCTTTCTCCCGGTGTAAGGCAAATGTATGAGCCCCACAGAGCAGGGAGAGAGCAGCAAGGGCCAGCACAGGCACTTGGCTCCAGATCTCCCCAGCAATTCCTCTTTCACCACTTGGAAGGATTTTCCATATCTTTGCAAACCTTTTGTTAATTTACTTGCCCATTATCTTATACATTTTAAGTGTGTATTCCTTTATCTATTTCATGGTTGAAGGTTCTTGTCTCACAGATCAGAGGCATAGGAAGAGTACTCTGACTCTGGCCAGAACATCCATCTCATTTCAGTGGTAGCATAATTTCTTTGGGTTATTTTCAGGAGGACATGCTTTCTTTGATGATTAACCAGGTAATACCAAATACATGCCCAGACACACCATCCAACAGACAGCTAGTGGACCACATACTAGCAAAAAAGGCCTTTGATATCTGTACATTACCTGTACATCTATGGGCGTTGCTTACTCTGCCTTGGTCCATGGTCACAGGAAGTAACATCTGCCCTGAAAGTGCAGTGGATTAAGACTGTCAGCAACTTGCACTGACCTTTCCATTGAACTACCCATGATATTATGAGTTCCTATTGAAAAACTAGGTCTGGTTGCTAGTGCAAGCGCACACACAGAGATGCACTGTTTATTTTGAAACAGCAGATAAGTGAAATGAGCTTTGGTGGGTACTAGCTATGAATCCCTATGCATATATGATTTTTTTTTTGACCCATGGGCATTCTTCTAAGAATACATAAGCTTGACTTTCACAGATTGCCCTCCATAATTAGGGTGGGACTGAATTTGTTTCAGTCATGTACAAAAAAAGACCTGATAGAGGTGTTTGGCCTCCCCATAGGATCAGAAGAGATTTACAGCAGAACTGGTCCCCCACCTGGTACCCACCCCTAAAGTGTCTATCTCTGTAAACTACTTTGTGAGGTCTCTTAGATAATGGGTGTTCAGCTAATTAACAGGCTGGGGCCAAGCTAACACCTGTGACTGACTGCTTGATGATTTGCCTGGAGAATTGAAGCTTTATCAATATGCTCCTCTGATTTCTTCCCTTGAACCTCACTATAGCACAATGGTCTGAATCATAGAACCATAGAACTATAGAATCATAGAAAGGTTAGGGCTGGAAGGGACCTTAAAGACCACCTAGTTCCAACCTCCTGCCACAGGCAGGGATGCCACCTACTAGATTTTTTGGGGCACCATCAAACATTGAACCCACCTTCAGAGGTGCTGTGAAACTGAAAAACACAGGCAAAATCCCATAAAATCTTGATTCATGTATTTATGGTGGAGGATCAAATGACCTCTTCTGAGAAGGGGTTATGTGCTGGAAAAACAGGAGGTCAATGTAGGGAGTTTGGGAAGGATTCCCACGGGACCTAGTCTCAGAGGCATAAAAATGCAAACAATCCTTGAAATAAAGTATGAGTCAAACAAGGATGGAAATCAAGCTGAGGAGCCTAGATAGCTCGTGAGTAGTTTAAGCAAATGCCAGGCCCAGAGGCAACTCCTAAGTTGCCAGCACCGTTGCCTGCAGATTTTGCAATGGACCTTACATTTCAGGGTAGCGAGAACCCTGCCTCGGATTGAGATCCTATGAGAATTGCTGCTGAAGGAGAATAGCTTACAGCAGCCTGAGGCACAGAAATGGCACCCAATCTCTATCAGAATTTGCTCTGAAACAGATAAGCCCTGGCTTGCCAGCCCTAGAGCATGGTGTACAATCTCCTATGAACAGGTAGAGTGTTCACTGGCACAGCAAGCTCCTCTCCCCCATCCGCCCTGGGGCAGCACTTCTCAGCATGATGAGTTTAATCTTCCTGCCCATTCCAGCTCCAGGGTCTCTTCTGTCTGCTCAATTAAGGTTCTGCTTCTGGTTATCATGGATGTGAGCTCTTCTAGCACTCTTGCCCCTAAAAGTTCCTCACCTGGCAATGGCCTTGTGATACCAGGCAGGGCACATCTCACACAGCTGTTTCCTGCCTTTGAGACTTGAAAAGCTGAATAGGCAATACAAAGAGCAGGAAGAAGGAAGGATTATTATTAAGTAGTTAACTGACTATAGAGCTATTAGCAGACTCCCTCCCAGTCACTCAGCAAGTCTGCAGGACAGCTGGGGGCATTGTCCTTAATTTCTGCATCCTTTTCTTGTTCTTTAGGCCCAAACATCTCTCCTCTCTGTTTTTGCTAACTGGAATCATGTTTCAGTAGCAATGGTTATCAAATAAGCTATCGAACATCAATCAAACAACCCTCAGCCTTTAGAGACCTGGGTTAAATCTCTCATGATGAGCTAAGTGAAAGCTGCAGGTCTCAGGGAACTGATGGTTTACCCCTTACATGGCAGAAAATACCTTCAAATTAATCTCAGCATTATGGTGCTTAAATCTACCAGAGGATCTCAGTCTCCCTAAGTGCCAGCACCTTAAATGTGTTAAATGTGGTTTGTTTTTGTGGGTTTTTTTTTTTTTTGTTGGTTTGTTTTTGTTTTTTTTTTTTTCCCATAAATACTCTCAAAAATAAACCTAAAAAGCTAACTGTGGCCACACAAGGTGCTTGCAGTAGAACCATGAGTGAAGGCCTGTTCTTATGAGATGATCTAATCATAGGATTAACCAGCCTGCCTTGATCCTTCTGTATTTCAGATCAAGACCATTCTCAAACTCTGACACAGCAGCTCTCAAAATGCAGCCTGGAGCTCAGTAGAATCCTTAGCTTTATCTCTAATATAAATAACAATGACTTAAATTTCTAGTCTAGCAACTTAATATAATACAAACTTAATGGACTGAAGACCTGGGGAAAGACAATGTGTTGCATATTCCATTGTTTTCTTCAAACCGCATTTGTAAACAGTCATAAAATACACAATAAACAATTACCTTCAGATGCAGAGCCAAATGCTGCATCTCATAACTCAGACCCACAGGTAATACAAACAAGCTCTTACAAACTCATGGCTCTCATTTGACATGCAGGGCCCCTCACTCTCTGTTCATGTGGCATTCACCAGCCCCTGGGGTAACTTTTGAGTTGTCCTCAACACCTTACTTCAGTTTTGCATAAATTTTGTTTAAGATATATTGAGAAAAAGTAACATCTGGTTTACACCTCTCTGTAACCTGCTTCTGGCTCTTAGACCATGGTGAGCAGCAGTTACTGTAATGGGTGACACTATTCATCACATCCCAGCAGAGGGTGTTCCAGAAATAGACCATATAATGGTGATAGAATAAGCCCCTTTGGTTAGAAACATGAAGGAACATTGTCAGTGATGTTTGGCCCTATTTGGAATAGATGTATACAAGGAATAGCCTCATTTCTCTTGTTTTTTGAACATTGCAGGAGTTACCATCTACACAGGGTCTTTTGTTTCCCATTTCTTGCTTCCTTACCACTTTCATTTAATAACACAGATCCAGTGCAGATTCATGTGAAGTCACATCCATAAAGGCCCAGGATACAATGGCCCATTCACACAGGCCATTTTCTGGTGTTCTGATGTAGTAAATTTCTAAGGTCTACCTAAGTGGCCCATGGACAGAGAGGAGGTTGAGCCAGGTCCCAGAGTTAGGCTACACTCAGCATCCAAAGACAATAAGGGCAAATGCAGAGAAATCAGCTGTGAATGAAAAATAGAATAAATAAAAGGAAGATGGGATCAGCACACACAAGCACCTGCATGCTCATCTAACCTTAGGAGATCAGATCATCCTGCCTTTCCCTACAAGAGACAGGAACCCTTTTGCTGTTTCTCTGGGAGCCCCCCAGGATCCTTGAACCCTTTTCTACTGCATTCCTACAAGCAGCTTTTCCTCAATCTTGCTTGTGAGTGACCCTTCTCTTCAGGAAATAAAATTTTGCACCTTGAAAGGGATAGCCTGAATATCAGCACATGGCTAGAGCCAGAAAGCAAATCTTCCAGAGAGCCTGGCTTAGCAGTGTGGTTGTTGCCATCAGTTAATGCCTCTCAGACAGCATTTCCATTACTGGTCCTGACCTGCACAAGCTACACTGGACCAGGAACAACAAGTCCACCTGCCTCTTGCTGTGCTAGCACTTGCCTCAGAGTCTTTCAGGGTGTTAAACCATGAGAGTCCTTTGCTTCCAAAGAACAATAATGGAAAGGAGTATTAGCAGAGTTTGGACTGGAGTTTAATTCAGGATAAAAATGCAATGTTGGAGCAGCAGGGCAGGCAGCCAAGTGCTCTTTCATAACTGGGTGGGTACAGCAGTGTATGTGGGAAGAATGGCATGCCTCAGATGTACTGCAGCACAGAGCACATCCAGCACAATGCTGGCTCAGCTCTTGCTGGAACCGTCATCCTATTGCTGCTGTTGTTTGAGGCTCCTGGGTCAGACACAGCCTGGGCAAAGGTCTTTTACCCCCCAGCCCCAAATACTGGGTGAGCTCTGCATGCAGATATGTTCAGCTTGCTTGGTTGCATGTTGGGGTTGTTGGTTTGTTGTCCTTTGAAGTGAACGTCCAAGCAGGTGCCCACAATGGCTCCTGGCCACAGTCCTGGCTTCCTTCCTGCCCAGGAATGTCCTCCATGACAAAAAATTTCCATGTGTTGCTAGCCAGGATAGGAGAGGAAGCAGGAGAAGGTGTTTGGAGAGACACTGGGATGTTTGTGAATCCACTCTCCACAGCCTGGGTTGCAACTTCATCTCCCATTCAACTGTGAATTGCACACTCAGAAAGTGCTACATAAGGGTGGTGGAATTTGAACAGCAGCAAAAGCAAAACCAGGGGCAAAATGCTGCCTGCATAATATCAGTGGAAAACCAGAGGGCTGTGGCAGTTTCATGAAGAAGTGATTTTATACACACCATGGGGCATGATGATCCTTGTAGATTGAGGATTTCTGTTAATTTCTCTTAATTTTATGCTTCTATAAGGAAGAACTCATACTTAAAGATCCTTTAAGTAAACCCTCATCAGGAGAACTGACTTCTACTTTTTGCACATCCATCTCAGAGTGAGCTTTAAAGGCATGCTTTCAGAAAGGTCAATTCTCCTTTGAAACTACATGAAGTTAGAGGGATCAAACAGATACAAAGTTAATGTAAGGGGAGAAAATGTTCTGGAGCAGCCAGAAGGGACCATTATGATGGTTTTGTATGGGTTTCTTCATGGGCTATAAAATTTTACCTGGCAATTTGTGGGGCCAGGGAACACTTTGATAATAAAATCAGACCATTCCCAGGCCTGATAGAACCTTGTGCCAAATGAGCAGCAGGCACACCTCTTCCATAAACCTTTGCCCCAATAACAGAGACAATGAAACAAGAATAATGCCATCCTGTAACAAGAAGTAGAGCCTTTCTCCACTGTACAGCCCTGTTTGTGGCAGACATGGAAGGCTGGAAAGCAGCCTTGAACATAACCTTTACATCTAAAGACTGCTCCAGCTAAAAGAAGCCCTAAGTATGGCCCAGGGCTTCTCAGGGAGCAGCCGTGAGTGCACGGTGAGTGCATTAGGGAAAATGCTGTTTTCACCCACCCAAAGCAGCTTTTCTATGGAGACTAAGGCTCTGTGGCTTAAGCTGGGATTCAATTCATTCATCCTTAACCATCTAGCCAGAACCAGTCACCCAGTCTGCCTGTAGCCCATGGGGAAAGGCAGGTAGCAGCCTAGATGTTTCCCTTGGGAGAGGATGACTTGCCATCTGGAGGTGTTTGTGCTTACTGGCCATAGCAGGACCATACATGACTAGGTTGGGTTGAAAGGCAAATGTTTAGATGAATAAAGTCCATGAGAGAATTCTTAACCTGAAGTTCCACCAGTATAACTTTGTGCAGTGCTGTACCAGAGTGCTGCAAAATTTTTGATGAGGTTTCAAGCAAACTGGAGGCTAACGCAAAACTTCACATCAAAATTGAACCCTTAATGCCACAGATTTTCCTTAACACCTTAGGAAAGTCACTTTACTGTGAGTTTTAGGAAGATATCAGGTAGGTTCACAACCAGATCAGTTCAACTTCATCCACCTCTGCAGAGCAGAGTTACGGTCAGTGAGCTGAAGAGTCCTGCTGTTGACACAGCAGTGATCCCCCTGCTCTTTACAGAACCTGTTTCTGCCATTTCTAGGGAGTAACACTGTGTTTTCACGTCAGAAACAGCAGGGAAAACAGATTATGGGAGCCCTTGGTTCAATTCCCCACTCAGCTTGAGGCAGTTCAGGTATGCCAGCACTGGAGAGCCATAGGTACAGCTACTTTTCAGACCTACAATATCTTTCACTGATCTTGCGCTTATATCTAGAAGGGGACCACAACATTCATGTGGTTGGACTGATCCTGTAGCAGAGGTGTTAGGGTATTACTGGGGAAGAGGACAAAGGACATATGCCTGAGGAGCCACCTACATATTTCGCATTTAAATCCTGGGGGCAGGGGTGAGGGGGATGCTCACAGCATATCAGACAGATCCTCTTGGAGCTAAACCTCACTATCTTGATTAACAGCAGGGAATGAAAGCTGGATTTATGGCAGATCCATCTGGAACATCCATCACAATAACCATAGCTTCATTCCCCAAACTATTGTTGCTTGAGAGGGTCCTGCTGGCTGCTGCTGGGGAAGCCTTCACAAGCTACATCAGAGGGGTCCGTGTAAGGAAACTCAATAAAGTTACAGTGTGGCTCAGCACCTTTATGCATGGTTTTACTGGCCTCTTTCCTATACAAACAGTATTTTGATGACTATTTGGCTTTTGTGATGTTTATTTAGAAAGAAAGATTTCCTCTGTCTTAAAACTATTTAAATCTGACTTCCCATTCAGACCACTAATCTGATATAGAGCAGTACATGGACTTTCATCCAATGCCAAAGAACTGAGAACAAAACAAGGTATCTCTGTAGTGCAGAGAAGGGCAGTGTGGGGACAGGCAAATCCTCTTGGGCCCTGGAGCTTACACAGGCTCAGGGAGTTTTACTTTACACAGTCTGCCTACAAACTGCACCATACAGCATCTGTATTTCATCTTTAATGAGGGAGTCCTGCCATTTCAGTTCTGATTTCTTAATGCTTGGTTCCTACAAGCAAAACAATGTCTCTTTGCTTGCACTGTTTGAAATACATGAAAAATATGGTCAGTGGGAAATGGAACTAAAATTGCAGAATTAACCTCATATGTGCTGTAACTCTGTAAGCTGTAGGAAGAGCAGCCTGAACCAAACAGCAGCAACAATGCCTGGATTAGGGCAGGAAAAAGATATTGAAGCTGACTCAGATGAAAGATGCTATTGACTATTTCCCTTTTTTATTATTATTGAAAAAAAATTACTGATTTTTTGTGTATGTTTAATGTATGGCAAAAGAATTTAACCTCCTTTCTTGCAGTCTAAGTGGATTTCACACTTGAGGAGGGTCATCTGACATTTCTTTCACTCACCTTCTCCCCATAGTATGAATTAAATATAATGCTTCTTCCCTCTCTCCTCTTTTCCTTGAATATTCCAAGCATTCCTCTTTTACCAACTCTGACTTTTTTTTGTCATTTGGTGACTTGCTGTGTTGTCAGTAATATTCTAGTCCACATATATTTAAACAGGTCTAATAGTACTGGAGGGTGCCTATGGCTGCTTTTGAATGCTTTTTCCCCCCTCTAAAAGGCCCCATTCCTGTGATTACCTTCTGCCTGGTCACTGTGTACAAGGCAAGAGCTCAGCAGTATGGGAGTGTGACAGTCTTGAGACATTTCCACAGCACCCAGGGGCAGTAAATTAAGGTTGACATGACCCACCAAGCACATGGCAGCTCCATTGTCAGAGCTCGTCTAACAGGAGAGATTGAATTTCACACTGTGTTTGATATTAAATCTCTCCCAAGCACAAGCTCACTTGGCTGGGTAGAAAAGACATTGGAGGATCAGCAGTGAGGACCTTGGCATGGGAAGGTGCTAAATACTCTGCCTTCATTTGAAGTGTTGCCTTGCAGCCTCAGCCTGAGCTCAGTGCACAGAGGATACTGAGGCTGTGCCTGCTCTGTCCCTCCTACCTGTGCCATCCCAAAACCAGCAGCTGCACCGTGTTCCTGATCTCCCCACAGACTGTCCTCACTGTCTCTCCTCTCAGGATACCTCGGGCACCAACCCCCATCCCTGATGTCCTGTGTCCCCTCGCCTTCTGCAGTGTCCCAGGATTGTCTTACTCGCTGCTGAGCCAGGAGGAGCACATGCTGCTCTGCTGGCCATCCCAGCCTGGCCAGCTGGACAGAAGATGGATCCTGCTTGAAAGCAGTCAGAGGTCACCTTTGGCTCTAAAAGAAATAAGTTGTTCAAACTCTTCACTGATGACACAGAAGAAGCTCTTCGCAAAAGGGAGATTGTCTTAAGATGGTGAAATGCAGTGCTTAAAACTCTACATGCAAATTATTCTGACACTGAAATGAAAAACTAGACTGAAAGACTCCAGTCAGGAACCAGACAGAGAAAATCAGAGAACCATAGAAAATCACAGAATCAGAGAATCATTTAAACTGGAAAAGATCTTTAGGATTGTCTAGTCCAACCATAGATTTACAGAATCATTTAACAAAAGGAACATATATACATTAATTCTCCCATTGCAGTCTCCTTGCAGTCCTTATGAAGGCCACTACATCTTTCAAGTCCTGTGAAATCCAGAGCTTGATTAGTGGGCTACTCCAATTACATTTGATTAGCAGGGGCTTGATTAGGAGATCACACTGGATATTGTGAGAGGTTACTGTGGGGGTTTGAGGCACTGGGATACCTGTGACCAATCCAGTGGGTAAATGCAGAGTTTCCAGATCCATTACAGTAAGTGTGTGCTGGAAAGCCAGACACCAAATCAACATTTCACAGACATCTGTTTGTGCCTGAAGATGGAGATGTGTCCTTGGATACCTTCACAGCCTTTGTCACATGTCTAGTTGATGCTATTCAGGAAAACTTGTTAGCACAAAATATTCAGAGAGTTTAAATAGCTCAACCTGAAATAGTCCAACGTGCAATTTTGCTCACAGGGTTTTAAGGAAAGAAAAGGGCTTTTGAATCAATTTGCATAACTTTTCTTACAGGACATTGCATTTCTCCCAATTTTGTGGTATTGGGATGAGGATTTCCATTTGTGCCATACTAGAATACTTTTCTGTCTCTAGAAAGGCCACCAATCTTGATATAAAGACAATACGAGATGGAGAAATGGCTGTTTCTCTTGCCACTTCTTGCTTCAAAGGTTAGTTATCTTCACTGTTAAAATTCAGACTTCATCATCAGCTTGAAACCCTCTGTCTTCAGCACTTAGGCACTCACTAGAATGTTCTCCATAAACCGAGAGAACACTTTAGAATTTCTTCATGAGTGGATATGTAGATGTTGTAACCAATTCAACCACTTCACTTCCTTTGGGCTCACTGAACAGAGAACTTTGTATGTCCCAGACATTTTGATTGTGGAGGTATTTTCTTTAATCCTCAAATTGTTATAATGGTATTTCTGTCAATTATAGGCAACAAAACTGAGTATGTTTTTACATTGTTTGGGTAGAATTACTTCCATACTTAAAGTGTTTTTGGTCCCTACTAACACCTTGGATAAAGAACTCAGTCTGATGAGTTTTTCCACAATAATTTCTCTGGATAATTCTGAACTAGTTTTTTCTCTTTTCCTCCATGTATGTACTGCACTTGGCTGCATTACAATATATTTTATCAAGACATTTATGCTTCTGGTTGACCATGCAGTTCTTATTCCTGGCTGTACTACCAACTTCAGAGTTTTCCCCAAATTTTATCAGCAAATTTTTTTTTCCAGTTTCATTCATTATAAATTCTGATGAATTCTCAGATGGTTCCTATTGCTAGGTCTTGCTTCCAGAAATATCCCTGTTCAATAATCCCCCACTAACAGAGGCTTTTGGGGAGCTGTCAGCATGAGATGGTTCTTATGCTCTTTAAAGTGCACTGACTACTGTGTTCCCATAACTCTCAGAGATCCCAGTGGAAACTGGAATCCTCAGTCTGGTCCTCAAGGCAATGTCAAAGAAATATATTAACAATTCTATCGGATATTAAAAACACATTGCCCCACTCTGTGATCTGATCGTAAAGACTGATTGGCTAAGTATGAACAAAAACTAAGGCTTTCAGGATTTTTAACGTACTTTTCCTAGTAATTTTAGTTTATTTGTCAATATCCACTTCAAATATTTGTAAACTCCGTGCAAAGTGTCATAGTGTATGCCACAACAAGGGGATTAGTACACCAACAAATATGTTCTGCATGGTCCTTGTTTTCTGTAAAGATTCATTCACTGGGTTACATTAAAATAACTGTACCATTGTGCTCCTTTAGACAGGCCATGGTTGGTGTTTCACTCCCTGGGTGAGGGCTCTCCTCTGGGAAAACTGACAACTTGAGCACCCATGCTGTCAGACTCCTGTGAGGTCCCAAAAAGCCTTACTGAGGAAGTAGTTCTGGAAATGTCCTGCTTCTACGCAGCTTTTAGGGCGCCTGGGACCGACATTTCCTTGGGTACCAAAAGCAGCCTCTGGACTGTGTCTCTTTACCCCAGACCACCTGGCAAAGCACTGAGGAAATGAGTTTGCAGATGTTCCACAGTCCTTCAAAATCTGAGACTTTCTGTCTGCTCAGGGAGCAAAGCAGACTCATAGAAGGATAAATTTAGATGTATACATGGCTTATGTGGCTAAAATAACTGCACATATGTATAATGAGAGAGAAATGGGTGCATATACATGTATATACTTGGGCTGATTTCTTTCTTTGAGGCACTTTGTCTACTAATTAATTACCAAATAAATGTTGTGCTATTTAGTTATTCCGTTTTTTTCACATTTTCTAGTTGTAATCTACTCTGAGTCTCCCCAAGGGTCCTACACGAGCACTGGATTAGTCACATTGGCCCAGGCAGCAGATACTCCTGGAGTGCACTATGCACCAGGGAACAGAAATACCAGCTAAACTGAAGGGAGCAGTGAGGTTTGCAACAGCATCCACACTGGGAGGCCCCGGATGAGCATAAGATAATTTGCATTTTCTTCTAGTTGGCAGAAGAAACTATGTGCCACATCTTCAGCTGACAGAAATCTGTGCAGCTGCATTGACTTCTAATTGACTGACTTAAAGCAAACTCTGTTGATCCAGGTGATCAAAGACAAAGACAAATAAAAATGGTCACACATCTGCATGCCACACCATCCAAACCCTTTCCAGCAACCACGCAGTGGCAAAGCACACCAAAACACCCAGTGACACTCGAAGAGAACAGTGGCAGGAGGCTCCCAGCAAACTCTTTACTAGTGAAACACAGGCCACTGAGACCTGTTTTTGCCTCTAGGTTTTCATTGGGTCATAGAATAATTGGAGTTGCAAGGAGCATTTAAAGGTCGTCTAGTCCAACCCCCCTGCAATGAGCAGGGACATCTCCAGCCAGATCAGGTGTCTCAGAGGAACCAAGGTCCTTAATGTTCTCAGGCAGGGGTCATCTACCAACTCTCTGACAAACCTGTTCCCGTATTTCACCACCCTGATTGCAAAATACTTAATTGTAATCTAAATTCACCCTCTTTTTGTTTAAAAGCCCCTTCTTGTTCTCAGTGTTTCTCAGTGGCCATTTGGTCACATCCTCCACTTTCAAGCAGGGCTTTGTCTGTAGTGCAAGATGCAACTCTGACCAAAGATGGGCTGACTACGATTATAGAATTACTCACTTTCCAACTACACACCAGCCCAGAGATAACCACCCGTCAGTGCTGAAGATCAGACAGATGAAGGCTGATTTCAATTTCACAGATTATCAGGTTCACAGTATTGCCCTTTGTGAAATCAGTGCTGATGTCAAACAACTAGTAACAAACAGCAATACCACCACTACCTGCACCAGTAATAGCAATGGGAAAATGCTTGCTAGCAAATGTATTAAGAAGTTTTTGGCCATGTGACTTGATTAATTTAATTTTCTGAACAGTATCATGGACACTATGGCAAAGTTGGACTAAAAAAGATTGAAAAAAGAGTACATAATAAGGAGGGCAGGCAACTGATCAGGAGAGACTGCTTTTGCTTCTCATTTGTAAGTTAATAAATGAGGAATAAACCCCATGTAACCCAGAAAGAGAAGAAAAAAAGAAGGCAAGAAGAGTAAAAGAAAAAGAAACCCTTGAGCTAAGAAACCTAGGTCAAGAAATCCAACACTGCAAGAACAGAAAGTGCTTGGATCTGTATTTTTGTTCAAGGCAAAGATGATGTGCCAGGTCTGGGCTGGGACTAAATTCAGATACAAGTTGTAAGCAGTGCCAGTACTCAGGAATGCTGGAATTGGCATTCTGCTGAGATTTCATTCACAGCAAAGTGCATCAAAGTGAGTACCAGACAGTGCACTGATGGAAACTGGTGGACCCAGTGCAGTTTTTTCATTCACAGAAATGCATAGCAAAGCAAGTACTCATACAGCATGCTGATGAAAATTAGTAGAGTTAATGCAGTTCATATGATGAGTCTAACTAAAAGAAATATTACTGGCACCACAGGACGTCAGCTGGGGCTTTTAATTACTAACTGGACTCATTCAGACTGGCATCTCTGTCTGGCTGGGCTCAATACAGGTGTTTTTCCACTTCTGGCTGCTGTTTTTCCCCAAGAGGGCAAGGGCCAGACCTCCACCAGCCTCCCTGGGTGCAAGGTCAGTTCTAGGGGCACGTGGGGATGCAGGGGAAACCTTTTACACAGCCAAACAACATTCTGGCCTCCAGCTCTT
Source organism: Picathartes gymnocephalus (assembly GCA_013390045.1). Classification (NCBI taxonomy): domain Eukaryota; kingdom Metazoa; phylum Chordata; class Aves; order Passeriformes; family Picathartidae; genus Picathartes; species Picathartes gymnocephalus. The sequence continues at coordinate 183,662 of WEKY01058214.1, forward strand.
GAAAAAGTTTCCACTGTCTGCCAAGCCCTTCAAACTGCCCAAACACTTCGGAAATTACAGTATCTCATTTTGCTGCCAATTGGGAAACTTGTTTCACTGCATTAGCTGTCAGAAAACAGAACACACCTTTGCTGGGAAAGGATATTTTCTCTCATTATTATCAAAGTGCAGAGTTAGACACTGAGCAAAGCTTTGTGGTGTTTCACTTAGGGCTCCCCACGAGGGCCCTGTATCCAAAGGCAGCACAGGCACACTTCTGCATTTTTGTCTAGGCTGAACACCTACGCTTGTACCAGCTATAGAGCTCTGGCTTGTCTCTCCCACCCACAGCTCACATTTCTCTTGGATTAGTGCTCTCCCATCAGTGCTATTAATGCAGTCACATCAGGAGATCCAGTTGCTTTGTGTCCTGGAAGGCCCTTAACCATCCCCAAATTAAAGCCCTCTAGGCAATAAAATAGTTGGGCCCTAAGGATTTTCCTGGAAATGTGCTCAGAATGAGCAAACAGAAAAGAAATTAGTGCTGTGTTGATCCTCCTGGCTCTAAAATCACCTTTTGCTTGGTTTACTAAGAATTAATATGCACTAAAGGGAAGTTAAACCAGCTTTAAAAAGTCTTTGTCACATGATGTCTTTTTATATACCAGTTAATATTTCCAAGGCATGTGTCTCTTTACAAGTGGAGGTTCCAGTAAATGTCCTGAGCCATTTTACATACATTTAAGAGACACTTTCCTCACCATCCATGCTAGAGAAATCTGGACTTAGGATTTCATTCTAAGGGAGAAAATTAACTTCAAACCATGGGTGCCACATGCTGGTCCCATGGGCAGAACAGGAGGGCAGGACTGGTATATGGGTATTAATCAAACCTCCCCTCCCTGGGTAGGTGCTGGCTGCATGGAGAGGATCAAAACATGTATAATTTAATAGGCGAGGGAAGAAGGCAAGAAGAAGCAGCTGTCCAGCCTGGATTTATCTGACCTTGGTTTAGGTGTAGGGAATATATAGATGTCAGCCTGTCTGTGCCCATAAAAAGCAGTAGTCTCAGCAAAGCAAAGCTTTCTTCTCCCTCCAGATATTAGTTCAGCTCACCAAGATCTGAGTCATAGATTTGTCTCTACCTCCATTTATTACGAAAAGAGCCCATGGCAAATTCATTCCTAACTCACACATATTAGCAAGGTGTCTGTGTTTATATGGGCAAATATATGGGATGAAGCTATATTTGGATTTTAGCCATGAAGCAGCCAGGGATAGACCCTCTTATGTGGTCAGCAATACTCATCTGTTGTTCTTGTTCTGAATAAACATCCAGCAATGATGAAAGTCCTCATCACACCAAAGTGCTGTTTTCAAAGCAAATTGCAAAATCTTTTTCCTAACAGAGTCTCTAAACATACAGCCTTAAACTTACACTTGCAGAAATCAATTACAGAATTTACAGGTGACTTTCTTCAAGGCTACTTGAGGCCCATAAACTGCTATGCATGGCAGAAAGCTCCTTGAACACTGGCTTGATTCAACGATTTCTCTTCCTTGGTTCCCCCTCCCCTCAAGGCCTGCTAAACTCAGAGTTTTTTACAAGCTGACACCTCTGAATGCACATTCTTGCTTACCTCCCCAAGGTGCTGCTCTCTATCTTTTGGTCTTGTGAAGATAATTTATGAAATGTAAAGAAAATAGCAGACAGTGTCAATGTCCCAAGGGCATCAAAGGTGTTAATGTCCCTGACCAGCTTCCCCTGAAACCCCCACACACACTCTTGCCCATGTCCCAGGACCCCATTCCAGCTCAGCCCAGGGACACCAACACTATCCTCAGCTGGTGACAGTCCTGTCTCCAGTCTCATCTGCATTTGTTCCTGCCTGGACCTTTGAGTGGACCTTGTTCCCCAGGGCCACCTTTCCCCACATGGAGAAGGAGCCTATTTGATTCCAAGTTTGGGCAGGCATTGGTCATTCAAGATGTTGAGTGTTTTCTGGGTACCTCATAGGTAACTATGAGGTTACCTACAATCTGAAAAAAAAAAAAAAACTATATTTTTCACTGATTTTGTTATTTTGCCATTGTATCAGAAGCAACCGGAAGAATAAGCAGAGCAGCAAGGAATCTCTATTCAGAAATCACCTTGAAGATGGATAATTCTATGTCTTGAGAGGAGACATGCAGGGGCTGGGCTCCATCCTTCCCTGAAAGTTAGGAATGGGGATGACCTTATGACTGATTCCATTCGTGGGATCTGAATCAACTCCATTGTTTTTATTTTGTTTGATTATTTACATGTGCAGGAGTTTCTGAGTCATGCAGGTGAACAAGTTAGTGATTGTAGCATCCTCTGGGAATGGTGGTCACAATATTATCCAGGTGCTCAGTGTGGCCCTGACCTGCACTCCCAAATGGCTACATTATTCACAGGGACAGGCGACAACATCCAAGTCAAAGCAGGAATTGAATTTCAGAAGGTGGTGGGGACAGACGGCTAAACTATAACACCCATCTCAAACCCCATGTCTCTGCTCTATGAATAATACCAGGAATATGTATATTCCAGGTATAAAGATATCCTTTGGCCTCAGTCTGCCTGGAAAATCCATCTTACTTCTAAAGTCAATTGGAAGTTGTATCTGGAAATCCTTGGATAAGTTAGTCTTAGGGTAGTGTTTTTCAGCATAGAAATAAGCTGGCTAGGAAAGTATTTTACTCTCCATAGGGTCATTCACTCTTACGTACAAAATAAAACTCATTCTTTTGTGGGAACAATTGCCTCTAGAAATGTGAATCATTCATGGGTGGTGCCTACTCAGTCTTGGAAGCAATTAGAAACGTGAGAAGGTCCCAGGCTGAAATGGGGCTTGTGTATAACCGAAATGAAGCACATCAAGTGACGGTCACCGTGCCAGGCGCACATTCCTGAGGGGGCAGAAACCCAGAGCCACCAGCACCACCCCATCACAAGTGCCCCAGAGCAGTTTGCATCCTCACACAAGGGCTGTGAGCTGTTCAGCCACTGAGCACCAAGTGACTCGTGGGCTCATCTGGACTAATCTGCTCTGCTCTTTGCAAAATCGGATTCCTCCTCTTTCTCATTACTTCATGCCATACTGCCCATCCAGCTGAAGAAAGTGGCCGAAATTGTAGGGACTTTTAAAAGTTTTCAAAAGGTGAATTATTTGGGATTATTTGAAGCCTTTTGCAGAGTAATTTGCAAGCAATTTCTCCCACTCTGACAATGCTTTCCCAGACCAAAGATAAACATTTGGGACTCTTGGTTCATATGTGCTGTGGACCTTCAACACTGAGATTGGAGAAATGTACATGGGCTAGGAACAAACCCCACAGACTGAGTGACATCTGGAGTGAGCTGCAAACCGTTTCACTTCCCATGGAATGTTGACATAACATAGAATGAGGGACAAAATCTGCAACGGGGATTCAAGACTCTGGCCAAACTTCGTTTTTCAGCTGCATCCAGACAGAGAGAGAATTAGTTTGTACTTTGCTTCTCTGTGTGTGTGCAGAAATCACCAAGGGAGCCAATACAATAAAACAACAATACACCTGAGAAGCCCAAGCAGGGTTCATTGAGGTCAGGGAGACACTTCCACCAGCTTCTCCAGGAATTCCCCTTGGATAAATCAAAAAAGTTCAATCTGTAGCAGTCTCAGTATTTAAAATATGCTCAGCACCAAAGACAAGAACCCAAAGCCCACAGTTCCATATTTCAGTAGGTTAATTTTGTAGATGTACCCACACCAAGAACTTCCTCCAGGAAGCTGCCCCACTGCCTCTGTAAGAGCATTTGGTGGGCCTGTAAAAAAAAAACCCAACCCAAACCCCAAACTAAAAACAAACAAACAAATAAACAAACACAAAACCCCAAACAAAAACAAAAAACAAACAAAACCAAACCACGACCACCACCACCACCAACAAAACCCACCACAAAACCCAAAAAAACTAAGCCCCAAAACCCTGCTTTCTAGAATCAGAAACCATAAGGCAGAGAGTTCCACTTTATCACTATCTGCCTAAATATATAAATTATCCAAAATCTGAAGTGTGTGTTGGACAGCACCCTCAGGCTATCGTTTTACACCCAGCTGTTATTCTCAGAGGATTCTCAGTAAATCCAGAAATAGACCCAGTCAGGAGTCGGGAACAGGCTCAGAGGAGAATGTCGCCATACGGCAGCTCCTGACTGTTGCATAAATGTATTGATTAGCTGAACCAGCCACAGGATGTCTCTATTAAGGACAGTAGTGTCAAGAGGAGACATAAAATTATCAGAAAGATGAAAGAGCACCTGTCTGTTCTTTTCCATTTAAGTATTTTCTTCTCTAAAGTATGATACTGATTTCTTGAGAAAATTAGTTAGTTCAGTTTAAATCTGAAGCTTAAAGATGATTCCTAAATAAAAATCAAACATAATAATAATATTTTATTGCTATGACAACCCAGAATAGCACATTAGCAACCCAAATGACAATATTCTTCCTTCTCTTGCATTGACATTGGCAAGGAAAGAAATTATGTTGTAGTTTTTAATATAAGTTTTCAAAAGGGAAATATGATCGCACAGTAAAACCCACCATGAAAATAGAATCCTCAAAGAGAATTTTCTTTAGCTGTTTAAGCAGCTAGTGAGTGGGTTTTGAACTGTGTGATTTAAGCCAGAGAGAAACCTGTTGCAAAACAAATTCTCCCATTCACTTGTGTGACCAAGAGAAAAACCACTTCATCACAGAGTCATAAAATGGCTTGGGTTGGAAGGGACCTTAAAGATCACACATTTCCAATCCCCTGCCACAAGCAGGGACAATTTCCACTAGACCAGGTCACTCAAAGCACCATTGCTGTCACCAACAGTTCAAGACCCACTCAAGGGGGACAAGACCTGCAGACTTTAGCTTGGTCTGAGACACAGAAATCTTCATTGTGTCCTTTTTGGTGACACACCTGAAGCAGTGGGTCACAGGAGGGGACAGCTGCGGTGGGCCAGCTGAATGGGACAGGAGATGGAGCCAAAATGTGGGACTCTTAAAACTGTGTCCTGCAGCTCAGAATATTGCAGGGACCTCACCTGACAGCAAAGTCAAGTAGGAACTGGTCAGGTTGGGTCAAATGGATGTCAGCCACCAAAAGTCACTTACTCAGAGAGTGAGATTTAACAGCACTGGGATGATAAAGAAGCCAGAAGGAAAGACAGCTTGATTTCAAAAATAGGTCAAACATCAGGTATTAGGCTGCACATTCCCTCACCCTTCACTAACAGAACAGCCTTTCTCAAAGGGGCAAAATGCCCTCTTTCTTGCTGCTGTTGCTACCGCATTTGTCTGAGCCCTGAGGAATCTGTGCAAATCTGTATTGCCCCCCCAGCAGTCTGGAGGTGTCTAGAGACAAAGGCAGGGCACCCGGCAGGTCCACATAGCCAAACTCTACAGGAAAACCTTAGCATGGTGCCCAGGAATTTCCTCACACAACTTCTCAACAACAGCCATGGAATATAATTTTCTCCATTTTCAGTGTGCCTGGATGGCTTATCATGATGTTTCAGACCCAGAGGCAGGATTGGGCCTGGGGTTTGGTTTTGGGATTAGCTTGTGCTGGACATTCCCCTCTATGAATAAAGAATGAGTATCCCAGCATGACACCAAGGAGCTCTGTGTTGTGGCTTGTTGCGGCGTGGCTTGGGCAGGCTCGGCACCGCAACCTTCTGTGAGCGTCTCCCAGAGGACAGGGAGGCACCAAGGTCGGGGCGGAGAAGGCACACCACGCTCGCACTCACAGCTGGTGGAAAAAAGGCTACGGAGGCCAGGAAAGGTCATTCGTATGGGTTCCCAGCGGCGTTTATTGGTGGCGGACGTCAACGCCTACACAGCAGCGGACCTTGACGCCCATCCACACACTGGAAGGGGCAGAGTCGAAGAACTCCGAACAAAGGCATTAAGTTTTATGCTGGAGAGGCAAGGGCAGGGCGAGCATCAGGATCCAATGATCTGAGGGCCTGGGCGTGGCACACAGGAGGGGCCAGGGGTATGAGGGCCAATGGGAGGATAGGGAAGGAGTGCTAGGGGACAGGGATCAACAGGGCTTTAACCAATAGGGTTACAAAACTTGGAACTTGGCCATGTAAGGCAAACAGGGGAAAGTAAAACTGGAATAGATCCTTGGTATTCCATGGGAGAAGCCCGAACCTAGGAGGCACCCTTCCAGGGCATCCACAGTGGCTGATCCCAGGCTTCAGATGAGAGGATAAACCCAGGTTTTCAGTTGCTGGGGACTGTAGCTGCTGTCTTGAACTTCTGGAAAACCTGAAGCTGCTCACCATGACACCAAGCCAATTTCATAGCTGGATGACCACTGAAGAAGTATAAAACAGCAAACAAGCTCATCCTGAAAAGTTTTCTGTATTGCATTTTGGGTTTAAAATGTCCGCAAAGAAAGTTCTGTTAGTTTAGAGAGTTGTTGGCCGAAATGGATACATTTTCCAGGGAAGTCAGCCAGTTTTTAAAGGAGGCCAAATCTGTTTCCACATGGAAATTGGCTCATTTTTGGAGTATAGATGAGTTTTGCATAAAATATATTAAATTCTTTCCCCCACCCACGACCATATACACTTTCATGCATCTTAATAGGAGAACTGCTATTCCTCTATCACAAGGAAATGCAGTTTCAAAAAAGTGCAATATTATGTAATTAAAATGCCAGTCATGTCAGTATGGATGAAACAAGGAAAAGAGAGGAAAAAAATCTGGAAAACAAAGATTATCCAATTCAGTCAGCTCTTGGAAATGCTTTTTTCAATCTACCTAAGCTCTTCCAGAATTTGCACATGGGTGTAGATACTGTCAACATTCTTGTTCTTTCAAAAAAAAAATAAAAGCCTCAGCAATAGAAAATAAAGTTAGGAAAGAAATCCACAACCCATGACATAACTATTAACAACTGCATGGTATATTGCCATTAATTAGCAAAAGGCCAGTTATGCAACTTGTTCAACTTAAATAGCCCTCATCCTGAGACCATTTGGACAGCAAGTTTGTTCCAAGAAGCACACCCTCCTCAAATGAGGAGTATCATGGAAAAAAGAAAGATGTTTCTTAATACATACTGTACCAAAGGACCGAGATGTGCCGAAAAACACATAGCATGTACCAATGCCTCTCTCTGAAGTGTTTGCCATTTGGAATATTGTGCTTTAAATACTTTGCCTGTTTAGTCTATTCTGAATGGCTTCATTATCGGACTGCAGGGAAGTTCTCTGGAGAAACTGGAAAAAAAAAAAAGTTTTGGAAAGCATTTCAGGTTCAGAATTGTCGAAATGCCCTGTTTTAACCTTTTCAATGAAAGAAAAAAAAATCCCTGCATGTTGACACACTGATATGTATTCTACAATGTGTATCTATAAAATAGGAAATAAATAGTACCGTGGTTCAAAAATAAATGGCTTAGAAATGATCAAAGAAGATTTCAGGTGGTGTGCATTAAATGCTAAAGGAGAAGTTCTGTCAAAAAATGTCAACATTTTGTCAATTTATATGGGATGGAAACCCAAGTCTTGCCCTCCTGTAATCTTACACATCCTGGATCAATTGCATCTTTAGTAAAGGAGATCCTAGTGCTTGATTGACAGATGTGAAACCTTATTGGCGCCACAGCAACATGTAATCCTGGCACTCACGACCATGCTGGGTATGAGGAAGAAAGCTGTGCAAACAGATAGGTAGGAATCCCAGTTCATCCAACTCATCTCTTATGGAGAAAGGTCATTGCTTCATTCAGGTATTCATTAAATATAGAACATGTTCAGGAAGCTAAGAACTTTGATCTGGGAATACTTGTAGGCTTGGTGCTATGAAGGGATGAGGGAAACATTTAAAAATGGTCGAGGGAAACAGATGTTTGGCTTCTCCATCCGCTGCCACTAAATCAGTCACTGGCCCAAACTAGTATTTAACACAGGTGATTTTCCACAAAGATAATCCTGCTTTCATTCAGGGCATTCCTCTTCCAATAAAAGTCCATCTGCTTGCCTAGCTTTAGACACAAGCATAAATTTTGGCTTGTCCAAATGGATCTTGCAAGGGGGTCTCTGCACCAAGCCTAAGAGAACCACATGCTGCTTAGTGAGAAGTCACAGAGATGCTCACAGCTTGAGCTGTCTGAGTCACCAGCTGATGAGAAACTTGACTTTTTGCTTGATTTTTTTCCCCTGTTCTTTTTAAATGAAACTTTAAAAAACAAATAAACCCTACAGGCAAGCAAGCAAACTTTCTCATTTCATAGGCACCTCCTCCAAGCCATGGTTAAATACACCACAAAATCCATTTTCTCATGGATTTTTTTCATTTATTTCCTGCAAGCCTCCTTTTGTTTTTCCACAGGCGTTAAGTGTCATTTTCTCCTCCTGCACACAGGCTGTAAGCATTTAGTTCATTCTCTCTGACTTACACAGTAAGGGCTACCAACTGTTACACCCAAGCAGCTGCATCCAATTCCCCTTTGCAAACAAGAGGCCACAATGAGATGGTTTTTGCTAAAGGAAGGTGATAGCAATAGTTTTGTGTCATTGTGTTGCAGAGTAAAGACAGAAGACCTGGGAATCAAGTCAATCAGGTCCTCCCTTTGCAAACTCCAGCCCTAATTTAAAGCCAGAACTCACTGAAACATCCCGTGGTCAGCCCAGGCTGAGTCCCCAGCTCACAGCTTTTCTCCTCTCCCAGCTCATATTGGTCATGAAGCAGCAGACCCAGATGCTTATGAACCAGTCAATAAACACAGATAATAGCTTAAAACTCTTAACTCCACGCAACTGTCCAGACAATTATCTACTTAAAGTATTTGCATCATCCTTAATATGTCCCATCAGCTCCCATGCATTAATGGACTTTATCCTCTGCAAGTGACTACCACAATAGGACAAAAAATCATGTCAACATTTGTTCCTATTTTTCTTATGCCAGGGTTCCTCTGATCATCAAAATAGTTTTTTATCTTGAAAATGCTACAAAAACCATACTGTCAACAAAAGCAAGTTTGTACTGGAAAGTTTACAAGTTCAACAAAAGTAATGCTGCTGCTTAACAAAACTGTGATTGCAAAAGAACTCAAAACATTTATGCTGCCATGAGTGTAATTTAAGGATATTTAGCCTTTGCTCAACCTTTTACAGACAAAATGGTCCTTCATCCTGTCCATTATAACAGCATTTAGATTGCAAAGTCTAATAGAGTATTAGCAGCAAAACTGCACTATGAATGCTAAAGTTGCATTACAACACTGCAGCTTTAAAAATAGATAAATGATTTCATAGAAACAGCTTTTTAAACTTTTTTATCACAATAAAGATAATTGTAAGACATAATTTGTTTAATGTCAGCATGTGGGGTAATTTGGTTACGGCATGTATTTTAGTTCCCCATTACGTATTAGGAACAACAGGTAACACCTTGTTAGTATCTTACAGGAAATAAACCAATGATAAAATCACTGGTCTTTCATTTCATAGTTCTGGATTAACCCAGAGTTTGTGTAGCAAGGTATGGCAATTCTTGTAGTTTGGGGACCACTGCAGACTTCTGCACAGAATTCTGAATGCTGAAGTTATCAAAGCTTCGTCAGGATGAAAAACATAGGAGGATGTTTTGCTTCTCTCTGATTCTGAGAGAATTTTGGGCAAGTACTTGGTAGATACTTATCCAGACATAAGAAAACATACTTGGTTCAGGGTACCACAATTTTCACATCCCCAATGAAAAAAGATCACACAAATCAACAAAATACCTATCTTCTGAAATAAATTGCTAAATAAAAATCAACATTGTGGTACATAATTTGAATCCACACTTCTTTTCAGCTTTAGGCTTCCTTTCGGAAACTCTGTTATGTGTTCGCCACAAAATCAACTCTCATTTTTTCCTCTACCCTTAACACGTTTTACCCACAAAGGGTAATACGTGCTGTTCTGCTCATGGCCTCACGGACTGGAATTGGAGGTGAAAGTTGTTTTGGGCTAAAGGAGTATACGGCTGATGTATTGCTTCCATTTATTATTTGATCTCATTCTATTGTGTGCTTCCTTATGGCAAACTCAATAGGTCTGTAATCATGGGGAACAAGATAGAAAGGGTAGGGCAAGGATTGTATTTCCTGCCTTGGCTGGTGCATAATTTTTATTAGAGCTTATTTTGAAACACAACTTTGAGATAAGAATCCAGCATGAAGGATTAGAGATATAATATTCTGGGCTGAAACTTACAGTTATTTATTTTAGTTTTATGTACGCAACATGAAGAGTTAATACACTGTCCACTTTTTAATAGCTGAAATGTTTGAGCTTTGTTTAAAAAAAAAATGGGAAATGATACAGTGCTGTTTAAAAAAACTGTTTTTCCAGCTCCTTTGGTACAACAATTGTTTGATATAAACTTTCATGACACTGTGAGCTTCCTCTCTGCTAATAGCCTAAATATTCTTTTTCCAGCAGGAGGGAAGAGCTTGTGTCCAGGGACAGATCACTCCAGCTGCCCCAGAACAAGGACCCCCACGGTGGTGCCAAGGCAGGGCTCGGCAAGGACACTGAGCCATGTGGGGTTTGGCACCTACTGAGGGTGGAAGGAGGGATATGTGCATGCAGGGGAGGGAAGGGGAATGTCTTTTTTAGAGGAAAAGCCTTGTATAGTGTGGCTGGTGAGGGAAAAGAGGACATGAAGTAGAAAATTAAATGCAGCTGTTTCCTTATAAAGGGGAACAGGCAGCATTGTGCCTGCCCCAAAGCCCTGAGTGCTGCAGGGAATGTGAAGGAGTTTGCACCAAAGTAGATGAGATGTGGGCAGAGGTTTCATCCATCTGAGGACAAAGAGAAGGGGTGACCTGCAGCTGAGAGCATGGCAGGTGGCCAGGGGCAGAGTTGGCAAGAGGCTCAGGGACCAGCATCCCTGCTCCACTCCCAAGAAACATCATTCACCTTATGGGGATGGACGCCTTGAGATGTGGATATCCCACTGCTGGCCTTGGGGCTGGGCAAGGCAGAGGGCAACATCCTCTGGCAGCAGGTTCTCAGAGATCAGAGGGACAGAGCCATGCTTTGATCAATGTGTCTCTGATGACTTTTGGGAATTAAGGCTGAAGAAGTGGAAGAAAACTTGCAGCGCAGCCACATGGCTCTTGGAATAATAAAAACCTCTTGAGAAGTTGCAGGTTAGGACAGGTCTGGTCAGAAGTTTTCAGAAAAATATTCAACTCCTTCTTGAGGTAGCTTGTTGGAGATCTTTCCAGGCTTTTACTCATAAAAAGAGTTGAAAGATCCCCCAGAAAAAGTCTTGCCTAGAAAAGCAGATTGCATGAACTCAGGACATCCAACACCTTCACACCTTCATCTGCCTGGTGGGGGTAGTCTGTGCCTGACTCTCAGCTGTGCCCTTTACACACAAAACACTACTTGTGAGCAAGAAAACCTCATAATGGACCTGACTCAAATAGACTCTGGGACTCCTTTGATCCAGGAGTGCAGGTGTAGATGGAAATATGCATTCCTTACCGTGGCCTCCACAAGCAGGCTCCTCCTGTCTCTGCTGTCAAGGGGGCACCGACCAGGGCTAGCAAGGTCCCTTTACCCACCTCAGATGCCTCCTACCAGCTCTGCAACAAGTCCAAGACCCACAGTGTTGCGGCGCGGCTGGGGCAGCTCGACACCGCAGCCTTCTGCAAGTATCTCCCAGGGGGAGGGCGCTGCAGTCGGGCGGAGGAGGCACACACCACTCACACACGCAGCAAAATGTTGTAATAAAGAACGACGGAGGAAGGAGGGGTCTTCTGTGTGGGGGTCCACGCAGCAAAATGTTGTAATAAAGAACGACGGAGGAAGGAGGGGTCTTCTGTGTGGGGGTCCAATGGCAGTTTATTCCTGTGCCCTGAAGGGCCCAGGGACAAAAGACACAGAGAGTGGAGGGTCCAGGGTTTAAGTAGGGGTACAGAAGGGGCAGAGTCAGGTAGCGGGAACCAATTAGCAGGAGGGGTAGGCGGGAAGGGAAGTACATACACCAATGGGGGGAGTAGTTGAGGGTAATGGACAGGACAACGAACCAATAGGGACTCAGAGAAGGGAGAACTTGCTAGAAGGTAGCTTAATATGGCAAACTGGGGGGGGTTACAACAGCCAACGGACCATCAGCCAGTGGGGTTGCAGGGTTCAGAACGTGGCCATATAAGGCAAACAGGGGTGGTATAACTGGCATAACGGACACTTAACGGTTTGCAAGGAGTCAATAGGAGAGGCCAGCCTCTAGGGGGCGCCCTTCCAGGGCTCAGCCTCTCTAAGCCCCTCGACAGGCCCACCGGCCTCCACACCACAGTCCTGAGCTCTTTCAGAAGTCAGTCCCTCCATCTGGGGTCTACAGAGCCCCTCCCTGGGCTGCCCACACTCTCTGTGTCCCCGCAAGGAGCAGGGGCAGACACACGAGCAGTTATCATGCTCAGCAAATGCCCTGCAACAACCTGAGTTGCCATCACTGAACCACTCCCTGGACTTCTCACTGCAGGATTATCCAACGCCCCAGACATCTGATATCTGTACACTTTGTCTCAGACCTTTGTGGGCCTTCAGTCAGTCTGTCCAAGCAGATGGGATGGTGTAGATATCGCAAGAGTGAAATGGAGGAAAGTGGTGAAGCCTCTCTGCATCAGATGTGCAGCAGGTAATTTGGGATGGCAAGAAGCCCACAGTGGCCTGTTCCTGTGTCCTGTCCAAAAGGTGATGACATTCCCTGATTGAAAACATCATCCTATGCACCTCACAGACAATTGTAGTCACAGGCTAAATTGTATAAATCTACTTTCACAAAAGATAAAATCTTTCCTTTTATTTTTTTCATTGCTCAATTAACTATTGTTTTGCTCAGCATGTTTTAATCATAAGTAAGTTCATTAATAGATGTGCTCTTTGGAGTCATGGGGGACTCTGTGACATAATAGCATTAATCTTTCTGAATAACATCATTAATATCTTTTGCCCCTTAAAGGCACCCACTCTGTCGCCCAGGCAATTATAAAACTTTGTTCCATGGTACTGAATGAGCTCATCCAGCTAAAATGACTACAATGCATGTCTGCATAATATTGCTGTTAGTTGAATTCTATTTATTTATCCTACTGGTTGGACACTATTAGAACTTATTTGTGAACATGTTGGTTCTTTTGCCAGCTCAGCTGGCTTCTCCCCACCCGGATCGCAGGAGAGCTGTCCTATAGAAGGGTCATGAAAGAAGGAGATTTAGAAATTCCTAAGCTGGAAACTTTTTGACCATTCTCTTCAAAATAACCTAGCAGTTTTTTGACCACTAGAGACAGATCCTGTTAGGGAGACTCCCATGAATTCAGCAGGCTTGGGAATCTTGCTAAGCTTACTTGGCATTTCAACCAGCCTTACTAAAACAGAACTCCCAGTTTCTGAGTGAACAGGCACTTTTCTACCCAGAGCAGCATCTCCACACAGTGAGAGGCTGGGCCATGTCTATTAAAGATTTCCAGCACCAGACATGTTTGAATGTATTACATTTTCCATCCAGACACTTAAATCTTCCCACCTTGGAGTCAAGATTCAAACTTCTAAAGAATTTGGGTTTACATTTTATTCATCCTACTTCTTCATTAGAAAAACAGACACACTGCTCTTCCCTCCTTTATAAAGCAAGCTGGGAACTATAGATAAAAATTCCTATATAGAGGTGAGATATCTGAATTTTTTCATGAGTGCACTGGGTAGCTGCTGTGTGCTCTGAGCAGAGCAGCAGAGTTTGTGGGCTTGCTGTGTTTATTCTGTCCATATTTGGATGGGAAGAAGCATAGGCAGTAGATGAAAGGACTTCATATAATAAAATGGGGTTTGGATGAAACTCCACAGTATATTGCTGCTTCATTTTAGCACTCCTGAAATAGTAAGACCTTGTCAAATTCAGTCCCAGAGGAGAGGACCAGGCAGATTTCAGCTTCAACATGTGCCACATAGTTGCACTTTGCCATATTTGCTCACATTATGGCACATATGTGGAGGAAGAAGAGAAGGATTTCCCCAATTCTAAGCTGTAAAATGTCTTTCAACACCTCTTTTGTTTACTGCAATAGCAATTTTTCATTACTGGTCACAGAGAGAGGCAATTACACAACTACAACCACTCCATCTGCAAACACAGCCACCCAAAATGTGGATCCAGCTTAAGTCTAAGCAGGGGGAAATAAAGTTTTTTCTTAAATTCCAACTTGTATCTGAAGCTGACCCCCCCACCCCTCCTGCACCAAGCAACTTAACTCTTCTTGCTATCTCTTTAATTTCCAGCTATGCACATATTCCTGAACAGAGGGCCAGAGGCTTTTGGCCAGGGGCTTCATAGGTACTCCCACAGGCGTGATGCACTTTGAGCTTGCAAGTTACATGAAAAGAAGGGGAAGAGGAGCATTTCAAGAAGCAGGAACTTTGCTGAACCTTGAGCACGAGGAGGAGTGGTCAGATGCTATTCACTACCCAAGGACAATGTTCAAGGCCAGGCTGGATGGGGCTTTGGGCAACCTGGTCTAGTGAAGGTAGCCCTGCCCACAGCAGTGGAGTGGTGGAACCAGATGATCTTCAAGGTCCCTTCCAACCCAAACCCCTCTGTGATTCTGTGATTCCATTTGCAGCTTTGTAGTCAGATTTATCTGATGGGGAGGTGCAGAGAGGATGGAGAAGGTGAACTCAAATATGACAGTGTTTAAAGGTACCTGGAGTCTGAGACTGGGGAGGAGGCATTGATTAGAAACACCCTTTTGCTCATTTCTGGCTCATTCCAGTAGAGCAGAGGACACAATCACCCTACCACACAGGGATGCTGCTTCTCATGGAGGCCAGAATCTTGATTTTAGCAGTAAGGGCACTCCTGGGAGCAGAGTGTCCCCAAAACCCCTGCAATGTTAGAACCAGTAACATCTTTAGGTGTTTCTTCTACCCAGTGTAGCTATGTGGGATGAGGGGATGCAGCCATCTCACTGAGACCAGCCCAGCACATGAAACCAGGGTGTCCTACTAACCAAAAATGAGCATGCAGTGATCTGGCTGCTCCTCCTTGCTGTGCCACAACATTCTTTCTGACATCAGGAAAACCTCAGTGCCAGAAATGTTCTGTCTATGAAGCGGAATAATATTTCCTTTCTCCCACACCTGGACTGTCTGGGCCAGTCAGCCCTTTGGGCAGGGATTTCATCTGGCTGCAGCTTTGCAGATAAGAGTGCACAGTGGGAGTCCTGATCCCAGCCAGGGCCGCCAGGCACAACACTACAGGCTGATGAGCAGGCAGGGCAGCCAGCAGCTCTGCCTCTTCTCCAGCTCAGCCCCTGCACATCAGGGCTCCTAAACCTCTCTGTGAGTGATATCTGCAGAGCAGCCACAGCCACAGATGCTACTGACCCCACAAAAGGAGGGGTTTTCATCAGGTTTTCATAATATCTCCTTCCTTCCATAGCGGCATGCAAGTTTAGAAATATTGGACAAATAATTCCTCAGCTGCATCTGAGGCACAGGCCAGAGCAAACTCTCTGCTGACTGCAGACCTGTTGCAGAGGAAGCTGCCTCGCAGCTCTCAAACAACATATCTGGTTTAAACCTACTTTCAGTGTCTTCATCCAAATGTTCCTGCCAAAGTTCATATCTCTCTGAATATCCCACTCCTCTGCTTGCTCCTGCCTCCCGCTCCCTCTCCCTCCATCCTTCCCACAGCCGTGGGAACAGACTTCATCACTTGAGAAAAATGCCCTGCTCATACCCCCCGCTGGTGCTTGAAGCAGACAAAAAAACTTAAAGTCTTTTGAGCAGAGAATCCTTGTCAGGACAAGAAATAATACTGACCCCAGTGAGGATGGCACGTACTGCCAGAGAGGTGGCTCAGGCTGTGTGTGCTGCAACCAGCTGTCTGTGTGACTACAATACAGTGTAGAGGATATGGAATATAATTTCCCTCTCCATTTACATTTAATACAATGGCTTTGGACCACACATTATTAAAAAAAAACAACATGAAGTCTCGGCACTTGGCTTTCACTAATGGCTTGTTACTCCTCTAACACTGTCTCTTCAGTGAAGAATGACAGTGTGATTTGTGTCTCTCCCAAAGACTCCCCTTGCCTTCTTCCCTACCCTGTCTGAAATCTCCTACTTTTTAAAAATAACACCTCTGTATAAACAGTGGGAGGACAGGACTCACATGGGTGGTCTCTTATAATGAAGATAGGGTATCTGGGAACAATATTTTAATGTGTTTTTCTTCTAATTGAGTTTTTCCAGCCTTTGGGATAATTATTTCTACCAATTAGCCCAGTGGTATTGTTAGCTGGAGGCAACCAGACCTTCTTCAGGCCTGTGACAGAGGTTTACAGTACACACAATGGTGCACAGTCCAATTTATGAGAAAAAAACTGCTCCTCTGCTCCCAAAATTATGGGAAACTACTCCATTGTGAGACAAACATTTCCCATGGAAATTGTCCTGAGAAGTTTCAGAAGGGTCCACGTTTCAGATAAAAGTGAGTGGGTGGAGATTGTGAACTACAGCTCAGGAAAGAGGGGGTTATCCCTGAAAGGGAGAGGGATGGCAGGGGACAGCTTTGGCCCTTGCACCCTGCAGTGTCCCAGAGGAGATGCTAAACTCCACCACTCTGGGACCAAGAGACTCCCAAAAATGGAAAAACAGGACAAGATTTACAACAGTTAATTAATTAGGAGTGAATTTTAAGCCCTTTGCAAACGTTAGCGCGAGATACTTGTTTTACCTAATAAATGGGAGCTGAAGGACGATGCAGTCAGGTGAGTGCCAGAGCAGTGGCTTTGGGCACAAGCCTGGGGTGGGTTTGTTTTACCCCAGCCCTGAGCAGGGCACTTTTTAGCAGTCTACAGAAGGAAGCTCTTAGTGCTGAGGAGAGAGGCCTGGCAAGAACTCAGTGCAAAGTCCCTGCAGCAAAAATATACTATTGTTATAAAGGTAAGGACTAGTGAGCAGTAATGTATAAGCTGTTAGAAAATAGGTACAACATTGGGTAATTTCTAGCCATGTCTTACAGGACCAAAAGTATTTGCTTGGGCTAAATTCAGTTAATGAAAGTAGCACAATTTTTCAAGTCAAAGATGAATGAGGCCTTTACATAGCCTGAAATGCAAATGACCTGGTGATGATGGATTTATAAATATGAATCCTTGCCTAGATTTAAAAAAAAATATTCTCTCCAAGATTTTAAAGAAAGTACGGGAAGAAATGCTCCCCTGTAGAAATATCTCAGTGGAATCTTTTTCATTAGAAAATGGTCATTCCTGGTAAAGGAAGTCATCTGTGGAAGAAGAGCATCAGGAGACATGTCTCCAAATTCAGGATTTTAAAGAGAAATCCTATAAAGATGCCTCATTTTATGAACTCTTAGATGTGTGTTTTTCCCTGTCTTCCTCACTTTCCTTCCCTGCCCAGTAAATTCTTCCTGTACTGGAAGAGTCTCTGAATTATAATTTACAATTTCAGTCTTTTAACAAAGAAGCAGGGAATTTATTACTGAGATAAAAATCCAAACAACCAGTTCAGCTTGTGCTAGATGTCCTGGCAGTAAGTCCTCTACACAACAAATATCTCCAAACAGAACCAAGAAGACTGAAACTTCAGTGGAGTCCCTCACATGATGACCAGGGAGGTGTGGCACAGAGACTTGGACTCATTTCCCTGAGGATTACAGAGCCAATTAATGAGAATTAATCAGAAACACAAGTCATTCACATCCATTGCCTTTGCTATGATGCTTCTTCATTTATTAGACATTTTATAAAACGTATAAATGAATATATTTAAGGAGTGTGCCTCTAATTGACATAGTTTTTTCTTGGAAGCAACAGCACCAGTTTTTCCAAGGACTAAGAGTCCTATGAGTAGAAATCATGTAATCCTTTTGCCTAGACCATTTCCGATGTCTGTCTGAGCTGTTCTGACAAATCTGCAGTCACAGAGACTCTACAATACCTTTTGTTAATCTTTATTTCATCTGAAATGTGAGAAAATAAGGGTGAGCATCTTAAAAGCAGAACTGGATACAAAGGAGGTCTTCTAACTTGAAAAAATATTGTTTGATCTTCCCTTCATATTGCCAGGTAGTCTTTACATTTCAAACCAATGGTGTCTAGTGTTTGGGTCCCAGTTCTAACCATCTCAGGCCAGTCTGTACTGGTTTTACTGAAGATGAGCAAACTCTGTTATAGCTCCAGGTAGGAAAGGGTTTTTTACTGAGATCACATCACAATAAATTTCCTGGTGTCTGTTCTACCAGAGTTTTAGTAACCTTAAGAGGGCGGGGGGCGGGGGGAAGATAAAATCCCAACTACAAAATATTGAAGCAATTTCTTTAAAAGAGAGGTCTGTCTCAGATTATAAGAAAGTCTCACTGTGGTTTTCCACAAGCTGCTACAGAAAGGCTTAAAATAGCGGATTGGGCAGTAGTCAACAGGGACATCCTGGATCAGACCTAATGCACATCCATGCAAGATATTTTTTAAGATGTAAGACAGCATCAGATGCTTCAGAGAAAATTCATGCAGCAGTGGGATAATCTGCCTGCCAGAACAATTTCATCCTAAATCTTTATACTGAAACACTTACACCCTGAAGAATGAGGTCTGATAATATTTCCAAGCCCCTAGTTTTGTTAGCTTTATAGTTATAATTCACTCTGCACTTGCTATCAATATAAAATGTCCAGTTCCTACTTGAACCTTGCTAAATCCTTAGCTTCAAAGAGGCTCAGTTTCAACTGTCTACCTAGACTTTGTCAAAAAGGTAAGGAGAAAGAAAAAACTTTGCAAGTGCCTTAGATATCAGAACCAGCTCCAAGAGAATATAATATTGAGGAAGATAAAGAAGTATAACTTCAAAAGGTCAGAGAGCAAACGTCTGAAACAGCTGAAGAAAAACCACCTCTCACTCCAGGTTTAAGATAACTGGCAGAAGAAGAAAATAATTTTGAAGGATACCTGCTTCCCCCATGTAAAATGAGGTTTTCACTGGTAAATATGCTAACCTGAAGCTGTTTAATATCACTTTTTCAACAGATGTTGGCTACATTTGCAAAGAATAACTCCAGGAAATAGTTGAGGTGGATGCAAAGCTACTTGGAAATACTTTATAAAGCACAGTAGCTTTCCTGCAGGCAGTGGAACTCTGCCAGTTGCATAAGATGAAGATCTGGCCTACTCATTAAAGGTTTCAAATCTTCAAGGAAAGAGGTAGGCATGTGTTCAGAGTTGTGTTCCCTGACCTAAAAACCCAAGGAGAGAGTAGCAGAATGGTGCAGCACATCTGAAAATCCCATGGATAACTCTAGGTCATAGCTCAGAGAGGCATTGACAGTCACATCTGGTTCTTTCTAAGAAGAAATCGCTCGTATTTCTAGAGGGTGTACTGGAAAAGGGATCTTAATTTTGCATGTCTTTTTGGGAGGCAGAGAAGGGCACTGCTAATGAGATATAGGAGCCCTACTTCTGCTTAAGTTGTGAAATTGGCCCTGAATGTCTGTGTAAAGCAGAAGTTAGTCTAAGGTAGTGAAAATCAGGGCATAAACTTTAGATTAAAATACATAAAATCATGCAGTTCTCATTCTACACATATATTTCTGGGCAAAACTGCAGAATAACACCAAAAGAGATCACCTCAAGTGAGGGTAATGCCCCGTTTAGTCCTATCAGTGCCTGAGAGAAAGCAAAAAAAACATATGTAGGTCAAGTATTTCCATGATGTACCCCCCAAAAGTGCAGTCATCCAGGGATTTACCAGGCTGGAAGAACACTGTATTTAATAAGTGTTCTTGGACTTTTCCTCCTTGAAAATGCCTTTTTGAACTCATTTATAATTTTGGCCTCCACATCATCCCTAGCAATGATTTTCACAATTCCACTGGGTGAAAAATTAGAGCTTTGGTAGAACTCATTTTTAAACCTGATAATTTGACTGGGTGCCCTTGACTTTTGGGTTGTATTCACCTTCTCCACACTGCTGAAGATTTTATGTGTCTTCGTTACCTCCAGCCACCTCACTTCCAAGCTGAAGGGTCACAGCCTACACATGCAAGTTGCTCCATTCTTCTCTGTCTTTTTTGCTTTTCTTTGTGCCAGTTCTCCTACATCTTTCTGAACATGAGGATGACTAGGATTATACTTTATATCCAAAATAGAAAAGGACCCATTATTGTGTATTTATTCTCTCTTTTCCCCAGAAAAGTGTATTTTAAAAGAAGATAATACAAGATTTGCCAAGAACTCTGGAAAGCCTCATTGATTTTACTGTTTCTTCTTACACTAAACCAGTTTTGCAAGACTATTTCCTTAGATCCTATAGACTTGGTTCTTTTTCCAATAAACTTCAAAGCAAAGTTCTCACTTACTTTAGTAGGCCTTTTGCTCCAGCACTTGAGTTGCATAATTGTTAATCCAAAACATCCTGCCTCAGTGATGCCAAGCACTTTAAAATTAAAATACACCAAAACTTGGAAAGTTATACAAATCACCCCAAAAATAGCCATGCTGCCTTTTTCCAGCAGATATGATTTAGTGTTGCAGTGACTGCTTGGTGTGTCTCTGGATAATCCCTTGCTCTGGGAGGTGTGAACACGCTCATCTTGGGTTCTGCAGCTGGTGCCAGAGCTGACTGCAACACAAGCTCCAGCTCCCAGGAAGCCAGCTTTCTGGAGTCACTACTGGGGCAGGGTTAGCCAGGAAAGTTATTGCACAGAGGCACAGATTCCACAACATTTCTTCACTCACCACAGCTGAAGATCACAATTACAGGTTCAGTTCATTCACGGCTCACCCTCTTTCTCCTTGTGTTGTTTCTTTTTTTTTCAGGGTGTGAAGTGTCACACTCTGTGTGTGGCCCCTAACCTTGCTACCCTTGTGCTGATCCACCTGCCCTTCCTCCCTGCCTGCATCCTGCTGGGACTCACGTGGGTTGTGCTGAGCAGATAAATTTGTTGTTTTGGGAGGCTCTGAGGAAGGACCAGCCTCCTCAGGAGATCACAGAATCAAAGAACCACTAAATTAGAATAAACCTTCAAGATCATTGAGTCCAACCTGTGCCCTAACACCTCAACTAAACCATGGCACCAAGTGCCACATCCAATCTTTTTTTAAACACATCTAGGGATGGTGAATCCACCACCTCCCCCAGCAGACCATTCCAATACTTTATCACTCTTTCAGTAAAAAACTTTTTCCTGACATCCAACCTATGTTTCCCTTGGCGCAGCTTAAGACTGTGTCCTCTGGTTCTGGCAGTTGCTGCCTGGAAAAAGGAGACCAACCCCCACCTGACTACAAACACCTTTCAGGGAGTTGTAGACAGTGATAAGGTCACCTCTGAGTCTCCTTTTTTCCAGGCTAAACAACCCCAGCTCCCTCAGTCGTTCCTCACAGGGCTTGTGCTCCAAGCCCCTCACCAGATATTCTGGAAGTGGGGACACAGCAATGTCCTTTGCCAAAGACCTAACAGCTGGTGTAGAGTGGTGAAAATGATTCACACAACAAAAGGTTTGAAGTACCAACAGTTTTCACATGGCAAAAAGGATGGACTACATTTGTCCTGGTTCTTTTTATGTGCCCAGTCCTAGGGACAATGGGGTGGGTGAATCCTGAGAGATACTTAGAAGAACCTCACTATTCAGAATAATAATTAAAAATGAATGGCTGGATCTTTACCACCAGCAAGTAGAGTTGCCATGTCCAACACGCTTGGCAAAAGGCAGCCTTCAAATCATGCAGGATCTGACCTGTTTAATCCATTAATCTTCACAACATGTTGAAGCCAGCTGGGTTTTATCATCCTTATTTTGCAGAAGGAAAGAGCTCATGCAACCAAGTTGGGTGACTTTTCTTTTATTTTTGCCAGAGAGGTTTTCTCCTTTTGTTCCTCTTAGTGGTGCTAAAGATCCCACCTATTCCAGAATAAAGCATTTTACTGTAAGTCAGCTGAAAGAAGGGTTGCCTTTGGATCAGTCCAGGTTCAGAAAAGAAGGATTTAAACTACAGGTTGCCCTGGAATGACTCTTGCTGCACGTCTCACATGACAGTCAGTTCTCACGCTCACACCTTTGTTTGGTGTCTTTGAGGCAGATTCAACTCTCTCCAAATAATTCCTGGATTAAAAGTGCAGGCTCATGCTCATCCAGTGCTCAACACCTTCTGTTTCTTCTGCAGGAGGAATGAAGCTCAATAAACTGCATAACATGCTGAGCTCAATAAGGTGAGTAACAACTCAGTGTTACCCAAAAATAGGCCAGGTGTGAAGAGAACCAGAGTTCCCTGAAGCTAAACTGCTTCATGTTCATGTGATGGAACACCTTTCTTTATCACATACACTGCTGCAGGGGCTTTTTTTAAATTTTTTTTTTTTTTTTAAAGAGAACATTTGTTTTCAGAAAATGATGGATCAAGATCAGTAACAGCATTAAACATGGATCATGGTAACAAGGAACTGGTGGAAGTTTATGGCCACTCAATCCACTTAACTCTGCCAAAGCAATACACCACCACCAGGGTTATAAATTGTTGAGCTGAGTCTGCAGTTTTAAAATGTTATCCAGAATCAATTGCCTCCCCCCCATTAGACCATTAGTTGTCAACAACTTTGTTAAATAATAAGCCAGTGGTTCACATCTGCTTAGGAGCAGAGTCAGGCTTGACCTGTTTCCCTGGCTACTTGAGCTGAATCCACGTCTGTTATCATTAATGTGAATGTGGGTAGGAAAGCAAAAAACTCTGCTGGAAATGAAATCAAGTTCTCCTCCCACTGCCCGAAGCACATAAATCTTCTAAGCTAATGGTGCCACAGAATAGGTCTGATTGACTGCAGTGGGGGTCAGGGATGTACCAGGAATGTGGGGTCAAGCCCCGCGTACCACTGACCTTTCAGAGGAGGTGTGTGTGTCACTGCAGACCCCCCAAATCTGCTGCTCAGCGCCCATCCAAAGTCATTAGTATCTATCTTCACACAGCACTGACGGCCCCTGCAGACCCTCTGCTCTGCTCCGTTGCTATGTGAGCAGCTGTGGGAGGAGCTGTGCTCTTCAGAAGACCCAAAACTATGGGAAACTCAGCTGGGGTCAGTGGTCACAGGTCATCAGCAGGGAGATGGCTCCTATCTGAGATCAGCTCCATCCTTTCTCTCCATGGGACAGAGACACTGCATGTAAGGGGGAAGATGAACCTGTGAGATGTGGCCCAGGAGAAGAGGAAGAGAATATCTGGGGTACACCAGCCCTGGGGCAGGGGGTCACTACAAAGTGTGGCTCACACCAGACCCTGCCTGGTGTCCTGGGCATGTCCCTGGTGTGCCAATGTTCTACCTTGTCTGGGTACAGCTGGGCACTGTACCTGGCAGTGTAGTGGTGGTGGGGTATTGTGTGCTGCAGTGAGGGTGAACACACTGCAACAGCCTGATGTCAACCCACTTCACCTTGTTTCTTCCAGTGGGGTCACCAGGAGTCAGGGTCCTAGCATAGGCCACACTTCAAACATTAAAACCAGCAAATAAATACAACCAGCAAGGCTGACGGAACTTGTTTTCTTCTCACACCAGTTTTATGTCTTGACTCTTCAGGGACATTAGTGTCTTAGCTCCTGGGTCTCCAACAGCAACTGCATCAAGCATTTTGCACTCACTGTTTCATCATTTGACAGCACTGTTGCTCCAGACAAGAGGCTGCTGATTTGGACTCCTGTAGCTGAGCAAAAGGTGATAGATGACCAGGTTCCCGTTTGCAGAGGCACCAAGAGCACAGCTATGTGATTCACACAGCAGTGGTACTCCTGGGCAGCAAGAAATTAGTCTGGGAACAGAAGCATTGGAATCATTAAAACTTATTTAAAGCTGTTTTCAACTACACTCTTCCTAAACTAGTTTCTTTTGGCTCCTGGTAGCTTTTCCACAGGTATCCAAGCAGATGACTGGCATTCTGGATTCACCTTTTCTGTCAAGGGCATCATGAAAGCAGTTATTCTGTAAAGAAACTTAGGAAGAGCTGAATTTGAAGACTAGAACAAAATGTCACACAAGAATTTTTACCTGGTTTTTAGCACTATCCTCTACATTTTCAAGACACGACAAAGTACATCAGTGCCACAGCAGAGCCACCTTACCCAGAGATGGGGAATCAGGGACCAGCAGACCTCACATAGAGATGGGAAAGCAGGGACCTGCAGATCTCCAAACAGCTTTTTCCCTTGCTTTCACCACCATGTTACATGTGTAAAATGCAAGTGGGCATAAAACCTTCACATTAACATCATTCAAAGCCCAGATGTACCCTCACACTGCTCTTTCCTCTGGAGCATATCCCATCCTCCTGTGTGCAGTTATTTATATTTCTTCATGCTGTCCTTTCTGGCAGGCTGTTCTACTTAACACCCCTCTAGCAGAGCATTCCCAGCAGGACCTCTCTGCAGCAGCACTGCTTTTAACCTACCATCATAATGACCATGATTTACTGCCATTGTGTTTCTACCACCCTTCAATGTTAAACATTAACCTTGGGCCCACTATTGACTGCAGAAGGCATCTGCTGCAATCATATGGGAAATACTGGGCATTATTTGGCTCTTCAGGAGATGGAAGCATACAGAGGTCCATGCTGTGTTGTTTAGGGGAAGAGCAGAAAATATTTGTACATAGCCAGTTTTAAAATCAGCCTTTAATTTGAGTTTTCATAACTTCTGCTTCCAAAGGTTGGTTCAGCAAAGCACTAAATCTTTTCCACAGACATAGGATTCAGGAAGCACAGAAGTTTCCTTGATGGTCAACCTTGTTAGCTTGAAGGACCTATTCTTTCAGAGTCCTCATTGTGTGGCAAGAAGAAAGAAAAAAACGAGTTCTTGGAAGTAAAAACCCTCCTTCTCTTCAGGTTTGAATAATGAAAGGGTCACTGCCCCTGAAGGCTTGCCTCTCTCTTTTCCTTTTCTTAGACCACATAAATAGAAGAGTAGCACCAGCCCATAAGCTGAATACATCAGGTTCTGATCATACACTAAAGCTTTTGCAACACATGAAACTCATATTTGCTGTCACGTGCACAGGGTGTCACATACACATTAATCCTACACAGGACTGAATGGGCAGATTTCTGTCTTTCTGTGGTGTATATCTCCCATTGCATAATCCCTGAACAACACTCTGACCTTGGAAAGAAAATCTGAGAATGTTTTGAACTTCTTTTAACCTGCAAATTGAAGTCTGGTGGTAGGATTAGTAGGTACTGATGGAAGAAGTACTAGCAAGTGTGAATCCTGAGAGACATCTCCTTTTCTTTTGCTTTCAAAAGCCTTGACAGGGCTCCCTCTCCCTGCTTTTATTTCACCCAAACGTACCAGCAAAATCCCTCCCACCAAGTCATCCATGACTTCCAGCCTTCTTTTACTTTTTTGGTGTTCTGAAACACCTAACATACATAAAAGCAAGGTAAATCTTAATGGCTCATCCTCCTCTCCTTCCCCATACAGCTCACAGCAGCAGACTGGAAGCATCCCACAACAACATCCTTCACGTGAGTGCATCCAGCAACTTGCACGTGGGGACTCCCACCCCTTTTAATTGCACCTGGGGTCATTTAAATATCCCATGATGGTCCTGTTTGCAGACCCAAAGAGTTTACTGTCAGAGCTGACAAAATCTCATTGTTCTCCCATGTAATATGGGATGCAAATTATTCCACTTTTTTTGGGAAGGAAGGGACATTAAATATTATCCAGTTCCAACCTCCCTACCATGTGCAGGAACACATTCCACTGCACCAGGTTGTTCAAAGCCCCACCTAACCCAGCCCTGAACATCTCCAGGGATAGAGCATCCAAAACTTCTCTGGGCAGCCTGTGCTTGTGCCTCACCATCCTCACAGTAAAGAATTTCTTCCTAGCAGCTAAATTAAATCTCTATCTACCACCTTTCAATTTAAAACTATTCCCTCTTGTCCTATCAACACATGCCTTTGTAAAATCCCTCTTCAGTTCTCTTGTACCCTTTTGCTGCTCTAAAGTCTCTCTGGAGCCTTCTCTTCTCTTCTGCAGGCTGAACAACTCCAACTCCTTCAGCCTACTTTCACTGGAGAGGTGCTACAGCCCTCTGAGCATTCTTGTGGCCTCCTCTGGACTCAGTTCAGCAGGTCCATGTCCTTCTTATATTGGGGACCCCAGAGCTGGATGCAGCTCTGCAGTTGGGGTTCCACCAGAGAAGAGGAGCAGAATCCCCTCCCTCCTCTGGTCTCTTTCTTTTCTACCCCCTGCTGAATATATTCAGTTGAATCACAATGTCCCTTGTCTGTTCTTTTTCTCTTCTGTCTCGTGTCTTGCCAGCTTTATATTACTGTGAAGTGTTTGGGGGTTTTTTTATTGGTGAAGAAAAAGATATTAAATAATTTGCCTTCTCTAGGTCATCTATACTGCTCCTGTTCCTCATTAGGGAAAGGGCTTATGCCTGCTGCTGTCTTTCTTTACTTTACTGTATTTATAGCACCTTTCTCCTTGTTTCCTAACACTCCACACTGGTTGTAATTCATTTAGCATGGAAACCTTTCTGCCCTACATGCTTATTTTATTCCTTGATCTCATCCTCAGTAATGTGACCTCATTCTCCTTTTTAAAATTAATCTTCTGGGACTCTCCTATATTTACCCTGCCCTCTGGCTATCCACAGCGGGTAGAGGTGGATCTTCTAGCTTGAGCAATGTCCCCTGGCCCAGACGCTTGCTGCCCATGAGGGCAGCTCCTTGCTCCTGGCCCTGCTGAGAAAACCTTGTGAAGATGTGGGATCTCACTCAAACAGCAAGGCTTTATCCAGCACACAGCACTTAAGTTGTTCCAAATCCTTCCAGCACCCAC
The DNA here is from genome assembly GCA_013390045.1 of Picathartes gymnocephalus. Classification (NCBI taxonomy): domain Eukaryota; kingdom Metazoa; phylum Chordata; class Aves; order Passeriformes; family Picathartidae; genus Picathartes; species Picathartes gymnocephalus. Next base: position 210,572 of record WEKY01058214.1, read on the forward strand.
AGGAAGGGGATGTGCCCCATATAGAGGATGAGGGCAATGATTGTCCCCTGCTCTCAGTACTGGTGAGGTCACACCTTGAATCCTGGATTCAGTTTTGAGCCCCTCACAACAAAAAGATATTGAGGTGCTGGAGCAAGTCCAGAGAAGGGAAGTGAAGCTAGGGAATGGTCTGGAGCACAAATTTTACAAGAAGGGGCTGAGGAAACTGGAGGTGTTTAGCCTGTAGAAAAGGAGGCTCAGAAGGAACTTTTCACTCTCTACAACTCCCTTAAAGGAGGTTGTAGTGAGGTGGGGCTCAGGCTCTCCTCCCACATAACAAGTGACAGGACAAAAACAAAATGTCTTCAGGTTACACCAGGGGAAGTTTAGATTGAATATTAGGAAAAATTTCTTCACTGCAAGGGTGATCAGGCATTGGAATAGGCTGCCTAGGGCAGCGGAGAAATCACCATCCCTGGAAGTGTTCAAATGTGTGTGGATGTGGCAGGTGGGGACCTGGTTTAGTGGTGGACACGGTGGTGTTGGGTTAACAGCTGGACATGATGAACTTAGGGTCTTTTCCAGCCTTAATGCTTCTATGATTCTATATATCAGGGATATGCCAAATGAGATCCTCTGTATCCCAAGTTTCTGACATGTTGTGACAGGCAAGGATGGGAAATGGTGGGCCTCCATCCCACCAGCAAAGGACAAGGGAGCACCCAGAGACAGGTCATCAGGGCATTACAGAAAAATCTCTGCCCCCAATCAGTGAGGAAAAGCTACATTTGCCGTACAGTTTTCATGTCTGATGGATACCTTAATGTCAGCTACATACCTGATTTTCTTCTGCAGCAGAGATGAGCATTTGCCTGTGCAGATCCTCTGCAGCAAAGTTAAAAGGATGCAGGTCTGCCTTGCTCTGCTTCTCCTTCCCACTTACACAGGAACCGACACTTCCCAAAGCCACCTCTGTAAAGTCTGCAGGGACTTAACACGACACTGGTAGAAGTGAGGCTTTAAAAAATTATGTTTAAAACTTTAAAATAGATATCTTCTCTGGCAAAATCATCTGACATAGCCCCATGGTGCAGATAACTCAAACAGTACCGAGAGCTTTGTGTGCGTTCAGTCTGTGCGCGCTGCAGAGGGGGGATGTTGGAGCAAGAGTCTCACCCATATTTGACTTGCTGAAGACATGAGGGGTTATAGCCTTACCTGTTCCCTCCTCAATGCTCAGCAGCTCCCACGCTGAAGTCCCTGCAGTGTCCTGTTGTACCCAGCAGCAGCTGAAATGCCTTAGGCCCCTTTCATGTAACCTCAGTGGGGGTGGCCCTTGGAAACACTGGTAAGGGAATAATTTAAAGAAATTTAAAAGAAGCAACTAAAGAACTGATCACAGCCCCAGTACAAGCAGGACATAAAAGAAAGCTGACTGCAACCCTCCAGGTAGGACACCAAAGACTTTCTCTGTCCAGTTTGGTTTTGGTGGAAAACTACAGTGATTCTGCTAAGACTTGACTCAGTCTCTACAGGCAGCTTTCCTCTGCAATACAAGGTGTTAAATAATTTGCAAAATGCTTGTAATTGCATTGATACATGCTGGCTGTACTGGCCATGCATGTGTTTTGGGAAGAACCTCAATCCAAGTGCCTCCTCAAAACTTTTCCTCTCTGAGATTGCAAGGACTCAGGACTCAGAAGCTGAGGGAAGGGAAGGGAAAGCTGTTGTGATTTCTGAACAAGGGTGTTCTATTTCAGGGTATCAGGAGGCAAATAGCTCCAGAGAGCCCTGTCTCTGTCATTAGAGACCACAGTTAATGCAGGGCTGAGAACAGAAATCAACAACACTCATGGACCCCTCTTCCAACCTTCCTAGATGAAAACATGATTCTCAAATATTTTAAAGATGCATTTTTATAACACTCACTTATCACATATATGTCTGAGTTCCATCGTGTGTTGAAGCATCAGTTTTAATATCACAGCATCACTCTCCGGCTCACATGCCCCTACATGATCTCAAACCTCTCTTTATCCAGAAAAGGTTGGGGGTTTATGCCGTAATTCCTTCAATTTGGATAAACTCTGAGGAGTTTCCCAAAGTCAGCCTTGAGCCTAGGGGGGAGATCAACAGGGTTGGTTATTTTTCAGCCCACAGCTGATCCAGGCCCTGGTTACTGCCTATCTCACCCAGTGAGACCTTGAGTGAACCATCCCGGCCTCACCAGCTACCGTATCAGGTTGTGTGAATGCAATCTAAATTCAGCAAACAGCCCTAATTAATGTTCTTTATGTTTATTGACTCACCGAAGACACACATCGACCTCAGTAGTAAATCTCATCGTTGCATAGGAACTACAGGGATCAGTTTCTTTCCAAATGTGTCCTGGATAGAGCCCAAGATATCTAATACTGTGGGGAAAACACATATTGAGTGTCAAATAAAAGCAACAGCATCTCCGCAACAAATGGCAACTTCCTCTTGGAAGAGTCAAAAATGGCTGTGACTGCTGATGGTTTTAAATGTACTTTCAGATTATTAATAGAGACGATTTAAAATAGTTCCTCTCAATCCAATTCCTGCTTTAACTCATACTCAACTGCTAAACGTACTGTGGCTGCTCCTGCTAATACACTTTCTAACAAGTCACAGCCATGCATATCTTTCCTTCAGTATTTCCAATTTACTCTTTAATGGGAGACAAATGTATCTTATTTGCTGACTGCTTAATGAGTCTGAAAGAATTTCTAGGCATGCAGTGGGATGGTGCTTATTCAAGCTGCTTGCAAACTGTTTTACTAGCTAAAATCTTTGGCCATAGATTATTCACTGGCACCTAGATGCTGGACTGGCTGGAGCAACACTAATATGTAAATCATTATATTATGTAAAATAAAAAGAAATTTTGGTGGGACTGTTCCCATTTACACTTGACAAGAGTCAGAAGCCAACATATTGAACTGACAAGATGTACGTGTAAATAGCTGCTTTGCTCATGTAGTTGTAGGATAGTAATCGCTGTCTGGCTTCCCATTGTAGAAATTCACCAAGTAGCTGATCCTGGCAACTTGAGGTCTGTTGAATTTCATGCTCCTGGGGTTTACTATTGATTATTCAGAGGGACTCTTTGTGGATTTGTGCATGTACTTTGGAATTGGATTTTTTTTTTTAATCATTTTTTTCTGAGTGTGACACCTCTGCCAGGAAACATTTCCAAGCGCATTGTTCCTGACATAAATATTTATATTATCACCTGCTTTTCCACCTGCTCCCAGACACTGGGTCAGAGGTGGGAAGCATGGATTAAGGGTTGGGGACAAGAGGAAATGCAGCAGGGAGAGAAGCTGAGAGGGCTGAGCCTGAGGCAAGGGTACTTGGGGCGTGAGAACGACTGGAGGAGTTGAGGGAGGGCGAGGCATGGAGTCATGGGCAGGGGTGGGGGATTTGTGAAAATATAACATAAAAATTTTAATTTTGGCTACGATGGAAGCAGGCTTTCATTGGCAAATCTCTTGGTGTCCATGGCTCTCAATTCACAAAGGAAGGGTGGTTTGTGGGTGCTGGGTTTTGTGGGGCTCTGGGTACGTGGCTGCAGACACTGTAAAGCAGCAAAGCACCAGATGCGGTGAATTTGATCAGAGTCAGATGAGGTTTGGGGGAATAAAGCACCCCAAAATAGGTGGTCATTGGAATAGAAACAAAAAGAGAAATTGTACATTGACCCTGAACTCATGTGACTGCAAAAAGAAATAAATCCCTCATTTTTTCAGCATGAAAACCTATTTTCTGCTATAAAGCAGTTTTTTAGAGACTAAAAGGCCTTAGATCTTATTGCTTTGTCTTTCTTACTGCTAGTAGGGCATTCAGGCTTAAGAAAACCATTAAGGATATGCTTTCTCAGGGTATCCAAGGCTTTTTGCTATTCAATAACAGGGGAAAAAAATGAATTAATATTATTCTCTTGGTTTCACAATCTAAGAGAGGGGACTTTAGAGTTTTCCTCTCTCAGAAAAATTTTTCTTTTCAGCTCTCAACCAAAATTAGCCACATTTACTGCAGAAGAGCCCTGTCAGTGTGTAGCACGTATTTGAAATATAGAGACATGCCAGATGAAAACCAGCAGTGTGAAATCAGTGCACCAAGAGAAAAAGGCAAGGATCAGATCAGACCCTCTGGGGCTGGCTGCTGGCAAGCCTGCAGCCTGTGTGTGCTCTCCCCTCTACTCCCAGTGCCCTTGATTTCTCAGGCTGCTTTGAAAGACAAAAAGTTGGTAATCATACACCGACAGATGGTTCCTTGGTTAGTTACTCTTTATTTAGATGGAAACAACTGCGATTCATCAGCTTTTTCTTTTTTCCTTTTTTTTTATAGCTACATCATGGTGAACTTTCAACTCCTAATCTATTTCTAAGAAGTATTGTGTGGCAAGCATCTATTAATAACAAACCTGGGCCGACTGGAAATTTCCTCTTCTGTATTCATATTCTAGTCAATGACAGAACTATATAGAAACTTTTCCGGTAAATGTCATATTAAAGATATTCCTTACATGCCTATAAATAGAACTTAGATACTCCTTATTCTTGGACTTGCTTTCTTTACCTTAATTGTGAACTGATAGCTAATGAACTGCTTGTTTCTTATTTTGAGCGTGAAAAATTCTGATGGATTATTTGGGGGAAATATGCTTGCAGCACCTTCCTAGGCATATCAGAGTTAAGCTGTAGCTGTGAATTGTCCTTTTGAATAGTATTTTAGAGAACTCTATATTCATTTAAAGTTAAGAATGTCCCAAAATAACTTTTCTAGATGGAAGCCTGAAACAAAGATTTGGAATGATTGGCTTAAATTTGAAGAGGGGCTGTCTACAATAAATGGAAAACACTTGTATTACATTCCTGCTCACGCCTACAGGTTCATTTTCCTTTTGGCCCTTTTGGGTTGATGTAGGATTTCACTGCACATCTTAGGTCCAAGTGAATAGCGATTTCTCCAAGATTCACTAATTAAAGGAAAATCCTGTTTAAAAAAATCCAAACTATGAGAGATTCAGATTCTTTGGGGGCTTTTGTTTCATGTTTTCTACCATCCATCATTACAGGCCAGCACCAGAATTACAGAGTGCAAACAAACCTGCAGATGAAGTAGTGTCCAAGTTTTCTTTTACAGACTTGCATGAAGACCCACTGATACATTTTTTTCCAGCAGCACAAACTCAAAATATCAGAATTACTCACTTTTTCAGGTATTAAAGTGTGTTGAATTAAAAAAAAATCACTACCTTGATCTTTCAAAAATACATTAAAATATTTTAGATTTGAAAATGAGAAGGGGACCATCTCTATGCTTAGTTACCATAAAACACTTAATGCATCTGTGGCTATTCATTTTTTAAGGAATTCATCTGAATTTTGCAGGGGAAAATCTCAGGGAACTCAAATGGCCAACTTAAAGTCTTTAATTCTAAAAGAATTCGTTCCAACTCTGCTTTAAATTATTTTATACTTGAGGCTGATCTATCTCAAAACCAGTCCATAGCTGACCATTTTCAAGTCACTCAGTACTATGCAAGTTCAGCTTCTTGTAAATTCTTCCTTTTTTCACATGCTATTAACACTATCAAATCTTTGCCTCAAGGTTTGTTCCATAACAGGCTAAATGAAAGGAAGAGTCCCTTTTTCACAGGATATACCACACTGCTGGCCTTCTAGACAAAAGCTGTGTACACTGATTTCCCATGAGGAATGACATGCTGTTAGGAGATGGGATCATTGGCATGAACAACTCCCTTTCTTGCAAATTGCTGTCTTCTTCATTTCCCTGTGGCAAAAAGCTCTCATTGATAAACCTCAGCAGGAACTGGGCATTTCCTCCGTTGTTTTGTCCTCAGTTCACCTGTCTGGGCTTGAGATGGCCCAAGTGCTGCTGAAAGGCATTGGGATGATGCCACGTTTTTGCATGGAGAAAGAAGATGCATGAGAAGATGCAATGGGAGGTTCCTTAGACAAACCTGTCCAAAGGCCTGGACCAACTCTCTCAAGGATTCATTTTGTGCATGTCCTCCTTGCAGGAGAGCTCAAGGCAGCCAGGACCGCTGACCTTCTCCAACTCCTCATGGTGAGAAATGGTCACATCCCCAGCACTCAGCTTGGAGACTTGCCCTGCAGCCACCTCCCTTCCCCTGACTCCACAGATCCTCCAGCTGCCCTCCTTCTCCTCCTCTTGCCCTCTTTGGCACTGATCTGAAACCCCCATGGGTCACACAGTGGGCAATGAGATTAAGACTGGGATTTGTAAAGATGATGCCTTTTCAGAGAGCTTAATAGGCCAGATGCTCAGCTGAGGATCAGGCCATCTGTCCATTCAAGCCCTACCTGTACAGCCGGTTATTGCTGAGAGAGAGGGTCACAATTTGGGACTGCAACCCCAAAACCCAGGGACACAGCATTGTCCTGACACAAAAAGCTTAGAAGAGAAAATGGCAGATGATGTTCCTGGCTGATATAGGCACTAGTAAGAGGGAGACAAGCCCAACTGCATGCACAGCAAAGGACTTCTTTGCTCTTCCAGCAGATATTAAGCAATCCAAGAATCAGCAAAAACCATGACTATACTCACATTAAAACCCTTTGCTCTACCAGAGTAGAGTGAAGTGAGCCCCCCCCAGAAATGAGTCAGGCCCAGTCTCCAAAGCCAGCTGCTGCTTTAGTGCAGTGATCTGTCTCCATACTCCCTGATAAGCAGTCTATGCCCTGTGACTTATAATAAAAGGGAACGATGGTCCCTGCACAAACCCAGAGAAGAGGTATTGATTTGCAAATAGTTTAAAAGAATATTCAAGGGTCATGAGCTGACCCTTTTTCAGCTCTGACATTTTATATCACAGGGGATCCCATTGAGATGGGAATTCATATCCTAGACATTGTTTTGTCCTGTTTCATAAATAAGTTGAATAGCTTAATTGATTGACACCCACTGCACTTTCCCAGCTTCCTCAGGCTCAAAAGTACACTGCTGTTTTCTGCCATAAATAATATGAACTTTCAATCAGCCGCCAGGCACAAAAAGGAACAGAAAATTCTTCATACAATAGCTGCAATCTGGCATACGAGGCACCGCAGGTCTGAAGGGAGAGCAGTGTTTGATGTAACCAGGTATTCATTTTCTTCTGGCACCCACAGGATTTTCCTACCCAAATGACCTAAATCCTAAAGAAGAAGCACCCAGGGGCACCTGCAAGGAGGAAGACCGGTTTGTCCTGGCTTTTATGTGTGGGTTAAGAAAATGGTTTGCAGTACTGTGAACCACATGGAATACTGTTTACAACATGGAACCACATGCTGGATCACCAAGTCCAGTCCCCTGGAAGTGCTGGTACAGCATCCCTTCATCTTAGATTCTGATCCAACTTCATCTCAATCTGAGTGACATTATTCTCCCCCAAGCTCCCCATTTGTATCCAGACCTCACTCCTCTGATTACTACAAAACTTCTCCTAATTTTCAATCCATATTTATTTGTGTTTAACTGAGATCAATCTGTTCTCATGGCAAGATTATTCTTTTAATTAAATAGTTCTTTTCCTTCCTGGATATGTAGTCCCCAGTGGATTTTTTTTCACTGTTCCTCCTCAGTCTTGGTTGCACTAAGGGAAATGAGTTACACACATTACATCTCTTATTTTTAAGACAATTTAATGGTCTTTTCAGCAATTCTGGTGACTTTTGGAGAGCTCTTGGCTAAGATATAGCCCATGCTTTCAAAAAACAGATGCAAAAAGAGTGTGAAAGTGTTGAGGACTTCCTCTCGAGGAAGGAAGGTGTGGATGTAAGTGCTTACCTTCAGTTGCCCAAGTTGGAAAATGTTAGCTTCTGACCTCCCTGTGCTTTAATTTCCTCATCTGTAAATCAGAAGGAACAACACAGACCTCAAAGGGGAGTAATTGAGTTTTCCAAAGTGCTCCAAGATCTTTAAGTGAAAAGTTCAGTTCTAAATGTGAAGCTCTTTTGCGTGTTGTTCTTTACTTGTTACTTCTTAAGCAGTGTAAAGCCTGGAGTGAGGGCACTGAGCCAGACTAAAGCCAAGGCAATTCCTCCATTGATTACAGTAGGAACCCTTTATGCAAAAGGTTTCATAAGGGGTGACAGGCATCTGTTGCTACGACAGAGCAATAAACACTGGGAGAGAAAGAATACTGACTGAAACGATTGTAATGCCAAGTGAGAAGATCAGCAATTTTTCTTTAGAAATAACAGCAAACAGTTAAATCTATTTTTCTTGCTTTGCTTCAGAAGAAATTTCTCCAAGGATGATCACCATACACACCCTCATCTGTAATTAATAAATGTTTGGAAGGACACTTTCCCACTCAACATATGAAATTATAGATGATCCCTTAATTCCCCAGACATTTGCAAGCCTTGTCTTGTCAGAATTGAATTTACTACAGCTGATTACCCTGAGAATGCACTGACCTTCTTAGCTCCTGCTGTGGTCTTTATTTTTTCCATGGCATATAATATGGGGACCAGAAACTGGGGACTTGGTAGTAGGGATTATGTGATACTAATGAGACAAAGCTTATTGTTGATGTTAACTGTTATTACCACTAAAAAACGTGCACAACTCCAGACAGATGGACTTCACTTTGTTACACCAGGAGGGAGTGAATGCATTTTGACAGTAGCAGCATCTATTTAAAATCTGGACCACATCTGGTGCCTCTCTGAAGCAGACCATATCTGATCAATCAGAATTATGGCTCTTCAGTCTCCAGAGGAGTTAGAAGAAATTCATTATCTGTTTTGAAGCCTGCTTCTCTTTCATCTATTAAAAAAAAAAAAAAAAAGAATTGTCATTGGATCCATTTAGCTACTGAAAGAAAAAAAAAAGAAGGACAGTAATTAAACTAACTAGCAAGCTCCACATCTGAAGATATGATTAATTCTTTGAAACACAGTGCATGTAGGTACTTGGCTCACACTAGGCTTCAGTCAACAGTTTCTTAGCCGATGAAATAGATAGCCTAGGACTTATCTCCATTTCTGGTTAATTCATAAACTCTTGGAAATACCCACATGAATTTCTCCAAACTCTGTCAGAAGTCAATATTTGTCTTTCAGTAACATTTAGCCCCTGGGCACGGGGCTTGGGAGTTACCGCCTTGAGGACAGCAGTGTCTCCATGGGGCCTCCTGCTCCCAAGGATGTCACCCCTCTCCTGTGTATCCCCTTCTGGACTAGAATGACACTAAATGCTGTGAATTCTTCCATGTGAGGTCTGCTCCATGTGGGGTCTGAACCCAGAAAGGTGGTGAGAGCCTGGGCTTACAAATATGCAAAAGCAGAATGCAGAGAGATCCTGTTCTGCATCACTTTAATTACTTCAGTTTTTACTGATTACAGAGTTTCTTCTTGCCTTTGCTGACGAGCACAATCATCACACCAAATAGAACTCAGCCTCTGAAATTCTTGTCACTGCTTTCATCCTTACCAAGTTTTGAGAGCACAGTTCAGAAAGTAGCCTTGTGAAAGTAATTCTCCCTCATTGACAACGTTTCAAGGAAAATTTTAATTAAAAGATAAAGCATTTTATATGTGTTATAAATAAAGTTAGTGAGAGTGTGGGGAAACACAGGTTTTAGTTTCAAAAGAATAACCTTGGACAAACAATTTAAGATGTTCATCAATATTTGTGAAATATTTCTTAAAATTCATTGTCAAACATTTTTAATTCATGCTAATGAAACCCAGGGAAACTATCTACCTTTTGGGTGAGGTGGAGGCAGTGATTGCGATGCCTGAAGTGGCTACCTAGAAACAGAGACTAGACAGGAGTAAGGGAATAAAAGTGGGTATTTATTTGAAAGGCTTTCCAAGGTACACCCTGGGGAGCCAGAGGCTGCTCACACACTGGACCCCAAGGTGAATGATGGGTCACGAGTTCTTCACACCTTTATAGGTTTTGGTCCATTTGCACATCAGCATAAATTTGCCAATTAAAACTTTAGTTAATGATGTAATTTCTCCAGCTTACCCCCCCTTCTCAAGATGTTGGTTTACATATTTTGGGCCTGGGACACTCTGGGTGTCCTTGGAGAGCAGGCTTGGAGAGGCTTTGTTATGTCTGTCTTAACGTGAGAGAACAGCAGCTCACAGGCTACAAGACACTTCAGAGTTACACACTAAGCACTACAGGATTTGGAAAATGTGGAAGTTAAAATCCAAGGCATCAACTGTAACCTTCCAGAGGAGCATCAGGTGTGCAAAAGAGACCAAGGCTGGCAATAATCTTCTGTAGCAGTAACAGCTCAGGAGCAAATGATTTTGACTGTTTGTTGATCATATCCAGATGGGTAAAGCACAAAACGAGGTTATAATAGCTGCCTGCCTCAATGCTAAACCACTCTCAAAATTAGGTGGGGCAGCTCCAAAGCCATTCATCTACCATGGGTGCAGGACTGTCAGGGGAAAATTGACTCAGGATGATATATATCAAAATCTCCTGCTGGTAGTAGTAACTCCTCTGGAATTTCTACAAATCATGAATGACAATTTTCTAACTAAGAAATAAAAGCTAATGGTAACTAAGGTGGAAATGATTATGTTGGATCCCTGTCTGAGTCAGTTAAAAACACATGGTATTTCAAGACAGCCAGGTTTACAAAGCTGAAGCAAGTACAAGCCAGTTGTGAGGAAGGACTGAAGACTAAATGTGATGCATGCAATGAATAGTTTAAAATTATTTAGCTAGATGTAAAAAGAACCAAATAACAACAATGAAATCAGACTAAAACTGTAAGTAAAGAAGCAAGCCTGGTTCCAAAAATCTAGAATAGAAAAGGATGCAAAATAAGCAATAATGATGGATGGATGGATGGATGTATAGAAGACAGATGTTGCAAACATTGAAAATACATCCTGAAGGTATACAAAATTAATAAGGAAGCAAAGGGATGCAAGGAAATACATACGGACAAAAAAAACCCCAACCAACCAACCAAACAAACAAACAAAACCCAAAAAAAACCCCAGTAAGGAGCAGATGTTTGAGTCCACTGGGTCCAAGAGTAACCCTACTAATACTGAAAGCCCATGAATAGTAAGAGCATCAGAATAGTCAGCAATAATGCAGAAAATCAGAAGTGTTTAACAAATGTGTCCCTTCCCTTCCCAGGAGTAAACTGGAACCTGTTCATATCATAAGGAAAGAATGACTATTTTCTACTCAGGCCATAATCGAAATGGAAGGAAAACAGTCACTACTAAAGTAGCTTTTTAACAACCAGATACGTGGCACCAGGACTACTGAAAGTGTAGGTTGGGAACTTCCCCTGGATGCTGCTTTTAGTAACTGAGGCCCAGCAGTGGCAGAAACATGAGAGAAAGCAAATACTATTGCAATGTTTGGACATGGTAAAGGAAATGATCAAATAAGTATAAATCTGTCATCCTGGCACTCGCTAAGGGCTGCAATAACAGAAAATTTTTACAAGACTTAACTACTAAAGAATTCAAGGAGGTACTCTAAATATTTTGCAATTTATGGAAAACAGAGCTTCTAAAATTTGCTGATATAATCACTGTCAAAGACAGAGACAGATAAGACCTGCTGCTTTCACTTGTTCTCATCTTCAGAAAAGATGGCAAATATTCCATGTATTCCCCAATTAAGAAATATTTGGGGTTAGAAAAATGTGACACAAAATACAGATTTACTTTCTTTGAAAAACATTTGTTATCAAACTTAGAAGGATGAAGGAGGTCCTAATGAGTTCTTGTACAATTTGACCTAATTTGTTATTTAAAATTACCAGCTGTAATCTGTAAAATGTTTATGTAGTTGTGGTGATGAAGTAATAGTTTTTTGTCCGTAGTATGTTATAAGAATGGGTTAAAGCTTAAAGGCAGTGTGATCCCAAACACCTGCAGAGAGCCACAGCTGATACAAAATACTCTTCTCTCTTTTGTTACATAGGCTTCAGTAATTAACCTCTAATATAAAGAAATAAGGAATTTGTGAAAGAAGTGGAAGAGAAACAGTCAATTCCATCTAATTTCCACCCAAGTCAGAAACAGGCATGAAGCATGGTTTCCATAAATAACTGAAACCCTTCCTCTTTTTTTTTTTTTCTTTTAAATCTGTCATTTCTTTGCTGAAATAAGGCATATCAATTCCTTGAGGTGAAGAGATAAATTCCCTTTTTGTCCTGAAGTTTCTGAAATAATCCCCATTCCCAGATGGAGTGTGCAATGGCGGGTTACCGAGTTCAGGGAATGACTGTGGCTCGTGCTGCCATCGCTTTGTGCCGTGATTTCTGCATTTCCCAACAGCCCTTTTACCATATGGAGACAAAACTGACTTTCAATCTCTGAACCATCGCACCTGCTTTAAAACTGTCTGCGACTTGAGGGGTGGGATTGAGATCCAAGATTAAGACACAGGAGTACAGCAAAGTGCCCAAATTTCCGTTGTGGTCAGTGGAAATGGAATCAACATGGTCTGAGAGATCTGGAGAGCTATTTTCCTGTAGAAGGCACTGGCTCTTATCAGCAGGTTAAATTCCACACAAGTCCCTTTAACATCTAATTTTTTCAGAGAAATTGATGCAATGTTTTGCAGCAGGAAAACAGAGCCCTCTTTTCCAAGGCAATACTTCAATCTATGTTTCTCTCTAATAAAATTTCTCCCTAGGGCCAGAGAGAAGGCATTGCTTGTTCTTTTAAAGGAAATGTTCTTTTAAAGACCCCGTAGTTCCTCAGCTTTTATAAACTCCTCTACTTCACAGCTCTGTCCTCTCAAATCCTGATGTCTCAGGGGTGCAGCTACACTGGGAGTTTTGCAAGTGCCGTTCAAGGATTGGTAAAACCAAAGCTTTGCATTGCTATCAGTCTGCCTTTGGCTCTCTATGAGAATTTTTCCTCCTTACTTCTAGATGTGCCTGTTGACTCTTTTGAAGGAAGGAAAGGACAGCCTTCTCCCAAATGCGGTATGTGCCATTCCACCCCCAGCTGGGAAATAACAGCATTGGAGGCAGGCTTGCAGGGCTTGCAAATCGCTTGTACCAAGGGTGTCCTACTCAGACAGACAAAGCACAGCCACCTCTGCCCTGCAGCAGAGAGCTTGGAAATGACACGCAGCTTTTGCTCAGGTCACCCTGAGCCACAGCCCTCGGTGTGAACTCCTCCACTTTCAGGAACAGGGTGGGAGGTGCATGAGAACGCCTGAGGGAAGGAGGCACATTTGCACCACATCTCTGATCATCAAGATATGCTGCCAGGAGAGTGTTTATGGGTACTTGGTTATCGCATTAGGATTTGCAATATTCCAAAATACAGCATTAAAAAAGACCCCAAACTGAGACAACGCCCCGCAGCACCAACTCTGATGGTAGAAACAGATTTTCCACACCTGCTGACTTCACACCCAAACCCACATCTGTTTAATAAACAGTAGCAGGAACAAAAAATACCAGCTCTGGAGTTTCATCAACAATTAGAGTAAACTTGTTATTCTGTCAACAATCAGCTATTTCTGCTTGACGACTGTCAGACACATTCACATGAGAATGGTTCTGAGTTGTTCTTATTTGGGACAAGGACATGATATAGGTGTACACTAATTTTAAAAGCACTCAGATAACCTGACATGGTTTGCTTTAAAAGGACTCTCATGGTGGAACTCAGACACAAAGTTATCTTGTTCATACATGTGTTATCAGCAGATTTTCATCCCTGATTGAGTTTGAATTTTAAAGTTAATTACATTAAGTTAGACAAGATGAGGAGATGTTTAAGTGTGCTGGAAGTCTTTTTACTTTGCAAGCCATGCCAAATACCAGTGATTAGCACATTACAAACTCCTGATCTTCATCCCTAACATTTTTCTTCGAAGTCTTGTATTTCAGATTCTTTAGGTATTCTACAGAACCCTACCTAATCTTCCCATTTTAACTTTGTTCACTCACCTTCCACACATGCCGAGCATTACAATACTTGGTGACTTAGCAATACAGCCTTGCAAGACCCCAACACATTTGTCATAACGAGGTTTATACTGAATATACTCCATGGAAGCAAAAAGAAAACACTTCTTTTTCTTTCTTCTTTTGTTTTGCTGAAATACTACATTTTAATTTATTTATTTTAAAAAATTATTAAACCTAAAATTGTAACTGTTTTTAGGGCTCTTACAAGAAGGAAACAAACACCAAACATATAAAAGCAAGACACTGAGCTAGACCAAGAGTGCCACAAAACATTATAGTCTTAATTCCTACAACCAAGTAAAAATTCAGGATTGTGGCAGGAGTCAAGGTTCCTCCAGCTGACTATTACAGATTTCAGTAATCTGAGAACTTTAATGAACCTGGCCCAAACCCTTCAGCTGTTAAATCAGCCTACATATGAGAAGCCCTTTTCTGGGGTCCCCACTGAAGCTCTGTCTGCCATCAGCTGAGGATATGTCCTGCTGGGTCCCAGCACTGCCAGGACGTGCTCCCCTTTCAAAGCCAGCCAAATCCATTTGTGTCACACACTCTGCCTGCCCAGAACCATCCCCTTTCTGCCTCTGGGCCCATTTGGCAGGGCCCCCAGCCCTTCCTCCAGCCCCTGCTCCTGTCACACACACAGATTGCAGCCTGAGCACCGTTTTTGCACCTCAAACACACAACACCTGTTTTGAAGGTTAACAGATAGTGCCAAGTATAATCAAAACTTCTGCTGAAGTTTTAGCCTGCCAGACAGCCAATTATGCTATTATTTTCAGTAGATTTTTCTCCCCACACACATGAGCCATCACTTTTGCAAGGCAGTGGCACAGGCAGCTACAACATGCTCTGTTTCGGAAAGGTGATCACCTTTCCTTAGACTCCTTCCTGATGGCCAGCAGCTCTCAGTGCCATTCCCCTCCATGCCATGGCATTTCTCTGGGATATTGCTCCTCAAAGGTCAAAGGATGCTCCAGCAGCTTTTCCCACCTCACGTCCATCAGGTGAGGTTACAGCTGGAGCTCTGTCCTCACATTTCACCTTTTGGAGCCCTGGGGTCTGTGGCCAAGAGCAGTCACGAGCTGCCCCAGTTGTGGTTGCACTGCAGGACTGGGATTGAGCCAGGGTCACTGCCAGGGCAGGAGGGGGAGGCTCATATATCCTTGTCTAAACGTTCCCACGGCCAGAAAGTTCCTCATAATCTCAGCGCAGGGGGCTTTCATTTGTCAGCCAGTGTGCTTTGACAGAGGTCTTCTCCCCAGGCAGGCAGCTGGGCTTGTCTCCTGTGCAGGGAGGAAGAGAGAGAAAAAGGGACTTGAAAATGGGAGTGTAGCAACACCCCCAGCTCACCCCATCCCCTACAATGCACGGTTTCCTGGCGTTTAGTCCTGCAGCCTCAGTGAGGACACAATTCCTGGCCATTACAGTGTGCACAAAAACACTGTCCTAAACCTTCATATTTTCAGCATTAGGCTTCCAAAAACTTCAGACCAGAGGCAATTATTCATTTTTCAGTGCACCATTTTGACTTCATCTTAGCACAGAAAGGAGAGACCAAGCGTTCTCCTTCCTTTTCTGGAAGAAAGTCTAAAGATATCTGCAACACATCCAATGGAAAGGTCCATTTCAAGGTCCATCTCTACCACAAGCCCTGCTGACCTGAGCTGGGCAGCACAGACAGAAGTGAGGGCTCTTTCTTCAGAGTGCTTAACACACTCTGCAATTGAATCCCAGGGGCAGAAAACAAACTTTGGGCTGGTGGATGCAATCTGGAAGTACAGGGGATAAAAAACAGGTTGTTACTTCACAAAACAGGGGCACACAACTTTTTGAAAATACCTTTATTTTTCCAATTAAGCTGAAAAAAAGGCAGCTGTAAATAGTCATTTGAGGGGTCATTAATTCTGTCACCCAAAATAAAACAAACATAACAGCATGGAAAACAGTCATGATGAGATGACAGATTCTGCAGCAAGCCTCTCCAGTGAAATCCATTGCTTGTTTCCACTGGAGCTGATGCGCTTTCTGTAGGACTACACAAAATAGATAGCCCTGTCCCCATCCCATGAGTGGGGACAGCAGCCATGTGCAGCAGGTTTGCAGGTGGTGACAGGGACACACTGGCATTTTTGTTGTGGAAAGTCAGAGGCTCAGGATGTAACTAGAAGGAAATTACATTACTGGTGTTTATGATGTGCCAGCATATGAAAACTCAGAGGAGTATTTCCTTTGGGATGGGAAGGATGGATAGGGAATAGGATTTTTCTCTTTGCTTGCTTCCCTGCTACCTAGCAGGATCTGCAGATGAGCTTGCCATTCTTCTAGTTTTGGGGAAGGTAATGTTTCCTCTGTAATTTTCTGGAAAAATACTAGTTTGAGGGAATCTACCATTTCCCTGCAGGCAGGAATCTGATGACAGCACAGTTTCCAGTGGCCTCCCTTACTTGCTCTGAGTTAAGAAATTCACAGACCTGCACAGAGAGGGTAGTCATGGGAGATCTGGAGTTGTCAGATGCCAAAATCATGTGCCAGCTTTTCCTGACCTGAGGTTGCACTGGGGATACTTGGAGGCATCATATCCCAGAAGACAAACAGAGGGGGTTGGCATGGGAAGTGGAGCTGAGGAGATGATAAACAGCTGTCAACAACAAGCCTGGATCCCACCTGCCCTGTGCAGTGAGAGGGCTGGGAGAGAGCAAGGAGAACAGGAAGGTGGGATCAGCTCCTGTGCATTCCAGAGTGGCCTCATGGAGCAACTGGCTCAAGAGATCAGCCTGTCCAGATGTATCTCCTACCTGGACCATGGTGTGGGAGGGGAAATACCCAAAATTGCAGATGGTGGTTGCCTGACAGGGAGGTTCACAGCTGTTCATGATCCACCTGCTTCTGGTGTGGGACTTACAGTCGTCCACATGCTAAAATGTTGGCCACTATTTTGGATGCTAAGAAACCAGAATGGCTCACCAAAACAGTCTGCAGGGGGGAAGAGGTTATTTAAAGGGTGTTTGCACCAGCAATGCTGTGTTTGGAGGCTGACAACCCTACTGGGGAGAGCAGTACGAGGTGAGGAGTTAAGTGCCAAGTTCTCATCAGCCTTTTCCAACCACAACACGGCTGCTAAATTTAAACAAAATCTGTTCCCATCCGTTCTGCCTGCCGTGCTCTTCCCTGTCACACACAAGGCGACCTGAACCTGATATACCCCCAGGCATTTATTTATTTATTTTCAACCTGTTCACCTGGTGACCACCCAGCCCTCCAGAACATTCCATGACCTCTGAAGCAGGTGGTGTGCTGGGGCACCCAACCACCACTGCATGGGAAAGGACAGAAAAATGCAGTAAATTTGCTGACGAGGTGCACTCACAGTCTCCACAAATTGTTAAGGACCTGCTGGCTGCCCAGCTCTCAGGTAGGTTGGGCAACCATAGGGGTACCTTCTCCACTAAAAGTAAGGCTTACACTCAAACTAAAGCTGTTCCCAAAGAGAGGGTAACTTCACAAACATTATTTTTTCTGAGTGCAGGTCTCCTTGTCAAATACTTTTCCTTTTTCTGAGAGAGGAGAGACAGAAGAAATGTCTGCTCAGAGCTCCTGTGTCCTCAGCTGCAGGACAGGTCAGTGAAGAGCAATGAAATACCCCATCAGCTGAGCCCGTGCTATTAAATTCAAACCAGCGATGCCACACGAGTTTTCCCCGTATCATATAATCAAATAAAACTGAAATTTCCATTCCTTTTCCATCCTGCACTAATGCCACTGGAATGACGTGTAGGATAACACCAGGAAAGTTACTGCTGCAAAGTAAGCACCTGAGGTTTAGTTTGCGCACTGCATGGCTTGGAGGTTATTATCCATTCAACACATTTGTTTTTTCATGTATCAGAAGCAGAGCTTTTGAGAAAAAATCTGTTTGTATACTGCCTATGACTAACACTGCCAGTTAAAATATTTTGTTGTATATTGTTAATAGGATATCAAAAAAGCCCAAAACAGGAAGAACACCATTGACAAAAACATAAGGCATATCCTCAGCAGAAGGAAGAGAAAAAACACAACTATATTCCACAATAGTATCCAAAATTTTCCCATTTGGCAAAGATAAAGTACTGTCCTGAACACAGCACTTTTGAATAAAATCCAAGATGGGTGGGTAGGAAAATGCCAGGCCCTTTTATTTTTTCTTCAAAAATTTCTGAAAGGAAATAATAACTTACAAAACCTTTCTTACTGGTAAAATATGTAAGAAAAAAGGGGGAGAGGAGAGGA